>VZRR01004853.1:303836-363571 GCA_013398015.1 Oreocharis arfaki | reverse complement strand
GGTGAGGGATCGCAGGATGGTGAGGGGCGGCGGGGCGGGGGTCGCGGCGGGGGATGCACCGCCGAGGGAGGGCCCGCTCTGACCCGGCTCCTCTTTGCTCTCTGCCCAGATGCTCTCCCGGGCCAAGCCGGCCGTGGGGCGTACCCCGCCGGCGGGAGACAGGCGGAAGAAGAAAGGGAAGGAGGTGCCGCAGCTGGAAGAACTCTTGGCCCAGAGAGACTTCACCGGCGCGATCGCCTTGCTGGAGGTGACGGACTTTCCTCGGTAGAGCGGTATCGTCGCTGCCGGCCCTGTGCCCTCAGGGCTGCGGGGCGAGAGGACTCCTTCTCCTGTCTTGTGGCCCTCTCGCACCCTTGGGGCCCTGCAGCGGCATCTGTTCTTCTCTGTTTCACAGAGCCGGGTTTGTCCTGTGAGGGCTGCCTGCCGCTGCCCCCCGAAATGTGAAAGCAGCTCCACAGCTGTCAAACCATCAGCGATATATGATAGCCTAGTATTGCTTTGGTTATCGGTGGGGCTTTAGAAACTGTGGCAGCTGACAAATTCTTACGTTCTTTATTCTCTACAAAGTTTAAACAGCACGTGGGTGAGGAGGAGGAAGATGGCAGCCTTTGGATCGGATACTGTGCGTTTCATTTGGGTGACTACAAGAGAGCTCTGGAGGTAAGATGGGAAAACCATGCTTCCCGAGGCTGGAAATTGGGATGTTGTGGTAAAGCAATGACAGCAGGATGAAGATGGTCTGTAATAGGGAACAGCCCTGCTATCCAGTTAAGGTACAAATGTACATTAATAAGGCAGATGCTGTGGGAAGCAGTTTGGATTGGGAAAGAAAATGCTATTTGCCTATGAAAATATAACTTTTTTAATGTTATCTACTGACATATTTGATACTAGGCTCAGTAACTTAATTTGTTCTCTTGAATGTCATAGTTCATGTCCTAAATCCATCATTCCCTTTTTGCATCTAGGTTTCCACAGTTTTGTTTTTCAGGTTTAATAATATTTTTATCTTCATTGTGTAGCTTATCTGTGATATGCCTGATAAAATTCTTTATTTGGAGGTTGATGCCCCTAACCATTTAATATACTTTATTTCTCTTCTCTGCATTTTCTTGTATTAGGTAATTCAACTAACTGAGACAGTCTTATTTTCCAAAAGCTTCAAGTCACTAAAATGTATGTTAATTGTTCAAATATATACATTTTAATATTTGCATTTTAGAGTTCTGTTGTGTCTCTTCACTGTGATGTATAACTGAAGTATAGCAGGTTTTGCAGTCTTTAAATGGGCTTTCCCTAGAATCAATATTAAAAACAGATGTTAAAGTATTAACAAAAGATAATAAAAAGAAAAGAAATAGGTTATAGAGCAATAATGATATTTTCTCTCTTAGATAAATGGTTACATGCACAAGATACATACATGAGGTTTAAACTCTAAAGCTTCCAAGTAAGAAAGGCACAAGGCACTCTGCTCTTTAAAAAACTGAAGAGAAAAACATCTGTTGGAGATATTAGAAATGCTCAGTGAATCAAATTGACGGTATGCACAGTATAGAATGGTAGAATAGTAGTACAGGACATCATGGTAAATTAATATTCATGTTTAGACTTGTGGAATTTAAATATTATGGATAGAACAATCAGTTGCTGTAGTTAATTTACATCTAGGCATTAGGTGTTAATAGCGAGTGAAAGTTTAAGAAAAATGTTCATATACAAACGAAAAATAACTTGCTATTTCTTTGAAATAAGAAATAAATTGAAAATAAATTTGAAATCAATTCTGCTTTTTGAAATACCCAGCAGATGCTTTTATAGCCAGAGTAGACTTTACGTTTCCTTCAACGAAAAGGCAACTGCTTTTTTTTTTTCTTGATTAGTTTTCGCATGTGGTGTTTGTTTCACCACTAGGTGATGCTGTTGATTCAGGCCTTTAAAAACTGCGACATAGTCGTCTTTTTCACGTTTTTCTACCCAAGAAGGGACAATAAAAGGTTTGTATGAGCGATCTATAGTTTGATTGTTTGTGTATGTTTTAAGTGAGAGATCACTTCAGATGTCTCTTCAGATGTAATACTGGTTTTTTGCATAGTGATGAGTCCTGATAGCTTTGTCATTTTGTGGTAAAGTGGGAAATGAATTTATGCATCTCAACCTAGTTTCTTCGTGGACAGAACACTCTAGTTTTAATTTTTAAAGCTGTAGGTCTCATTGCACGGTGGAGACTGAACTGCCTTTCAGTTATCAACTTCCATGTCGAAGTGTAAAACGCTGTTATCTCATCTGCTATGTTACAGAGGTGTTGTTGCTGTATTCTCAAGGACAAATTCCTTGATAATCTGTACCCTTGAGACCTTGGAGCACTCATTTGGGAGTGTCAATAGCACTGTAAATAAAATATTGTGGGTCAAAGATTCTGCAGAATTCTCCAGAATGACGTTGCACACAATCTAAATGATTCACACTCCTATGTGTTCCTGCAAGTGACAACACATAGTCTCTGTCACTACATTCACAGTTCATGGTTTGTATTCCATGTCCCTGATGAGGGTCTTCAGAAATCACACTGTTCAATGCTTTTATTAATGATGATACTTTCATAGCGATCCAGGTGTTTTGGTTGCATAGCAGCTTTTGGAGAAGCTTGGGAATTGCAGTGAAGTGGCTGTCATTCTCATGTCATTCATGAGAAATGGAGAAAAAGTGAAAAACACACAGATGTCCAGCTCCAGGAATATCTTCAGAGAGAATGACAGCAAAATCTCTGTCACATTCATGTGAGAGAATTCACATTTCTTATCACAGGCACACCAACAACAGTTAGATATCCTCTAGGTACAGCACTAACCTCAGCTTCACTAGGGTCTCACTTTCCCCTTCTTAACAGCAGATGCCTTTCTCAAAGGTTATGCCACTGACACTGGTCCGGTGGGATCATCCCTACTGCTGTACCCCACTTTACAAATGGTACTGCAATGGGCTTGACTCTTCCAGCAGTCATGGTGCAGTTCTTCCTTGGGGACTGACTAGCTTCCTTCATGGACAAACTTTTTTTTACTGGGTAGCTTGGGTCTTCCCGGCATCATATGACAACCGGAGCTTCCCTAGTAGATGGCGGCATCTAAAATTAGTTTTCTGGAATCTTCCACATCTACTATCTGTAATGGGGAAAAACCCATCTGTCTTTCTGCAGCAGCTGCCACTTGTTCATAGCTCTAATCTTTAACCTTTTCTGAGAAATTTCCCAGTGTCACCCAAGTACCAGAACTTAGAGCATCAGGTCAATGATTCTGTTTCTGAGCTGCCTAATCTTATAAATCGAATCAGCTGGGGCCTTAAGAAAGTGAGAATTTACTCTGTGTGTGTGTGTGTGTGTGTATGTACGTATATTAGAGGTATTTTTTAAAATGTACGAGATGAATTGGCAAGGGCAGGTGCACGTCTTGGTTGGATTCAAGAACAAGTTTCACACTTGCAGTCTGCACCTTCTGTCACGGGATACTGGTGTGGTGCATCTGGTGGACATGGTAATGCCATTTTGGCCCATCAGGTGCCCACGTGAGAGCAAAGAATGATCCCTGGGCCAGAGCCTTCAATGCGTTGTTCTGTGAAAATCCTACAAACTACATACAGCCAGCAACAGTGTCTCCAATCTGCCACCTTCCTCTTGATAGAGAAGTAGGAGCCATTCCACCACTTCACTGAACAAGACCTCCTGCTGGCTTGGCTCAGGGTAATTCTTGTCAAATAGTAGATCATGGAAGGAACAGGGCTGTAGTAGGGTAATTGTTCACCCATGAGCAGTATCTGGTCATGCTTGAGTAATTCTATGGGAAGTGTGAGAATATGGGTACACTCCAGTTCCTGATAGCTGAAGATAGAAAGTAAAAAATGAACTTTTAGCTCTGGGAGTTCTCTAGGCTTCTCTATCATGACTGTAGCCAGATTATGATAAGTATGTGAGCACGTGTGGAGCAGCCATATATGTTGGCTTGTTTATTGGCTCTTCAGCATCTGTGTTTATGGGCTTGGAGAATCCAGACAAGTAATACGGGAATTGAGCTGGCTCTCCACATTGTCAGTACGTGTCCATAGTTGTAGGCAATCAACCTGGCAGCCTGCTTTTGAGGAAAATTGCATGTGTCTCGTGATAGGGGCATAAGAAGGAAGAGAGTAAAATATCAAGGAGTTGTTCATGCTCCTGGATGGCAAAAGTATGTCACAGGTTGACTGCTAGGACAGGTCTGAGAGTATTTAGTTTGTTTGGGTTTGCTGGTTTATTTGGAGAGAAAGGGGGAAAGTTCTTGTGAAGTAGTCTTTGAGAGACTGATGTTGAATGGCTTTCAGTGAGGAAAGGGGCAACAGCACATAGTCTGGGCACGTGGCCCAGAACTACAGGATAAGGAGTACTAGTAGTCCTAATTTTTATTTTTTGTGTTTCCATCGATTCACGTTGGTTCTGCTAGAACACTCTTTATATATTGCTTGCTTTGAATGGCCAAGCCAGAACATGACTTGTGTTTATGCACTTTGTCTTTTCTAATTAATCTGCCTGAAGCCCTAGCCGAAAGAGACCTTTGGGTGCATTTAATCTGAATGAATTTTGAAAGATTCCAGATGGTCCCAATGAACAGCAGTGGCCTATCTCTCAGAGCTCTGTGACAGGCCTACGTAAACCAGCCTCAGTAGGAAAGGTTGGCCTCTATGTAAATGTTTTCTTTTAAAAAATATTAATCATTATTATTATGATATTTATTATATTTATATTTATTTATTGTAAATATGGTTGGGCAGCTAGTCCCTGAAGTACTAGCAAGACTGAGCTGGCTTTTAAGGGTGCTCCTTACCAGTATCTTCTCTGTTTGGGAGTGCAGTTTCCTTTTACTTGGCAACAAAAAAAATAATTCTTTATGCTTGCAAACTCTAAACTTTATTGTTGTCAGTGTGTTTTTGTTCTTAGGATCTGCTGTCCTTTGGGCATGGCTTATTTTATCTTGTGCTGTATATATATATATATATCTANTCCCCAGAGGTAAGAAGTCTCCCACCCACAGTGGCTCAATATGATAAACTCTCCCTAGGTAGAGGGGACTTCCAATCCATATGTTTGGAGAACAAGTACAGAGTCAGCAAGGGGTAGTTTTGCAGGGAGGGATGAGTGGCTTGCGGTGTTCAACCTGACCTTCTTTCGGCAGGTCTTGTGAGGATCTTGCGTGGCCCTGCCTCCTTTGCCTTATGCTGCCTGTGTCCATGTCTGGGTGAAGAGCAGGAGCACCAGCAGTAGGCACTTCCATTGGGATGGTCATTCTTAGTAATTTATCAGAAATGTGACACAGGAAAAAAAAAGACATTGAGAGATCTCCCTGCATCTGTTTTTAGTACCTGTTGTTACTCTGAGAAAAGACGTTTATCCTCAGGAATATAGTTGTTTAGTGGCTGCAAAGTGTTTTTTGTTTTAAAAAAACTAAATTGAAAGATTGAAGTGTAAAGTTTTTGCTGTTTCACAAGTAACAAGAAATGAAGCAGTTTATGTGGCAGAATTAAAGGATATGTAATGAATGTGGATGGGTAAGAAGTACCAGAATATGGTATCTAGTGCCTGTCTATAGCTGTTGGCTGTAAATCTTAAAATGAGAAATAGTAAAGTTAGGAACCGGTTATTAGTATTTACTACAAATTACTAATCTTTATCTCTAAGGAAATCTTGAATTTGCCCAATAACGACTTACAGGCTTATATTTTAATGCAGTGGTCTCCAAACAATTTTTGCGGTACCCCTATCAGTAACAAATTTTTGAGTAGACACCCCCAATGTATATACACACATCTATACATTTATAAATGATATACATGTACCACTGTACTAATATGTAATCATAAAACATACACAAAAATAGGAACTAAAAAATAATGTGATAAAATTAAACACAATTTTAAAATATTTCTTCCTGCACTTGATGTTATTATATTGCAGATATATATTAAATATATTATAACATATTTTATATATATAAAATACAACATTATGTATATTATAGTTATATATCTATATAATAACGTATTATATATGTTATTATGTTGTTATTATATCAGACTTAAAACACTTCTGCTGGTTCAATATACACTGAGACACTACCTACATGTTTACAGAAATATATTTAACATTTGCTCCAGTAAAATGTAGCAAATTTTACGGTTTTGGAGTAAATGTTTGCTCCAGTATTCACAAAGAAGTTTCCCTGGTGTTTATGGCTCCCAGGCTTTGACTGGAGGAGAACTGAGGAAAGCAACTCAAGTTGGTTGTATTTATGCCTTTATAACTTACATGTATCGGGGTTTATATATGTAAATAGCATCTTTATAATAATATATTTACAATATAAGTATGTTTTATATCTCTGTAACTTCAATATTGGCAGAAATCGTGCTCATACGTGATGATTTATGGCACTGCTTGCCCCTATGGTCTGTTATATTGCTGTAAACAAAAAAGTAGGGACATAGCTTAAAACATAATCGTTTTGTTGTAAGGATTGCAGTGAACTTCAGGATAAATTGTTCGATCTCAGTATTTTAATGATACATTGTAAAATCATGGAAGAAAGAATGATATTTAATACAAGTATGTGCTCTAACGCATTTTTAAAAAATCAGCTTTTCTTCTGCTACAGGAATATGAGGCCTTGACCAAGGAACCAGCTTGCAAGCCAGATGTTTGGGTGAACCTTGCCTGCACGTACTTCTTTCTGGGGATGTACACGCAAGCAGAGCAAGCGGCTTTGAAAGGTGAGATGTATCGCCCTGTTGGAAAAGAGCGCTTATTGGTTTGAACACCTAGAGTCATTTCCAGCGAAAGTATGCAATAAAGGATACTTTTGAGCAAAGTTTTTTGGGGTTGGGGTTTTGTTTGGGGGTTAGGTAATTTTAACTTTCATTTAATGGGAGAATTATGATGGCAGTTTCCTTCCTAAAAATACCTTGGGCATGTGGAGCAGCTGAAACTGAAAGAAGCATCTGGAAAATAATTTCTCGTATTAATTTCTAAATACAAATCCAGCATATGCCAACCAGCAACAAGAGGTTACTTTTCTTTTGACTGATTCTGTGTCTCTGAGCCAGCGCAGATGAAGCAAATTAGGCCAGTGAAATGATAAAAAAATAAGCATCTGAGAGAATTCATCATTCTCCCTAATGAAGACAAGAGTTCTGTTTACATAGTTTGAATGACTTAGTAGGTGGTCTCATTGCCTTATAAGTCAGATGTTAGGTATCTGATTCTTCAAGGGATGAAGTTCAATAGTCACATTATTACAGTTCTACTTTAATTTGAACGTGCACGTGATCATTTAAAGAGGAGGAATGGAAATTAGATTCCAAGGCAATTTTTACTGCCTAAAAATGTTTCTGTAGTTTAATTTTGTTGCCCATCACTTTTTATGTATCTTAGTGATTTATATTGTTTTCTATAACCATAGTATCTCAGTGCTTTTTAAGTAGAATTTATAGTAGTGATATCTCACTCAACTTCTGACTCTTGCCTTCTTAGGATAAAACTCCTATTGAAGGATGGGTTTTCTCCTTTCTTTCATTAGTCTTCTTGTGTTGGGCTGGAAATAGGGTAGGAAGAAAATAATTGTGTACTTTCTTCTAATGGGAAGAAGTGCCTTTCAAAAGGACAGCTTTGTAGCATTTTTTAAAAATAATTATGTTCTCATATCCCTTTAAAACCCTCAGAAGGATCATGCTGAGCTTGAATCCCACAACTGGAAATGTTTTTTCTTTTCAATTATAAAAAAATCTCAAACAGAGCATTGTGATTTGTATTGTTAAAGAGGTGTGTAAATTTCTAATATTCACAAATAATTTAATCTTTAACGTACCACAAATTTGAGTTTTGGAGATTGCAGTCTAGGACTTGAAGTGAATCTGAAAATAAATGGGCAGTAGAGCTTGAGGTGTCGCTGTGACCTAAACCATGGAGGAAGCAAGCAGCTGCGTCCTGTACCAGTTGGAGCCATTGTCATCAGCTTCACATCTTGTGAATTACAGTAATCCATTCTCGAGTTGACATATACACAGCTGGGCATGCACGTTTATTAACTGTGAGCTGGAGGTGAGGGAAGGTTAATGTTTGTCATGCCCCTTCAGATTAGTTAATAGTAGTATGGTGAGTGGCAGAGTAGGGGGTGCAGTTAGTGGTATTTGGGTGCTGGAGGCAAGGGTAGGAATATTAAGAAAGCAAGAGTGGGAGGGAGTGTAGCTGAGGGAGGGAGCAGAAAATAACTGAGTGGTCACATTAGTTCAGTTCCTCATCAGTTCCTGATTTTATGTAATTGTTTAAGAAGGACAGTGTGCCTGTTTTTATAATGAGATGCTAAACCTTTCTTGTGAGTGCTCTAATACTGGTGATTTCTGGCTACTTAAGCTTAGTGGGGAAGCAGTCACAGCTATAGATTTCTAACAGTTGTCCGTTCTCCACTGAAAGCTTCCAAGTGTGGTATACTCCCCTTTCGATCTTCCCTATATTGAGTTTAAACCTTTTTATTTTTGCTTGAGTCAGATCCTCTTTTAGGTTTTTTTTTAACAATTTAGGATTGCATCAGTGATGGCTGTTGGCAATATAGTATTGACAGCTGAGGCCATATAATCTTGTGGTCTTTTCCATGGTTTTGTAAAGATCTTGAAGAAGCAAAATATTTCCTTTGAACAGGTAAAGTCTTTAGAAGAACACCATTTATCCAATACTGCCTTTGAATACCACGGAAAAAATGATAGGTAGTGTTAATGTTAGGCTGCTTACCATTGCTATTTTGGGATTATTTTGCTTAAATTCTTGCATAGTGCATGCTGTTTATTGCTGCACTTTTGCTAAGCTCCTGAAAGTAGCATAGTGCTAAAACAAATTAAGGAGAACTAATTTAGTTTCAGCTATGATTCTAAATTTCTGCAGTGACAATATCTATATGAAAGGGAACATAAATATCAGCTAGCTTTCTGGAATAGGTTTTCCACACAAACATGTAAATATCTAGAAATCAAATCAAGTTCCTTCTTGCCATGTACTGTTACTGCTGCTTAAGGAAATTATTGTTAACCATCATTCCATTAATGAGGAAAAATATGCAGGATACTTAAAAATTAGGAAACTGTCTTTAAAAGCCATGAGGTAATTAATGTATTCTTACAAGATATATAGTCCGCAATCTCTTGTGGAGCAAGGTTTTATCTTTATTTTATAATAGATGTGAATTGATCTCTTAGCTTGTTGTTGCTTAATTTAAACTTTATGGTATAGAGAGGATGGCGAGGTGATTCAGGACAGCCAGCACGGCTTCACCAAGGGCAAGTCCTGCCTGACCAACCTAGTGGCTCTCTATGTTGGAGTGACTCCATCAGTGGGCGAGGGAAGGGCTACAGATGTCCTTTATCTGGACTTCTGTAAAGCTTTTGACATGGCTCCCCACGACATTCTTCTCTCTAAATTGTATAGATATGGATTTGATGAGTAGACTGTTAGGCGGATTAGGAATTGGTCAGACAGATCCAGAGGGTGGTGGTCAACAGCTCAGAGTCCCAATGGGCAGCAGTGACCAGTGGCGTCCCTCGGGTCCACATTAGGACCAATGTTATCTAATATCTTCATTAATGACACAGACAAAGGAATCAAGTGCACCCTCAGCAAGTTTGCAGATTACACCAAGCTGAGTAGTGGGGTCCACACACTTGAAGGATGGGATGCCCTCCATAGGGATCTGGACAGGCTTGAGAGGACGATCTGTGAGAACCTCAAGAAGTTCAATAAGACCAAGTGCAAGGTGCTGCACCTGGGGTGGGGCAACCCCTGGTATCAACACCAGCAGGGGATGCACAGATCAAGAGCAGCTCTGCTGAGAAGGACTAGGGAGTGCAGGTGAACGAGAGGCTGGACACGACCCAGCACTGTGCACTCACAGCCCAGAAAGCCAATTGTATCCTGGGCTGCATCCAAAGCAGCTGGACAGCAGGGTGAGGGAGGGGATTCTGCCCCACTGCTCACTTCTGCTCTGGCGAGACCCCATCTGGAGTGGTGAATCCAGCTCTGGGGTCCCCAGCACAGGAAGGACATGGACCTCTTGGAGCGAGTCCAGAGGAGGCCACCAAGATGATGAGAGAGATGGAGCACCTATAAGAAAAGGCAAAGAGAAGTGGATTTTTCAGCCTGGAGAACAGAAGGCTTCAGGGAGACCTCATTGAGGCCTTTCAGTACCTAGACAAAGCTTACAAGAGAGCTCAACAGGGACCAATTACACAGGCATGTAGTGGTAGGACAAGGAGGAATGGCTTTTAACTGAGAGTAGGTTTAGATTAGATACAAGGAAGAAATTCTTTACTGTGAGGGTGGTGAGGGGTTGCCCAGAGAAGTTACATCCCTGGAAGTGTTCAAAGCCAGGCTGAACAGGGCCTTGAGCAACCTGGTCTAGTGGAAGGTGTTCATGTCTATGGCAGGGGATTGGAATTAGATATCTTTAAGGTTCCTTCGGGCCTAAGTCGTTCTGTGATTCTATGATTCTCTCAGGAAAGAATAAATCTGAATATCAAAAGTCATATAAAAAAGAATTACTGCAAATATAACCTAAGAAGTAGAGCAAAAAAGCAATAAAGAAAAATCCCTCCTTGAAGGTTTTTCATTACAGTTGTATTTTACCTCCTCTGGGCTTGCTTCCAAATTCCTTTCAGATATTTCTGGCTTCTCCTTTTTCCCTGTTGTCCGCTTACATTGCAGTTACTAATGTTCCTGGTTCTGAGGTGAAGGTAGAATTACTTCCAAGTCAGCTACTGTTTTGTAGTCATCCCATAGTGAAGCTGCCAAGTGATGTTTTGTTTACTCCTTTTACATCTGTGTTCTCATACATTGGCTGAACATACGTTTTCTGTGCTGTGGGTAGCCAATCTTGTCTTGAGAGAATGAGGCTTGGAGTTGATCTTGGTTTAATATATTATAATAACAATTATTTTTTTCATTATAAAAAACAATATTCTTGTTGCATTCACAGTTCCTGTTCCTTGCAAAGGCCAAAGAACAGAAACTCAGCCTGGCACACTGGGACTGTGATTCTGGCAACTGATCCGAGTGCTTAAAAGCCTGCGTAGTGCTCTCAGAAGCTGTTGGCTTGCATTAAGAAAGAAACTAAGAACTACAACATAAGAACTAAAATTGTTCTTTTGAACCACAAAATGTGCACATAAGTGGGGCTGCAGTTAAGTCTGTTATGAAAAACAGTCTTTTTAGGATAAATGAAATCTTAGAATTAAATTTAAGGTTCATGCACAGACAGGGTTGTGTTGCTGAACCATTCATTAAAGTTGGGGGTTTTTTTCATCCCTTCCAATTTTTGATGGGAAAAGCTTTGTAATTACTTTGCTTCTTCACATCTCTGCATGTGTCAGATCTGAATGTGGTTTAACTGAACAGAGAACTCATTTTACAGCCTGTACTGAAAGGAGCGATACTGTACAAAAGCAGAACAGAGATGGGTTAGTAAGAACAATGACATTTTCCAAACTGATTTTGCTTATTCATGAAGTGATGTTTGTCCGGTGTGAAATAGTTGTCACCAGTGAAAATGTGCAGTTACAAGCAGGCATGGAACAGTTACTGGGGCTTTTTTCCCTTAGGATTGCGTGTTCACCTGTATGAAAAATTATCTGCCTGTTGCTGTATTTCTTGAGAACAGTAGTTATTTTTGGTGCATTTTAGCTGAGGTTTCAAACCAGCCATTTCATATATGGAACTTTGAAAATGCACAAGTGAAAATATCACGTTTAAACTCTAAAAACTACTAACCTTATATCTTGTTTTGTTTTTTAAAGTATAGTGGAAACTACAGGCCAGGAATAATTAATTTGAGGATCTTTAATTTATTGTGCTTAGTACAACTGAAATGAAATGTATGTGTGTTGCAAGTAACTGAACATAGCTGAACTGCCATTTAAGTTTTGTGGCAATGGGAAAATTTCAGTGAATATCCTCTGTAAATTTCATTCAAGAAAATTCTGAACAGTTGAGCTACTCAAGTGCATGTAAGTGTAAACTTCACTGCTGGACCATGGGGTTTTTTTGAATGTTTTTCCCATTCCCTTTCGTTTTCCCCTCCACCAGTGAAACTTTGGTTTTGAGGCACAGAGGGCTTCATTCAGCTACTGTGTTCAGGTGAGCAATGTGTTGTTTCTCGGGGACAAGAAGAATAAGGTTTCCTCTGGTCATATTTTCTACTGTCAGGATGGAGCCTTCTCAGCCCTGCTCCGTTCCTACCAGCTCCTGCTATGTGTGTTTAAGGTGTGTTCTGTGCCTGTTGAAATGTGAGGGCTGCTGTAGCATATGCATTATGTGCTAGATGGGATTCATTAATGCTGGATGCATGACCAGCAGTGCCTTGCACTCTTATGAGAGGTCACAAATGCCAGATTGCCCATGACTCTATTTCATCGTCTTTTTACTGCCTGTGACAGCAATACAGAAGCCACCAAGAGTCTGAGCTGCCATTTCTAGTGAGTTTGACTTTTTGTATAATAATTAGTGAAGACAACTGTCTTCATTCTTACTGTAGCTGCTTATTGTATTTTAACAAATACTTCACTAGGTGCCTGTCAGTGTCAGCACATAAAAATATACAGAACACTTTTAAGATCCATGACAGCTATGACTTTATTGCCTGGAAAAACAGCACTGATCATGACAAAAATTCTAGCAAAGGAATATCAGTGCATTTCGTAGGTGGAAGGTGATTAATCCTATCCGGCTTGTGTACAAGGCCAATACTAGACCTGGAGCAGGGTTCAGTTTGTTGCCGTGCAGCATTGTCATCATGTTCATGATGATCCCAAGATTGCTTAGTCCTGATTTTAAAAAAAACAAACAAGTAGTCATTGCCTTGAAAAAGTCAAACAGGAAAAGAAGATTGTGCTTCGTTGTAGCATTAATAGATCAGTGACAATGAAATGCAGTAGCAGCAGAGAATAATAAAAGAACAACTCTAATGTCCCTTAAATGTCCCTTAAAAAATCATTATCTCTGATGAGGTAGTTGTATCGCTTCCTGCTCCAGTGATTGACAACATCTTTATTCAATATTCATAACCCCATTCTTTCTGAAGACTAATCTGACCTTGTTCATATGTTTCCTTGTCTTCCTCAAAGAATGCATTTGGCACCAAGAGAAAATAAACTGTTGATATTGAATGTTTCCATATTTCTGCTTACTATATCGACAGGGTTATATTTGTGGGGGTTTTAAAGCAACTTATTTTAAAGAATATCAGATAGCTAGTATCATATAATATGTTACGAAGCAGAACATTTTTTCACCCTCCATATGTCCATGCATACCATCAAAACTCAGATTTCATCTTTTGCCTGGTTTTAGGTGTTAAATAATGTGGGCTAACCCTCCAGCTTTTGCCAAGAAGTAAATAATAATTTTGATGTCCGATCAGATGCCAGGTTTGCAGGGGCAGCCTGCACTCACTGGTTGACCAGTGAAACAAGAATTCCTTGGTTTAGGTTCTTGACAGTATTGCTTGCAAGTCACGATTTTCACAGTGAAATTAATGCTGAACCACACTCAAAAGGGAAAAAAAGGAAAACCTACTCAAAAAAGGAACATTGATGTCTTTACCCATAGTAATGTGATTATACAATATGTTATTTTCAGTATAAATCCCACAGTCTGTCCTGCTTGTATTTTTGGAGTCTTTGATGACCAAATGCTTTGAATTGTGAAGGGTGGTTGTGGTCGAAGTTTCTCACAAAAGCACAAGTGGGGTCCACGTGCAACCCTTCTAAACTTTGATATTAAAATATCAGTTAATGCTGGGGAACATGTAGAGTGAAGAGCATGCATTTAGATTAAGGTACTCTCACTTTCTGACTCAGTGGATGAAGTAACCATACTGTCATGTCAGTTATAGTACTACAGTTGCCTGTATTTATTGTAGCTCAGAAAAACTTCCTGTTCTTTAATAATTAGGCTAATGAGAATTCCCACATATACCCTAGACTGGAGACCATTTAGCTTCTTAATAACTTGATGCTCTGTTAGAAGTATCTTACAAGATGATGTGGTTTTGTGAGTACACTCCTACCAACTTTGTATTTTGGACTTCTGTTCTAGCAATTCTTTAAAGATACTATTCACTCATTTTTCCTCATTTTTCTAGGAACGTGGTTAAATAACACAGCTTGCTAAGAAAAAAAAAAAGGAAGAAATAGTTGCTGTACTTGTTAGAAGTAGGTGGGCAGCCTTGCACTGCCAGTCTGATCAGAATGGCCTGGGTTTTGGCACTGTCCACTGTGTTATGAAGTTTACATACTATGTGGAGAAAGAGTAAGAAATCTGGAAATCTCTCCCTAAATTGCTTTAAAAAATAAATTCCATCTTCAGGGGGTGGTAGGGAAGAGGGTTTTGTGGTTTGAGCCTTCTTTCATGGTTTAGGACGTCAGAAGAATTACAGCCTTGTGTTGTAGGCTATTGCTGTGCTAACTCTGCACTTTTCTGGCCTTATAAACACAGTAAGTAATTCTGCTTTTTGTAAAGATTCCATGTACACCCCTTCTGTGGAACGTGGTTTGCCATCTGGTTGGTCTGAGCAAGAATGAGAGTGCTCATTAGGCCAGGAAAAGTACAGGAAACAAGGGAAGGCTTTTTGGAAGATTGCTTGCAAAAGAAATGAATAGCTCTGTTTGACAAGGACATTTGTCGCTCTTGGTGAAGCAAAAGGCTCTAGTGACTTAAAACTGCAGTTAACAATTTGTGTCATATGGAGTAAGTTCAATGGAATTCCTAATCCTGCTAGAGCAAGAAATTTCATTAACTTTACTGGCTCTAGTAAGAAGATATACCCCTTAAATCTCTTGCCATGTCTTAGTTTGAATCTTATCTGCTCTGGCCGTAGAATTCTTTCATGTGTCTTTTGTTTCTAAGGACAGAAGAAATATTAGAAGTATAATGTAATGTGCATGCCTAACAGAACAGTAGCAAGCACTGGGTTTTTCAATACACTAGAAGTTGACAAGATTCCTGGAATTATAAATCACAACTTACTTCAAATGTGACACATTGTAGAAGGAGCTTTGAGTTTATCTATTGCTGGTTTTTATTTTGAAAAGGTGCTATACTTGTGTGTCACAAAAGAAACCCCAGAGAATTACCCAGAAATCACTGCAGGGAAATGATAATGCAATTCATAGAAGTTTTAAGGCTTATGGAAGGTAGAGGCCAATGAAAAAATAGTTTTCAACAGGGATTTCAGAAAAAATAGTCAAGGAATGGAGATAGGAATGAGGAAGACCTCTAAACCACTGTGAAATTTGATAGAACCTCCCCATAGGCATGCCCTGCAAAGGGCTCTCAGTGAAGAACTGTGCTTGGGCTAGTTAATGAAAGAATATGGATGCGTTCATGTCTCTTGAGAAAGAGAGTTGAAAATATGAAGACATCCTGAGTAGTTCATTACAGTCATACTTAGTGAATTTCCCTTTCAGCACCTAAGAGTGGTCTCCAGAACCGTTTGCTCTTTCACCTGGCACATAAGGTATGATGTCTTTTCTTCACTCCTGCTTTGTTTGTTTTCTTCTCAGTTTGGTAATGTGTAATTTATGCTGGCAACCTGGCAGAATAATTAAAATGCCTGTGGTGGCAGAAGAACACGTTTTTCATAACCACCCTACTGTATAAAAATGTGGAGGAGAAAGCAACTGTGAAAACATGATCTCAGAATAGATGCCCTCAACATGTTTCTAAGGAAAGTCTTACCAATACAATAAGTCATACAATAGGAATGTAATGGTATTTTTGGTCACAAGGAGCATGAAACCTTAATAGAATCAGAAATGTAGAAGCCACTATTTTACTTTTTTGTGTAAATGTACCAAGTTTTCCTAACTTGCAGCTCTCTTATACTTAGCGATTTGACCAAAATGGTGTATATGCTATTACTGATCCTCTTAAGTAGTTCAGTATCCAGGAAGTCATATTGTTAATAGCATGAAATTTACTTTAATTTCAACAACAATTAAGTGCTTATTTCACTTACCACACATAGCTGTCTTCCCTTAAATTAGGTTTTGTACCATCCAGTAGAGAAAATTTGACAAGTATTCTGCTACTAAAGACACTGACTTAAAAGGAAGTATAAGTCCTGGATGTTAGCTTTGATGTCAGTTTCTCTTTGCTTATGTATATGTTAGTTTTGAGAGAGAAATCTTAAACCGTTTTTACAGTGGCATTGGCACTTAAGATGTCTGTGATGAACTAGGAATTATGCAAGTTCTCTTTATCTAGTTAGCCACTAGAAATAAAGGGTTTTAGCAAAACTGTGAAGCCCGTTGCCTTTAGTTCTGTTTAGCAAATTATCTTGCTTTTTAACTTGAGAATCATTTTGTGACTGGCTCAAAGAGGGAGGAGAAGGATTTGAGGAAAACTAGCAGATAGGTGGAAAAACAAATGCATAATATTAGAATTTGTGTCTAAGAGAAATTCGTAATTACTGTTGAATCAGGAAAACCAGCAAAGGAAAGCAGTGGAATAAGTGGTTTGAGTAGAGTGATTAGCTGAATAGCCTCAACTTCACTACTGTAATACAAATATAATGTGTATGTTTAACTCTGTTCCCTGTTTTTAGCCTTCTTTCTGTGTTTTTTATGTGCTATTCAGCAATGCTTTTAAAAATAAATCACTTGCTTAAACTGGGAACTGGAGGCTGGTGAAAGTGAATTTGTTAGCGCTGTAAAGAAGACTTGTGAAAATTGGGACTTGTGTATTTGCAAGTCTTGTGTTTTTCTGCTATCCTTGAGACATTAGATTTGAATCTACAAACAGCAAAATTTTTGCTGCCTTGACTAATTACAGTGAAATTTTGTGTTTTGAAATTCTGTTTGTGAAATAATTAATTCAGCTCTTTCCCTCTTATCCATCAAAGCACGCGACGTGTAATTATATCTAAATCACACCTTAAAGGAAAATGTGTGCTTAGTTTTAGCCTAACATTTTTCCAGTTTGAACTCATCTGCCTCTTTAATGTTTGTCTTTCTCCACTGGTCAAATTAACTTTAAAGTAACAGAGGTTTTCCAGATGTTTAATATTAATCCTGCTGCTTACCAGCAAGGACAAAACTAACCTGGTTAATTAAAATGTTTTTCTTGCTGAACTCTTCTGAGAATGTGTCACACTCTTTTTAGTTCAGTGATGAAAAGAAACTGATGAGCTCTCACCAGAATCTGCAAGATGTTACAGAAGATCAGCTTAGCCTGGCATCTATCCACTACATGCGGTCCCATTACCAAGAAGCTATTGATATCTACAAGCGCATTCTGCTGGATAATCGGTGCGCACCTCTAAACCCTATTGGAGCATCTATGTTGTTGGTGGTATTTAAGTTCCAAATAGTTGCTTGATTTCTGAAACTGGGCATTTTCCACAACTGCTGTGTCCCTTTCCCATCACAGGATATGCACCAGTTGCCGCTCCTCAATTTTGTTTATTCGAAGTATTATTGAAAACCCTATGTTTAAAAGGAAGTCTACTCTCTGTTGTTTTCTTTTAGTGATATTGTTCGTTAATTCATTCTGATATCTTTTTTATTTTGTTACTTGTTTCTTCAGAAATTATATATGGTTATGTACCTGCTTTGTCTTTTTATTTTTCCCCTCTGATGGCCAATCTTGGGACCTTGCTTGAATTATTGTCTCCTCCTTCACCTCTTTGTCTTTCTAAGAAGGGTTCATTTCTTGGGGTTTATGTAGAGTTCCTTGCATTCCTTTAAGTCTGAAATTCTTTCCTTTTCTGTTTATCCTCTGTGATGCTTGTTGATGGGTTTTTTTGTCATGTTCTGCAAATTTTTAGTTCAGAATTTAACAAGGAACAAACTGAATTCTTGAGTGGCTGGAAGTATTTTTAATAAAACAGAAACTGCTGTCCCAGAATACAGCTATCTTTTGGTACTATCTCCTCTTGAATGTTTCAGAGAAATCCGTCATAATGCATACATCATGTAATGCTTGGGGAAGAGATTTTAACCTCCAAGTCTTGCAGAAACAGTCACTCAAAGCGAAATGAGTAACCTTCGTAACAATCATCCTTTTACTTAGAGTTTTCACAAATGCTTGTCTTTTTTCTGTGTCTAATTCTTCTGGTTTGACTGCTTGTAATGACAATGACTTTTTGAAATAATTGTACTCAGTACAAACTTTTATTTATATATTAAATGTCTTTGAGTGTATTGCTCAGAAAATCATGTTCTGCCAGGCCAATGACGGTGCTTATGTTCTGTACATTTCCTTGGTGTGAAGTTGCCACCATCTCCCAGATTTGCAAACCAAAAGTTTGGTTGGTAATTCTTAAAAGCTGCAGTAGCTGCAGTGGGAAAAAATACTGTGAATCTGTCTTAGCAAACAAACTAGAGAAGCTCTAAGCATTTCTTAGAAATGCCAGTTTTGATGTGCTTGTCAAATAGGTATAGATGTGAGAGCTTTCTTTTTATTTACTGATTTTAATGCACTGTAGTGGGAAATGTTAAACTATCTGGTGGGATTTAAAGGTTCTCTTTAATCCTCTTTCCTGCAGGGAATACCTGGCTCTGAATGTATACGTAGCCCTGTGCTATTACAAACTGGATTACTATGATGTATCACAGGAAGTGCTAGCTGTTTATCTTCAGCAAGTTCCTGACAGCACCATTGCTCTTAACCTTAAGGCTTGTAACCATTTCCGACTTTACAATGGGAAGGCTGCGGAGGTATCTATTGGACAGTGCTTCAACTCACTTTTCTTTTTAAGATTCCATACATGTTTCTTTTCCTTTTTATGTGTCTTAATCTGTAATGTTGCTAATGGCCTTTACCTTGTCACTGTGTCCTTTTAGAAATGTTACCTATTTCAGTTTCCCTGGTATTTACCCATCTGTCCACATATGTGCACGGTGGTCTAACCATTTTCCCAGTATCCTTTGGATCTTGTGTTTATATGTATTACCCAGTTGCTAAAATAATTAGATAGAAGTGGAAAGGCAAAATCTTCTAGTCATCCGGCACCAATGGAGATGTCTTGCTGGCAGCTTTGAAGCTCATTTAAAACTCCACTTAGGCTTCTGTGCTTTTTTGGTCTTATGCTAAAATTTTGGAATGTTTGCAATTCCAGGCAGAGCTCAAGAACTTGACAGACAGTGCCTCATCATCTTTTGAGTTTGGCAAGGAACTCATTAAGCACAATCTGGTAAGTAATGCGTTTCTGGGATTTAATATGAACTGCATTCATTTGTAGAGCTTTTCATGATGATTCATAAAATGGTGTATTTTGAAAAATTGTAGACTTAATTGAGTCTCTGCTGCCATGTAAGTCTCATTCCAGCAATCCTACCAGTATAATGAATGTGCCATCAAGTGTATTTATTTTTTTCCCGGGAATTTTTTCCTGACAGTTTGAGACTGTGTCAAGAAAATAGTAATACTGTTGCTTTTAGCTGTGAAGGCATATTAAAATAATTTATGTTGTGTAAGAATGCCTTTGCAAGATGTTTTGTGGAGCCCACTCAATAAAGATGCTGTAGAAAAGTCAGGATGACCCTGGACTCTATTTAGCACCAGAACAATTTAAGTGGAATAAAGATAGCTCATGAAAATGGCTTTCATCCGAAAAGTACTAAGCAAGGAGTTCTAGGAAAAAAGATGCTCATAAAACCAAAATACTTTTGTGTTCTGCAGTAAAAGAGTCACTAAGAGTAACTAATGGTTGATTTTCCCTTCAGTGGTATTATTATTTTGCTGAACAACTGGTAACAGTAGATTGCTCATATTTAATGACGGGGAGTTGCTTTGTCATTTTTCAAGAGCAGTCATCACAAGCTAACACTTCTTTCCCCAAGAGTTAAAACTGCTTTCAAACTGGACTTTTGTACGTTAGCATTGTTTAATTTGTACGTTGGTATTTTTGCCAGTGCTTTATTGAATAAGTATATTAGATCTTGTTGGAGGAATGGGTCATATGAAACTGGAGTATAATCGACTGCTTCTGATCATTTTAGGATCCTGTGTCTTTCTAAATAAATGTAGAATCATTAGCCTAATTTTTTTCGTTTGAAAACAGCATAAGCAGTTTGTAAATTTATATGGGTTCCCTTCACTCAGATTATGTTGTTCTTTAAGATATTTGATATATAATGTTAGTCTTTTGTGCTGCTAAAAGCTGAAATAAATTAATCTTTACATATGGATTAAATACTTGTATTCTTCAGAATATTGTCACACTATATAATTCCATAGCTATATTAAAGCAGGAATTATGCTAATGCTAGAGCCACTGACCTTTTCCTACTGTTTATATAGAAATTTAAGTATTCATTTCCTTGAATTAACTTATCATAGGAAAGATTCTGATACATGGTTATCAAATGCTTCTTTTCTCTGCAGGTGGTTTTCCGAGGAGGAGAAGGGGCTTTGCAGGTCCTACCTCCTCTGGTTGATGTTATTCCTGAGGCAAGACTGAATCTTGTGATTTATTATCTCCAGCAAGGTAAATATACCTTCCTCTGGCTCTTTCATAGCTTCAGGGATGACATTAATTCATCTTATCTCAACTAATTCAATGCTTTTTTTCTTTGCAGTAAAATGTAGTTTATTTCACTTTCTGTTCCTCTGGAAAATAGTGAAGTAAAAGTTCCCATGGCTTGCAAAGAGCTTTAATACTGTGCAGTCAAAAAAAGCCTACTTCAGCAGAGTATTGCAAGTTCTTGGGTTGCAGCAGATGGCATTGGGGATGGTGGTGTTTATTTGTTTCTAGAGTGGGGACCTCTCCTCTGCCTGATTATGTGGGAATGGTAGGCATATTTCCTGTGAAGGCAAGGACAACCATTTCTGTAAATACATCACAAACGAAATACAAACCAAAGTGACTGTGAACAAGATATTTCATTAAAATCTGCTTTACAGTTCTTAAAGAATGCAGGGAGGTAGCCAGAATCAGTTGGTAAAGATTTTCTACTTGTATCTCTCCTTTGTTTGCCAGCTTCTTTGAATTATATCTGAGTTTTTCAGAGCTATTCGTATTCTCCCATTGTGTTCTTTTATTCAACAGTGGGTTGACTGGCTGTGTGATTCAAGGCAGGCCCAATTAGGTCAGGTCGCTTAAAGCCTTGTCCAGACAAGCATCTAGTCAGAACTTCCTCTGTTCTACCTTGTGTCTGCTGATTTTCTCTCACTCTGTGGAACCTGTCTCCATCTGCTCTGTACCCTCCTATCAGTTAATTGTAGACAGTGATAAGATCTCCCTTGAGATCCTTTCTCTGCAAGCTAAGCAAATGCAGTTCTCTCAGTTTCTCCTCAGCCTTCTTCCTGCCTTGGGAGCCCTCAGGTGGGCTCATTCCAGTGTTTCGATGTCTGTCTTGACTGAAGGATCCCAAAACTGGACACAGTACTCGTGTGCAACCTCACAAGTGCCAAATAAAGAATTCCTTCCCTTGCTATGATGGCTCCGTTCATGCTAATATGATCCAGCGTGCGGTTGGCCTCCTTTGCTACAAGGCTGCACTGTCTACCAGATTGCCTTTTAGCCAGTCAGCTCCCCACCTGACTTGCTCAGGCGTGTTTCAAACCAAGCAAGGTGAAGGACTTGCATTTTGTCTCCACTGAACTTCATCAGATTTCTTTCAGCCCATTTTTTCAGCCTACTGAGCTGCTTCTCAATATCTGGGAGCTTTCTTCACAATCTTTTATGATTTGCAAACTTGCTCAGAGTACTCTATCCTGTCATCTGGATCATTAATAAAAATAAGTTATTCAACAGTATTAGTCCCTGGGGCATTCGATTAGTAATGAGCCACCTGTTGGATTTTGTACAACTGATCACTGTCCTTTGGTAGTCCAGCCAGTTTTCCATCCCCTTAGAGTCTTATTTAGCCAGTCCTATCTTTCAAGTTTGTATGAAGGACCATGTCAAAGACATTGCTAAAGTCAGGGTATACAGCATCAACTGTTATCCCCTTATCCACACAACCAGTCACACCTTGAATTAGTGAGTACATTCTGGCATTGGTAAATCCATGTCTGCTGTCCCCAGTCACCTTCCTGTCTAGTATTATTGTTGCCAATGTCACTATAGGCAATACTGGTACTATTAACAATTATCTTGCACAATAATATTGTTGATATAGCATATGTTTCAAATTAAGTTCTACTTGCATGGAAACAAAGTGCGTCTCGTGCATCGGTTAAAGATCAGTCTTGTTTACTTGTATGCTGTTAACCTTGCAGTAATTTTCCTTAGTTAGGTTCTGCTCTTCACTGTGATATACAAATAACTTGCATACTGACAAAGAAGGTCAAGGGGAATTCAGACTAAAACCTCTTTTCTGGTTTGTCTGAGTTCCCATTTTTAAATCTTGCTAGGGTAGCAGTATTGGATAGGAAAGTGAGAAATTCTTACTTCTGACGACTACAGCTGCCTCTTCAAAACTTAGAAGGTCTCTGATAATGGCTGGCTTGTGCTAATATGTGCTCTGAACTGGAATGACTAAAGTACAAACATGCATCCTGTTTGTTCAACTCTTCGGGGTAGTGACTTCTAACAGGGTTTGAGGTCAGTTGGTGTCCTGCTATAATCTGCTCCTGTGGGATTTGCTAGTTGCTTCTGTTGGAACCTGAAAGCATGGTTCTGTGTTGATGGTCTACACTGTGTTGATAAAAATAAGGGTTACTGTCATTTGGTGGTGGTGGTGGTGGTGGTGCTGATGGTCTGAGCAATCCAAAAATATATCTTAAAAAAAAAAAAAAAGGAAAAAAAAGGAAAAAAAGGTAATGACTTTTGGCTAGTACATTGTACTGCCTTACTATGTGACTGTTCAAGGGAATAGGTAAGAAAGCAGAGGTGATGGGTAGAAGCCTGACAGCTCCAATGTACATTGCCTTAAGTGGCTGCATGGATTGTATGTTCTAGTGAAAAAATTTTTTGTTTGATTAGGCTTATTTGTGTGGGCAGTTGGTATAATGCTGTATTAACAAATTTTGCCTGTACCAGTGGATCTTCACTAGGTTGGTTTACAAAGCCAACATCTATTTTAATTTAGGTAAAGTTTAGGGTCTATTCAGTTTATATAATTCTTGTGTGGAAAGGAAGTTGTTTATAGATTTCAAACTTAACATTTACACTTCCATACTAGTAGTGCTATTTCCTTGTTAATTACGATCTGCTGGACAGATGCTGAAATATTGCTGAGGAAAATACGAAGTTTCCCTACAGCATCATGTTACCCTATTCTCTTTGAGGGCTAAATAAATATGAGAAAACAAAATACAGGAAGATGATGGATTTATTATTTTGACCTTGTGCTATTGGGAAGGCAGCCACTGGATTATGAACAAAGGGGCCAAACCATCTCTGCTAGGAAAACTGTAGTAATAAAGAAGCTATTACTCACTCTGTGTTTGTTATTTGAGTTCTAGAAAACTATCACCATCGTGATAGAAATTCACAATGATTTATAGTTACCTTTCTCCTCCTGTTTAAATGGTTTATTTCTTAGTCTATGACTATTGGGGAATGTTATAGAGGATGAGTGACTTGTTCTAATACAGTGTGCTATGAGTTGTCATGCATTCTAATGTCTGGCATTTCAGATGATGTGCAGGAGGCTTATAACCTGATTAAGGACCTGGAACCTACAGCTCCACAGGTAATTGGAAAATGTTGTCATGGCACATAAAGACAGAGGTTATAAACTGTTATGAAATCTGCCACATAAAAAACTGGTATCCTGAGGACAGCTTGCCGCATTCCCACTCTTAAAACTCTTGTGTTTTCATCCCTCATCAACAATAAATTTAATGTGCATGCATAAAGTATTATATATGTGCATATATGAGTACTTAGCCTGTTTATAACTATACCACCTGAGTTCAGGTAAGAATACAGCTCTGTTGTGTGCAGCCTTGATTTTGGGGAATGGACCATTATTGCATAGGTTAAAGCCCTCTTCCCACTATAGCTAGATGTCTGCCTGGTGGTGGCTTTCATCTCTCGGATTTACTAGCTCAAAAGCTCGTATAGTTTGTCCTGAAGCCATTTCAATAAAAGTGAGCTAGATTAGATTAAACATCTTAAATAAATGGTATTTTCTAATCCCATCACACTTTGGCTGCCATGAGTGAAAACTTCAGTGTCCCTTGGCTGCTACTGTAATTTTCTTCTGTGGCTGTTCCAGCATCCTTAGTCTCTGATTTATTCCTCTTTGTTGTTTATTTTCCAAAGGTCACATAGCTGGGCATAAAAGGGACCTTTCATGAGTCTGTGTGAGGGATTAGATGGAGGGAGGAATTAGACGGAGGGAGGGAGGGAGGGAGAGAGGGAAAAGGAAAACCTCAAAAACACAGATCTGGTGATTCTGTGCTGAGGAGTGAGGAGCATCTTCTGATGTTGCTTTACACTTTTTGCATTTTTCAGTATAGCAAAACTTACTTGAACAGTTTTCTGCAGCTATTGGTCCTGTTGTAGCCTCTGTTGTCCCAATATGCTTGGTTAATAATTCTTGATCATATTTTGAAATGAGAATCTTTGTGCTTTTCTTTTTCCATTTCTTACTCACACTTGTAAGGAACTCCCTGCTAAGACTTGCAAAACTACTTGTAAAATCTCCTTGAGTACTTCTCAAATTTCTTTTTTGTCACGATGCCTGTAGGATAATAATTTGGCATCTGTAAGACAGTTGGTGTGCTAAAACAAGTACTTACTATCCTGGCTAGTACTCTAAGATTGTTTCTTTACATTCTGTCATTCGTCTCTTGGTCTCTTGAAAGATGTCTCTCCTTCTGTGTTTACCTCTGTGACAGGGCTGTCCTGGTTTATCTGCAGTACCTACTACAACAGGTTAATAGATACAAGTCTTAAATTATAAGATTAGGGTAAGACAAAAGAGTCTGTTATATGCTGAGGAAAATTTTTTCAGAGAAGAATTAAACTATAGTTGTTTCTCATACTAGAGGTTACAGGGTACTCAGCTTCTGGTCCTAATTTCACTAGAGTAACGTGGCCACAGAAGCACAAACCTCTTCACATTTTTGGCCTGATGAGAAACACTATGAATTTTGCAGCAGGGGTGTCAGTGGTTGTGGTTAACCAATGTGCATATTTGAAAGGGGATCTGTGCTTTAGTATAACAATAGTGCACTTACTGGTGATGTGATGGTGAAGAGGGCATGAAAAGATGTTATCATGTTCCTTCTGGTGCATTGTCTTTGACTGTAAGACTTAGCAGAAAGCACAGTACCTCTTTGCATCTAACATATTTAGTAGAAGTGACTACATAGCAAGTAGGATGTATTTGGGGGGGCTAAATTTGTACTGTGCTTAAGCACTACCACAGTAATCAGCTACCTACTAAACTCAGTTGTGAAAGAGTTGAATTTATGAAGAAAATAACGTACACATAGGCTTTTATGTGTCTTCTGAAATCTTCACTGCATCTTCTCTGATCCCCTTTAACTTTTTTTTCCAGGAGTACATCCTCAAAGGAGTGGTAAATGCAGCACTTGGACAAGAAATGGGCTCGGTGAGTAAAGCCCATGAGGTTCTCCAGCTTCTCCAACAAGAGAATGTGAACAGATCTGTAGGAACTGGAATGGAGTGAAAGAGGCAGTCATTTCTTATTTAGATTGCAGGATCTCTGAGTCTCTTAAGCTCGTTCTGTACAATAATCAGTCCAGAATGAGCGAAATGCACACTTCTGTTGCTGGCCTTGATAGTAAATCAATATGAATTTGATTTCTCTGTCCTGTTTCCAAGAACCCTGTTTGCTTTGTACAGTGTTCTTCTTTATCTAGGCACATAGAGTGGCACATTTACCTTTTTTGGTTTTGCTTCAGCCCTGGTTTTTCTCTTAGTTGCTTCCCAAGTGTTCCTCAGAGCATATTGTCACTATGTATTGTAGCATCAACCCTGGAACTCATCTTGGAGTGCTTTTTTATTCTTCTTCCAGAGAGATCATCTGAAAATTGCTCAGCAGTTCTTCCAGTTGGTGGGGGAATCAGCCAGTGAATGTGGTATGTTTGAAATGTTCTTTTTCCATTAAGTAACCCATCTTAAAATATCCAAATATATAACATCATATCGGTGTCTAACTGCTGTTAGCAGGAATATTGCTAGGCATTTTGTTGCTATAGGATGAGTTTCAGAAAGTCTAACTTGTAGTCTAAAACAAATTTGCAAGTTTAAGTTAGGAGTCTTGATTCCAAACCTTACTATATGACTGTCTGGAAAAGAGGCTGTACTGCGAACTGCAAGTCTTCAGTGAGAGCCTCTGTGGCAGCTTGCCTTCGCCTAATAATCCCCATTATAGAAACAGAAGACAACAACCTAATCAATTAGATTAAGTGAGTGGCTGAAACCTCACAGGCAGGTACAAATTGAGGTACAAACATACACAGGTACAAATCAAGGACCACTAATGAAATCCTGTTGAGTACATAGAGTCCTAGCATGGAGCGTGCCCTGAAACTGAGGGTCATGAAAATGTAAAGAGGAATTTGGATACAGGGAGAAATGGAAGCTCTAGGACTAACTTCTTGCTTGAGTAAGAGAAAAAAAAAAAAGAGGCATTATAACCCAGCCACCACCCCCTGCCAAAATCAGTATCTTTTCAATATTTAGTTTTATTTACTCAGTAATAGACCAAACCAAGATCTTTTCTTCCCTTCTCTTTGCCAAACTAAAAATCACAAATAAAAAAAAGTCAGTAGTTGTAACATAGAAATTCAGACTAGATGGGGCTTACCACTTTCCTTTGTAGGCGTTGTCACTTAGTACTGTTTCTTTAGGTGGGTAACTTGTGCATGTTTGTGGTGCTGACAGCTCGTGGTCCTCAGAGACAGAATGCTGTCTCCTGTGACCATGGCGACTAATGAGAAGGAGCTCCAGGGACAGAGTGGCAACACTGATGAAAGTTTCAGAAATGCTGTTGAGCCATTCTATTCTGGTCCCCATGTAGCCCTGGTACTACTGAGGTTATGCAGCAGAGAATTTCACGTTGGAAGGCTGGAAGTGGTTCCATAGATGAGATTTCCCTACCTTACTCCTTTTGCATTGAAGCCATCCCTTCAGAGTTGAGATCCCAGAAAACAAGAAGAAACAATATGAACTATAGCAGTGGAAGACTCAGTTAGTGGGAATATCTTAATGCCTGTAACAGGTGTGATGAGTGACCAGAGCACACATGGATAAAAATAATACAGAGATAGTTAGGGAAAAGATATCCTGAAAGGATTTCTTGTGAAGATATAACCCAAAACCAAAACTGAAATTGTAAGGAAGCCAAAAGTCTGAATTTTACTCTGAAATATTTCTAAACTCATATGCAAAATAAAGATAGAGAGGCTGAGACTTCAACCTTTCTATGACTGAGGGGGAGAAAAATGGCAACAGAAATGTAGTACAATTAGGAAGGTGGATTACTTGAAAAAAATGAGCCTATGGGAAGGATTGGTTCCAGAGGTAAAAGGAGACATCAGTACTGTGAGCATCTTACCCTCTTGGTACTTCCATGTAAAAACTGCTTTGTCGTATTAAAAGCTTGTGGGAGGAAACTGCCATACAGAAGAGCACAGAGTTCAGGGTAACTCCTTTAAAGGTAAAATAGTGTAAGGGGTATTGTTGAACCTCGAATGAAGAACAGATGGAGGTCAACAAATTGTAGATAGGAAATAGAAGAGGCAGACAGTTCTATTTAGGTAGGATATAACAAAAAACCAAACACATGAAGCCCAAATATGTAAGTGTTTTTATTAGATGTTTTTAAAGAAGATGGATAAAGTGGAACGCCTGGTTTTAGAAGAGGAAGCTAAAAACTAAAATAATTTTTTTATGTGATAGGAGGAATTGTATGCAGGATATTGTTCCTATTTAATGTACAATGGGGATTGTATGTTAAATAAACATAGCTTGTACATAAATAAACATAGATAAATAGATGATGCCACTGGAGAAATAGTTCTAAATATTATAGAAAACTTCTCTCAAAATAAATATGTTTTCTTTATCAATGAGTAAAATAATACTGTTTTCAATTATATGTTTAGATAGGCAACTCGCTGTATTGAAGCCAAATTATTCACCAGCCAGCCTGCATGGGAACAGCATATTAAGCAGGTTACAGATTTTATATAGAAAGATGAATAATAGTTGGAGGCTTCTGTTCTGCCTATATTGACCTAGTAAATGCAATTACATGGCATAATAAACAGCATGAACTTTCTGTTTCTATCTTTCTTAGAGAAAGCACAAGTGAACAGGTAACTCTGGACCGATATTGAATTACATAGCACCTGAGATTAAATTTTATGATGAAACTACAATTCTACTGCAGTCATCTGAGTAGAATCAAATTCAAAATCCATGTGTTAGCAAATACCTCAAAAAAAGTCCACACTACTAATCCTGAGAAGCTACATATGAGAAAATAACATATGAGAAAATAAATACAAATGAGAAATAACCTTTCTCATTTCTAGCAGAAAATTTACAATGAAATCGCAGTGAAAAGGGTAAAATGCACCTGATTTGAACACTTGAAAGAACCTTTTGTTTCTCTAAAGAAAGGGCTTGTATTCATAATTAATGAGCTGTAGGAGACAAATAATGACATGACTAGGTTTACCAATGGTACAAAATTACCCATAATAGTAAAAATAAAAGCTTCCATAATGATGAAAGATGTGAAAGACTATATAAGACTGGGTAATAATATGCAAATTGAATTTAGTAAAATTATCAGAAAATTTGAAGAGGATCTTAAGAATTGATGAGGAAAGAGAAAACAAAAATAATTACTGTGTCATTGTATACAGATGTGATTTTTTTCCTTGAATACTGTCTACAGTTCTGGTTCTTACATTTCTTTAAAAACATGGTAGATCAAGAAAGGATACAATAAATACAGCAAGGATGACTAGAGAAAGGGGATAGATTCTTGAAGTAGGAGAGAAGGAGAGATTAAATAAAGGAAAATACATGGGCTGAAAAATGGTGACTGAATTTGATTATGTACATCATAAATGAAAAGAAAAAGAGGAATAGAGAAGAATTATTTACTGTACAATACAAAAATCAAGGAACATTGACGTGAATTATCACTCAAGACAATTAAAACAAACAGCATTCATTACTTTTTCACGTAACACAGCTTATTTGATAGAGAAGCTTTGTAAGAACCAGAATGTATAAAGAAATTTGTAGATGAAAAGTCCATTGGGTGTTTAACACAAATTTTTCAGCAATGATTAAGAAGTCTTCAGTGCAGATTGTTGAAAGCTGGGATAAACTTCAGCAGAAGTGCCATTACATACCACAGTATGGATTATATGTGAAATCAGAATATCTTCTTTCTATAGCTGTATATTCTTAAGCAGCAAACTCTGAACTAGACAAACCCTGGATCCAATAGTTTTTATGTCCTTAGGTAACACAGCATATTAGCCACTATGTTGTGTATTTGTGGTCATTTTTGATCCGCTCCCATTGTTTTGCTGGATTTAGAATGGAGAACAGAATTCTTGCTGTTTGTGTACTTGGGCTTTTCCTAAGTAGCCAGCCATGCTGTTCAAGTGTGTACATCATGCTTCAGCACTTCCCACCTGGCTAGTCCTTGCAAGGACCTTTAAGGTCTTTATCAAGTTACTTAGCTGCTTTGCAGATTTTTAATACAGAAGTAGGTTGTTGCCTGCTAGAGTGAGGAAATCCTTTGCTGTGTCTTTGCGTGCAACTGGGCCTATGTCCCAGTTTTGCTTGGGATGGAGTTAATTTTCTTCTTAGAGAATGGTACAGTGCTGCGTTTTGAACTTAGTATGAGTATAATGTTGATAACACACTGGTGTTTTAGTTGTTGCAAAGTCGAGGACTTTTCAGTTTCCCATACTCTGCCAATGAGGAGCTGCATGAGACATTGGGAGGAAGCACGGCCAGGACAGCTGATCTGAATGAGCCAAAAGGTTATTTCATACCATAGAACATCATGCCCATTACAGAAAGTGGGGGGAGTTGTCTGGGAAGGGCTTATTGTGATTTGGGGAGGGGCTGGGCATGGATTGGTTGGTGGTGAGCAATTGTATTCTGGATCATTTGTTTGTCTTGAGTTTTATTCCTCTCTCTCTCTCCCCTTTTCATTACTATTGTTACTATTATTATTACTAATAATTTTTTATTTCAATTATCAAACTGTTCTTATCTCAACCCACAAGTTTTGGGGTTTTTTTCAGGGGGAGGAGGGTGGAGTGAACAAGCAGCTGAGTGGTACTTAGTTGCCAGCTCGAGTTAAACCACAACAGTCTACAAGGCTTCTTATTTTAATGTGGGTTATCAAAAAATAACGGATTAAAATGAAGGTGTGGAATATTTTTTCTGACTTGCTTTTGTTAACTGTAGAAATCCCATGACTGCATTAAGAAAAAGCAGTAACAGGAGTATTGGAAGAATACAGTGTCATTTATTTGTAAAGTCATTTGGAGTCATCAATTAAGCCCTTTGCTTCTTTTGATTAGATCTCTGCCTTGGATGTTCAAGAAACATGGAGAAAACCAAGTTAATGTGCAAGTCATTCCCATTATATGTACACATTTTATCTCGTGTTGGATGTTGTGCACTTTAACAGGAGACAGACAAAACAAAAACTAAAAAAAATTCAGGAAGCACTTAGAGTGTAGGAGTCAATAGTCATTATCTAGCAGTAATAAATAACACCTGAACAGCAGCTTGGTTACTGGGTTTTTTTAAGCTTAATAAAAATTGTTAATCCTAATGATGTGAAATGGAACAGACATTATGAAGGAGGATGTAGCTAGATTTTTATAGTTAGTTCTCATTCTCTTCTACTAGGGTCTCAACTGGGTGGAAAATGAAACAGAACAGATTTCTTTTAAGGAGGAAATGGGGCAAGAGGAACATTCGTAAAAACAAATTAACATTAACATTTCCATTAAACGCAGTGCTTCTGGTGCATAGCATAAGTCTTAAAAACTACCCAAAACCACTGCAAGCATAATGAAAAAGAGCACCTGTTTTATTTTCAGTGGTCCTCTTTAAGGACCAACTCAGGCATATTTGATGTTGGGTGGGAGGAATGAAACATTTCTTCTGAACTTCATGCAGTCTTTTCTTTGAGGTTCTCTTAGGTCACCCTAAGTAATTTTTTCTAATGACAAATTTTTTCTCTTTCTGCATGAGTCACATGGGGTGAATTAGAAAATTCTAGTTTTTCTGTCACTAGTAGCATTCATTGCTGAGTTGTATGACATACACAGATGCTTTACTTGTTTGGTTTTTTAAATGAAATCTTTCAATAAAATATATGGGGGATGGTGTGCTGGGATAATAAAACTTTCTGCCAAAATGTGGACATAAGAAGAAATACTAAAATTTAGAAACACTCTCATCATTTAGGGGAATATTGTGTTTCTAATATTTTGTTGCTGTGATTCATTTTTACTAAAAATGCATCCTCAGTTTTAAGTTTTCTTTGAATGTTTTGCATTTTAAAAATTTTGTTCGAAATAAGTTGTGAATTTATGAACTTCAAAAATCAACTGTCAGAGAAAAGGGGCATTTTTGAGTTATCTGTAGTCTCGTTACTCAGTGTTTCTTGTCTCCTCTTTATAAAACAGTTTCTGTTGTTGTCCTGTAAAGGTATATATTTGTCATGAAAATTATGCCTGCATGTAAAAAAGGACAGATAAATACAGGCCAGATTCTGCTCCCAAGTGAACACTTCATAAATAATCAAATAATATTCTGAAGTTGGAGAACTGAATGGTGTGGTTCAGACATAGATAAGGATTGATTATCTCTATATGGAAATGAGAGGACATCCAAGCTCAATATCTCCTAGTGCTAAAAGATAAAAAATGAGAATATTTTGCCTTCCTTTGAAAAATATTTTGACATCTTATGTAGTGCTTTCCTGGAATAATTACTACCTACCATATTTAAAGGAGAAGATACAGTTTTTCCGGTTGAACACTCAATTTTGTGTGGTGGTATGGAGTCAAAATACTGGTCTTTAGTTACATGAAATTTCTATATACAGAAAAGTTATTTTAATTTTCTGGTGTGGATGGATTGATGGTAACCAATGTTCAGGAGCAGGTTGCTTCAGAGAAATTGGTAGCCTTAGGATCTTACCTTTTGTCACCTTTCCAAACTGCACAGAGCAGCATCCTCTCTAATGACCTACTTGATCTCCTTTGACATCACTTGCATTTAGGCCTTCCCAGCTGCTACTTGGGTTCATCCGTGTCTGCTAGCTGGGTCTAACAAAAATTAGTCCTAGTAAGCTTACTTCACAATCTTTGAAAAAAGCTTTGAAATAGTTTTCAGTAACACAGCTTGCAATGGCAGGGTAGGTGACAGCATAATATAGTTGCAACAAAGTTTATGATGACATAGCAGCAAACTTTAGTGACGCTCATTTGAACTGATATGTCTAACTTGTTTATGGCTTTATCTCTTGTGAGCAATGTGGTAATCCCAAATGCATGGACATTAATTTCCATACTGTCTGATATCTCTGAGTATTTTACCTGTTCCTGTATTAATTCTTTTTTATAACAATATCTTCAGTATATCAAGTTTAGTCTCTTACTCAACTGAAATTAAAATATGTAGAGTTTCTTTGTCCAGGATAACTGAAAAGCATAATTTTAAAGAAATAGGGCTAATGGGGTTAGAATAGCAAACTCAGGCTTTGTATGAAGTGTCATTTCCTAAGAGTAAGAATAAGTCATGGTAAAATTATACTACATAAATTGTGTCGCAGAAAAGAGTTGTTACTTAAACTTGTTGTTTGTAGAGTTTGCTGTTGAATAAAGTCTTGCAATTGTTATTGGATGCTGTAGAGAGAGTTGACAAGATGAACTAATGATTTTTTCTAATGTGGAGTGTGGTCCTTTGCCTGAAAAGGCAAGCAACACTATTCTTAGAAACTAGCTGCTTTCATAGGTGCCAGCAATCTTGGCAGTGATTTCCACTAACATGTGTTTTTAAATTCTACAAATTTGCATTTCTCTTTTGAATTTCAGATACCATTCCAGGGAGACAGTGCATGTCCTCCTGCTTCTTTCTTCTTAGACAATTTCCTAATGTCCTAATTTACCTCAACTCAATCAAGGTTGGTATTATTTAGTATTGGTAATACTGTAATGTACAGAATCACTGCTTTCAGACTGTACTATGTGAGGCACAATGGAAACATAAAATTATACAGAAACAAAACAGTAAAAATAAAACACAGGAGTGATAGTGGGACATGAGTGGTCAGTACAGTAAATGGATTAAAATGTATAGAAGCAGTTTAGAAAATGGTCCAATGCAGCATGATGGACATGATGGACTCATCGCACTTGCACTCTAACCATTATTAGGCTTTCTGGTGGCATCACAGAAGATAAAGAATATAATTAAAGGAAGACCATGAAAAAAAGTGTATATTTATGGGGTGGGCAGCACAGAGGAAAAAAACCCACATAGTTTTTTAAGACTTACCAAGTGAGTGATGGAGATTATTATCACTGGTTAATAACTGGGGACAATATTTTAGTGAAGGAGAGCGTGTAAGGAAAATATGACATGAAGGACTCAGAAAGGAATAACATTTACATGTTACAGGGAAAGCAGTCACTGAAGGGCTGAAATTGGGCAGTATTACCAAAGCAGTAAGTTAGGAATGTTATTTTTGCAGAAGTTATCTGAGTACCCTGCAGACAATGTTGAGTTTTTCAAAATAAGAGAAGCTTGAAGTCAATGTTGTGCAACATTACCAGATCACCAGTATTCAATGGATAGAATGGGTATAAATTACAGATACACAGTTAAAGTCAGATGAGAGGAAAGAGGGAAGCTGGAGTGTGATTATGGATTAAATGATTGCAGTCTTGTTCCAGGGGTTTGAAACTAGAGTTGAAACAACTCTGTATTTGGTAGGAAGAGGAATGAGCATCTTAAAAGAAATTATTAAAAGAATTGGGAGATATACAAGATGAGCATAAGAACAATGTTCTAAGGAAGATGAGCTCTAAAGGAAAACATGTGGTTTTAATGGTGCCCAAAAGCGGCTGATGAATGAAAAATGGTGAAAGTGTAGTGTTTTTAAACTTTGTCTGGAAGGAGACCTTTGAAGAAACCCCAGTAGCTTTAGCCACTAGAGTGGCTCCAGTGTAGTGGAATGAAGAGATGCACCACCACCACCCCAAACTGGATTATGTGTGTAATTGAAGAAAAGGAAATTGACAGTAAGAATTGCTTTGCCTAACTTGAGCTATCTGAAAGTTGGATTTCTAGTTAGAACTGGTCATCTGGTCTCAGTTTATTGGCAATGGGTATAGATGGTAATTTCCAGAGAATTCATCCTGTGTATTTCTTACGTTTCTAGTGCAATGAATTACTCCACAGATATGCTCAGCTCTTCCCATTTCCTTGAAAAGGTTCTTAAACAACTAGTTCTAAACCAAAAAGGTCCAAGTTAAATGTGATTACAAACCACCTCCAAGGTATATGGGACAAAAGTTTACTACCTACTACAACTTTTCTTGCTTGTCCTTTTGAAGTAATTGTTCATTCTCATAATTTCTCAGCTGAGGCTAGCCATGCTCAGATTTACTTAAGTCATTTCCCTTCTCTTAAGGTCACAGGGATGCAAATAGTTCTTTCTGTACCATGTTACAGGCAAGGTTTACATGGCTTTACCTTTGTGTTTCATTCACAGGAATAAACTTCAGTAGAATCTCTGCAGCTCTTAAAATGGAGCTGTTCTCTGTGAAGATTATTTGCTTGATATTCTCTCAAGAAACACCACCTTCATCCATGATCAGTTAAAACTGCTTTAGGCATAAGAATGTCTCAGAGGACACCTTATTGTAAATGTATTGGCAGCTGCCCCGAGGGTGACATTATTACACTTTCAGGGATCAATTGAGTAAAAACCAACCTGATTCAGGCTCAGCTGAGTTGTGGCCACAATGGGAATTCTTCATTTTTAAGCTGGGTATCTGAGCATCTCATTGAAATGGACATCACTTAGAGGACAGTTGGTTTTATGAAAAGATTGAAGACCTCTAAAAAGACCACAAAGGAGTAAAGTCCAGTACATATAATGTGGTTTAAAAAAAAAAAAAGAAGCTGTATAGCTGCTGTGAATGTGTTGTACTATCTGCAGCACTTGTTCATTTCTCCTGGTTTTGATTTTGCTATAGGTCTGATCTCTAACACTTAAATGGCCAGGACAGAACGACACATTTTTTGAGTTTCGTTGCTGACAGAGGTTCTTCTCCATTTTAATTAAAAAGTAGAATGGAGACTACTTGAACAGAAGAAAGCATTCACGCAGTAAAACTAGCATCTGGCTCACCAGCTTTGTTTAACCTGGGACTTGTGCTGATTCACATGAAACTACTATTGAGAAAGAATTCAATAAAGTGTCGTAATCCTCATATAGTGAAACCCGTTAGTTCACCCTAAGGATACTGAAGTGTTTTCACAAGCTGAGCTTAAGGTTCACCCCAGTTGGTTCATCCTCCTGCTGTCACACAGCTTGCTGTATCTGCTGGCTTGTGCACCCAAACATAGACTGTTGGGGTGAAACCTGGACATTTGGCAAAGTGGCAGTCCCTCACCTTTTCTTTGAAGGCACTAGCTTGATTTATGTGGGTGGACTAAATCAGTCCCCATTGTAGACTGCCTGTGACAGTGAAAGGAAGAGGTTCCTCAGTGTCCCTACATCATGAAAGAAGATAATACTGGGAAAGGGATTTGTCCCTTGCTTCCTGTATGTTTTGTACAGTCCCAGCTATGCTTTTTACCTCCTCCTCACTCGAAAGAGGGAAAAAGCCAAAAGTTTGATCTTCTACACAAGTTCTGTTTCCTTTATAACCGTTGTATAAGGAAAAACATTTCTTCTTCCCTACACCTTGCTGTTATGCACCCAGGGAGGCTTTCTTGCAGTAACTATATTGGATAAACCACTCTCCTTTTTTCCTATGCTCTTTCATAATCAATACACCGCAACTGGGCAGAGATCCTCAATCCCATTCGTGCTTGCATCTGGTATTGTGTTCTATCTTACCTCTGCCAGCTCTACTGGTCTGGCAGTGTGGGACAGTGCTGAATGTAGAACACAGCTGACTTTTGGTCATCTGAGTTATACTTCAGTCTGACTGTGATCAGGTCAACCCCAAATATCAGCCTAAGCTGTACCTAGAGTTACATTTCCTGCTTTGACCCATGTAGCTTTTCAGAAAAGATACAGCTAGTTCAGTCTGATGTGTCCTAAACCAGATGTGTCATGTCTAGTGTTATGGGAGAGAAAAACTTAGTGTTGCACTTTGACTAGAGAGTCAAAGGGTAGGTAAGAAGGGTACCTGTGAGCAAGGCTTGCTTAAAGAAGTCCTATTACCTGGTGTACTGCCTGCTACAGCCTAGTATTGTGGCTCCACCTCCATCATGAGATTCATTTTGTCAAATTAGCGTCCGTCGCATAACCAAATGCACAGGATCTCTTGATAAACCTTGACAAGTCTTGGAAAAACAAACTGTTCATCCCCTTAAAAACTCAAGGAAGTCAACTGCCTATTTATCCACCCTAGTGGTGAACTAAGTGCTTGTGAGGTGAAGGAGACCATGGCAGCACAGCATGTCTTCACATGCCCCAAGTGAAAATTATACCCACAAAAGCTGCCACTGCAATTTTGAGCTTGGAACATTTTCCAGATCTCTCATAGCTAATACTGTGGCATGCTTCAGCAGTGTTTGTAGTCACGAATGTAGGATGGAAAAGCTAGTCTCTAATTTTTCTGCCTACTGTTTATAAATATCATATGTTCCTAATGTGGGATTTCTTTTTCCTTTCTCTTTTCTTTATATGGTCTGACTCAGATTGGGGGTGGGGGGTGTGTATTTTTAATGTTATATCATGGGAGGAGGGTTTTTTGTTGTATTTATTTGGGGGTTGTCCATATTTTTCAGAGTTACTTCTACAACAATGACACTTTTAACTTCAACTATGCCCAAGCCAAAGCTGCAATGGGCAATTTTAGTGAAGCTGAAGAGGTATGTATTTGTTTTCTTTGAAAAACAGCAATGGAAACATTTTCCTCATATTCCCCTCTTTCTTTCCTTTTCTTCACGCAGACCTTCACGTTGGTTGAAAATAAGCAGGTTCTGTGGAACATCTTCTTCCCCTTCTTAGAGGAACTGAAACTCTCAGTGAACACTATTCAGAAAAGATTATCTTGCTAATCTTGTAATGTGAGGTATACAGGGAGTCATGCTGCTTGTGGTGCATCACAAGAGTGCTTGCAGCTACCTCTAATTGATCAAAGAATGGCCTCTTAATCAGATTTTCTACGCTTTGTCTGGGATCCCAGGCACTCTTTTTGTTCAGACTGAGTAGGGCATGCTGAGTAAAAGACATTGAATAGTTAAGAGCTTCTAGGTGTCCCTAGAAATTTGTGTTTAAGAAAAAGACCTTCCTCTGGGATTTGTGGGAGGAAAGGAGGAAGTGCTCACTGTCTTAGCAGCATTCAGATGCAGCTGGAAGAGATTAACTTCTATACCCAGTACTTCTTTATGTCTGTGTGCAGCAGAAACTTAATTACGACTAAAATATGCAAAACCAAATAGCTATTACGAAGGTGGAAGCAACATTTTCCACAAGACCAGAAAAGAAGACAAGCCACAAAGAAAATCCCACTCCACATAGTCTAAAGTGAATCATATAGGTTTGGTTGGTTTGGGGTTTATGTTTTGTTTTGTTTTTCCAGTCTTTTCAACTTTTTAACTATCCAGGTTTGTCAATAACAGAGCTCCCCTGGTTTTACAGCTTGTCTCCCCCCCCATTCCACCCCTCCCATCCAGCACCCTTACCCCTTAATTTCTGTGACCCAAAATTGTATCTCTCTTTAAGAAAAATATCCAAGACTGTAAGGAAAAGGGATATATATTTCAATTCAGCAAGCTTTCAATTCACTTAGCCTCATGAAATTCTTTCGAAACTATGCTAGCAGGCTGTGCTGATTCCTGAAACTCCATAAAAATGATAGTGCTGTAAGTAAGTTTTAGCAGCCACTAGGCAACAAAGAAACACAAGGGTGTAAACTGCTGTTAATCTAAATTTTTCCTCTTATGTTTTTAGAAGTTCTATAGAAACTTGTGTTATATAGGTGATGCATTTAAATATCAGAATCATGTAATTACATTGATTGATCTGGCCTCGTGTCTGATCTTGGGTTGTGATGACAATTCCATATAAAGATCAGCCTTCCCCAGTGTCTCATAAACTGGTAAAACATCTACATATAGCACTTACTAAGTTATTTTAAAGCATTCCTCCCTGGACATAATAAAATAAAACTTATGATAAAGTGCTACTTACAGCGATAACACTGCTTTCTTTTTGTTTCTTCCCTGTGACTCCTTCTTCTCCCTCCCTAAATTAGGGGATCAGCAATGTTTAAGCAATACAAATGTCAGTAATTTGTGTAACTCACTGTTCCAGTACATCCATCTATTCCTATAAAGGTATTTTGATTTTTGCCAGCAGCATCCACTGTAGTTACAAATATACTTGAGAGAGGCATAAATAGCTTTTTTTTCCTTTGAGCAAAGCCAGAGTACTTTATAAAATGTATAACTTCCCCCACACATCCCTTTTTATGTAGAATGTAACAAACCTGTATTAGTACAGTAAGATATAAAAAGATGAATGCTTTGCCTCAGAACCTTAGTGAAACTGAAATGGTTAGAAATGGCTTATTGCAGACCTGGAATGATCTCTGACACGTATGGGAGGAAAGTCTCATCTATATGTGAAACTTCTGGTATTTCAAGAAGATGCTAATGTAATTGCTTGCATTGCTTTCTAAACAAACACATTCAGAAGAGCTTTTCCCACAGGCCCAGTGTTCCTTTGTGCTGTTGGTGTTGCATGGCCGCCCACTGGCGCTTGTTCAGGGCAGGCTTCACCCTCCTCACAGCTTGGTGTTCTGAAGCTGCACGAGTCCCTTGACAAACAAGGCACTGTGTGAATCCTCCACCTACTCCACACAGAGGGATGCCCGTACACTGCACTTGCATACCCAAACTCTTCTCATGAACAGTTGCTTGTGTGACTTAAACCTTATCTGTGTGTTAAAATGAGGAAGGTTTGCCTTTTGTTTGTTTAAAAGTACATGCATGTATAATCTTTTATTTTCCTTCTTCCTGCAGGTGTTCCTTTTGATCCAGAGCGAGAAGATAAAAAGTGATTTTGTTTACCTTAGCTGGCTGGCTCGCTGCTGTGAGTCACTTTACTCTCAACATTGCAGAATACAGATCTTTCTCTATTGCATCAGTCTTGGCAATCCACTTTCCTAATTGAATTTAATGTTGTAGGTGGATTCAGGACTATGAAAGTGAAAAGCTGATTGCACTAGTTATAGTGTGGGTGGTTATTGCACCTTCATACATCTGGCTTTTATAAGCAATTACTGTTTCAGTGCAATGCTGTTATAGTACTGTCAATGCAGCTTTGTCCTGACCAGTGACCCTTTTTCTTCTCAATTGTCTACTCAATTGCTTGAGTGAAGACTTTCTGTCTTAAAAGACTGAGTTACAACTCTAAAATGTTCGGAGTTAAATACAAAATAGAAGCATTCATACTGGGTCAGGCTCAAGGGTCTGTCTGCCTCCAAGGTTAGCCAATGTCAGATTTCTAGGGAAGAGAAGAATCAGGCAAGCATACATGGTATTTTTCTTCCTACCATGTTACTCTACATGTTGTCCAAACTCCTGTGCCTGAGGGATATGCTTTATAATCTCCAGCATGTGTTTTTCTTCCAAAAACTCTTAGAAAAGAGTTCTTTCCTTGAATTTCCTTGAATCCTGGAAACTTTTGCTGTGTTTAATATTCTATAGCAAATATTATTTACTTTTTCTGAACAGGTTTTTTAAACACTGCAGAGTACACCTCAGTACAGAGACAGCTGCAGTGCCACATACAAAGTAGTATAGACGTGGGCTTTTCTAAGGACTCAAGTCTGAGACTCCCTAGGCTAATGCGTTTTCCTTACAGTGCCTCAATACAAAAATGTTTTCCTATCAAACCGTTTTCAGCAGTTATACCTGGAATGTAAACATGTGTGCTTTGGGATGTTATGCCATATTGCAGATGTAGTAAACATCTCCTAACAAGATCTTTCCAGACAGGCACATCACACATAGGGATGCCTATCTATGACTCTGTTTTAGGATGTGCCAGTGTATTTCCTTTTTGATTAAGCTGCAGTGCCTGATTGTGTTTGAGTGTTTTATATATGAATGTTTTATTTGAATTTTTTTATGGGAATGATGAATATAGTTATCTTTTTCTGTCAAGTATGTAAATTACTAACAGATCATATTATAATACATTAATATCAGAGTACAGTTAGGGATTGAGTCATAAACAATTCAATGCTGAAATATTTCCAAGGGGCGAAAAGTACCAGAGATGCATCTTTTTTTGCATGACAGAACGTAATTTTTTGTTTAGTATTATAGTACTATTTATACCAAATTCTTCTTGAAGAAAAGGTATAAAAACCATTGGATTAGCACGGAACTGCATTGCTCTAGGTAGATAGATTAGTGTTGGAAATTGAGAACTGGCTGTTTACCGCTGTATATGGTATCTGGAGCTGATGAGAGATAAATCCGATTTGATGTCTTGCTGCCTCCTAAATGAGAAGTGTCTATAAATTCTCTGATTTGATGTTACATGTTTCTTGTTGATTACCATCCATTCTACCTGCAATGTAGGTATAGACACAGTGGGCACAGATATAACAAGCTAAACAGTCCCTCTTTTGAAAAAGCACAAGAGTGTGTGAATAGCCAGGTACTCTCTGAGCAGCTGTTAAGACTTGAAAAAGAAAGGAAAACTTAATTTTCTTTTCTCCCACTGTTTGAATGAGCCTGGAATTATGAATACGAACCTCAGATTCAAGAGAGTGACTTCTTATCACCAGGAAATAGAACCTTTGTGTTTAAACACCCTAGTAGGATTTCTACTCATCGAGATGGAAGACTCAGATTCATTTATTTCTAACTGTGTATACCAGTGATGTTTAAAGCTAAAGACCAATGAAAAATTCTAGTCATATATGCGAATTTAAAAGCAGCACAGGATCTCAGGAATTTAGAAGCATTTTTTCTGGTAAATGCGTAATGACAAATTATGTTATGCTTGGAGGGGCTTCAGCCTCTGCCCTCTCCTTTTGATTTGTTATGAATCATGGGAATTGAATGTTTAGACTGACGTGGGCACCAAGTATTAAAGACCTCAGTTTGGTGCCAGTTAAAATTTTTTTGTGTGTATGAACACACAATCCTAAACCTTACCATCTAAATAGATTGCCATAGTTCATTTTCCTGCACAAAAATCTTCTCTGATGCTTTCCATTCTGTTCCTTAATCACATCTGAAATCATGAGAGTTGTTCTTATTGCTTATCTGTGAAATATAAATTAAGATGTTAGCACCATAATTACTCCTTTTGACATTGGTATTCTCTGCTGAATTGGCTGTTATCACTAGTAAGGCAGAAGATAAGGACAAGTTTCTCTTCCCAGCCTCATGCTCATGGCTGAGGCGTGCACTTACATTAAACAAAGAAACAGAGGAATATCTGTTCCACCTGAATATTGTGCATGGCATATTCTTTTCACAATTCCAGCTTTTTCTTGTTGTTGCAGATATTATGAATAAGAAACCACAGCTGGCCTGGAAGCTCTATCTGAAGATGGAGACCTCAGGGGACTCCTTTAACCTATTGCAGCTCATTGCAAATGATTGTTACAAAGTGAGTTTTCTCTTTAGAGCTTGGTGTATGATGTGTAAATTCCGTGATTGTACCAAAAGTCATTTTTTTGATACTTTTTATCATTGTCATCAGTAGTGAACTTCTTTTATAACAGCAGAATGTCTAATAATGTGCATGAGTTGGCAAGGATTAGTCAGTACTTTAACCTACAGGCCTTCTTGGTAGAGAACCCATTGATTAAAACATTGGTAAATTACTGCATGCTTGAGCTATCAATAATGATAACAGTTTCTTCTCCTACTAGAGATTCAGTACAGGTAGAGATGACAAAAAACATAAAAGGAACAAATCTAGCATAGATTCAGCAAGACACCTCATGCTTCTTTTTTTTTTTTTTTGTCGGGACAGTATTATGTTTTCCTTAAAGCTTGTAATGGCAATGGGAGATACTCCTTGTGATCTTGAGAGCATTACTCTAAAACTGAAAGGATTATCTCTTGTACATCTTTCAAGTACTCAATTACCTTCTCACCCTAAAAGACTAGTTGCTCAAGCAAGTGGCTACGCCTCTGGTGTTTCCTGTAGGTGCAATTTGTGAAAGCAAGTTGATATGTAAAGTCTCTCTCTAGATCATTTAAAGTCTCACTTAAATGCTTTGTCTAAATTCTCCTCAAAACCTTCTTGTCCTGAAGAGGAGAAGCAGCTCCACATTTGGGGTTTATCTAGAGCTCTTAAAAACTGCGTTTATAGAACTTAATTTGTCAGCCTAATTGTGTGTCTACATATGGCCATAAATGACTGCTCCAATATTGTTACTTTAGTATTATAATTTGTCTTTCTACACTAGCAGCTGTTTGTACCTCTTGCACTAAACTGCAAGGTCCATGTTGTTTGATTTTATTTGGCATTTTTCAGTTGTTTCTGAAACATTACATTGTACTGGAGGTCCGCAGACAGCACCAGAGATGTAACTTAAGAAGGCAGTTGCATTAGGCTTTGCTCAATGGAAGACAGAAAGAGCATGGATGGAACAAGGTCATCAGTGTCCTGAGACTTGGTGTAGCTGGATGCCTCATTGCTGTGCTGATAGAAGTTGTTCTGTGAGGAGGCTGGCATGCAGGATTTCATCCTAATTTCTTGATGCTTCTTATGCAATAGCCCATCTTGTCCATATGGGGAACAGCACATGCCTTGGGTGAAGCATTTCCTACTTTTATGTCACATAGAAGAATATTAAACCTGTACCTGCTTAATGGAACTAGATCAGATACTAATTTGGATACATCAGTGTTCAAATTTTTCTTTTTAGCTGACACATCTGATATTGTTCATACTCACTATCTTTATTCTCATCCATGTAAGTGTTTGCTAGTCATCAGTGGTTAAAATCCACATTTATGTGAAGAAAAGAGAACTATTACTCATCCTGTATTACCAGTGTTTCTCTAACTAAAGTTTCCAAATGTAGGTCCCACAGCCTGCACTTTTTTCTCTGCAGGCTTCCAGCTACCAAAGGATGGGAGGTTGTGCTCAGTTCTACCTTCTGTGCTCTTTCATGGGAAGATGCTATTCACAAACAACATTGCTATTCAGGCTTGCTCAAGTGGAGAACACTCGTACGGCCCACATGAGATATACTGACTTCAAAAGCCACAGTTAATCTGGTCACTTCTTTTGCATTGACTGTTGCCAAGCAACTTGCTCCTGGTTCCCAATTACAAGTAGAGAACCTAAGGCAGAAAAGATAGGGTACACACTGGATTTTCCTATGCTAAGGAAAATTTTGGATTATAGAGTCAGTGAATCTTCTTTTGTGCTGTACTGTAATGGTGAAGAAAATAATGTAAGTTAAACCCAGAAGATAAACAAATATGTGACCATGTCTACGTGAGGAAATGTGGTTTCATTTTCAAATGTCTGGACTAGTTTGAGGTTGATATTCTGGCAAGGGCTTTGGTATAGTTGGTATTACAATAGATAAGGGCACCTCAAAAAAAGGTGTTATAATACCACCTGTTTCCCCATTTCCCCAACTGAAATGTCCCTGTTCTGTGTCGCTTGCTGCCTGCAGAAAAGCAGGAAAATGCACACTGCTTCTACAATTTACTGCTGATTTCAGAAAACTGAGCTCAATGTTTTTAATCCCCTTCTGAAAGGTGGTCAGGAATAATGTTTCACTTTCTGTGCAGATGCGTCAGTTTTATTATTCAGCCAAAGCGTTTGATGTTCTGGAGAGACTGGACAATAATCCTGAATACTGGGAAGGCAAGAGAGGTGCTTGTGTGGGTGTATTTCAAATGATCCTAGCTGGCCGAGAAGCAAAGTGAGTATTCTATGTTGTATCTGAATTTATTCTGCTCTTTTCTTATTTTCAGCTAGCTGTAAGCCAGAATCATGATCTCAGCTTTAGAACTACATATCATCTTGCGACTTTTTATTGACCTTTCAGATAATAGACACTCTGTCCAGAGGCTCCATATGCAGTCTTCAGCTTGAAGTGTATCTTCCACACCAACAGTTAGAGAATGTATGGTGGAGAATAACTTACCAGCAAGTGCTAAGGACTGTAAGATACCAAAACACATTAGTCATCATACTAGGAAAAGCTAGGTTATAAATGTAGTAGTATGTTCCTGAACTGGGGGAAAACAACCTCATTTCGTGTGGATGGTATAAGAATGGAAAACTATCACATGACATTTTAAGGTGTGTAGAACAGAACTAAGGAAACATTTACTCAACACTGTAGGAAGGACAGTAAATTTCTCTAAACAATGAGTAGATGAGACTGTGTTTTCATTAAAATTTGCCTTCTGAAGACACTGACCATGTCAGACAAATATATTTATTTGATGAAAGCTTAAAGGAAATCATCTGTATTACTGATAATTTTGGTTTTGGCCCATTTCACTGGATGGGGGAATGAGAGAGAGTAGTGAAGCTGTATTTAAGAACTGCTCCCTTGTGAATATTCTGCTGTGATGCCAGATGGCTGTTGTCCTCTGGCCAAAGTTGCTGTTTCCTACATGACTGGTAGGTGTGTATCTTGGCTTCCTTCTATTCACTTCTCTGCTGGAATAATCTCATTAACTACTATACCTTTCAAGTGTCCTTTCAGCAATCACTGCAGTAAAATACAAATGCAGTAAAGATACACATAGCTTGCCTGGTTTTCAAAATATACAATTAAGTTCTTACTGTAAACTAGCTGGCAAACAGCAGCAGGATTTATATAGGTTTAATAATAATAGGTTTCTCTTATTATGAATGTTGATTTCCATGTTATTTGTGTTTTTGTGTATTGTGTTATGTGTAAAGTGCTTTGGCAGCATTAAGCTAGATGTTGCCGTACTAAAGACTAGCAAATAACATTGAAGGGCTTTTTTAGAGGTCTGGGTTGTTTTGGGGAACTATTTTGCAGGGGTGAGGTTATATATAAAAATACACACATAGGCACACACTAATTACATTTTGCTGGTTGGTTTTTTTTTTAACTTATAATTTCTTTACAGTTGTACACAAGACTTTTTTGTTGGTTGCTTTTCTTGTCTCTGGGACTGCATCTAGTGTGCATTTCAGCCTATTCTGGCACTGCAGATGGATGGACCTCTCTGTCTCAGAGGACCATGTTTTGTGAAATAGTTTGATGTGAGCAGTTTGTTGTGTCAGTTGGGTCTAACCCTCACTTAAATCTTTGCTTTTCACCTTTCTAGAGAGACTCTGCGGGAAGTACTGCACCTTCTAAAGAGTACTGGTAATTCTCAAGTAGAATACATTGTTCGCATCATGAAAAAGTGGGCCAAGGAGAACAGAGTCCCTGTTTAAGTCAGTGTCACAAAATGAACCAGGTCAGTTGCTGCTGTGTGTCTGGCTGCAAGACAAGGGTCTTTGTTTCTCTTGTGCATTCTGGGTATCTCCTTCCTTGCAGGACTTCAGACATTCAAGCAGGTTGGCCCAGCTGAGGAAGAGTGTCCTGTAGTGAGATTCAAAACATTCAGCAAGTTGGTGTTTTGGGTTTTTTTTAATTAAAACTTTATTGGTGCTTTTTCTGTTGCACCACTCTATTCCTCAAAGTTTCTTTTTTTCGATAGTAATTTCAACTGTCCACGAAATCAAAGTGTTCCTCAAATGTTCCCCAGATTCCTTCACAGGAGTTACTGAACTGCATGGTGGGGTTTTTTTTTCCAGCAAGCCTTCTGGCCTCTGGAGAAGAATCGTTTGTTACATGACTGAGACAAACCTACTTCAGCAAGTGATGGAATGTGTCAAACAGAGATGGTGACAGTGATACTACTAGGCACAACTACAATATCAGATAATACAAAAGATGTGACATAAAATCATATAATCATAAAATGGCTTGGGTTGGAAGGGACCTTAAAGATCATCTAGTTCCAGTCTGCCATGGGCAGGTACTCCTTTCACTCAGAGCGGCTCAGGTTGCTCAGAGCTTCATCCAGCCTGGCCTTAAATGCTTCAAGGGATGGGCCATCCACAATTGCTCTGGGTCACTTGTTCCAGTGCCTCACCACCCTCACAGTAAAGAACTTCTTCCTGATACCTATGCTAAACCTACTCTCAGTTTGCAACCATTCCCTCTTGTCCTGTCACTACATGCCCTTGTGAAAAGTCTCTCTCCATTAGACTTCTATACATTACCTGTCTGGGGTAAAATACAAACCATATTCTGAGGAGTATCCTTTTCTGGATGAATTTCAATTGCCAATACCGTAATTTGGGGTTTTTTAGTCTGTAAGGATTGATTTCTCTCTTACCATCTTTTTCAGAGCATAGAGACTTACTTGAATGACTGTGTTGTTCAATCTCATTTTGAAATTTAACACTCAAAACATTTATTCATGTTACTATAGTTCACATGAGAAATCTATTTCGTTTAGCAATCTGATGGATAAAAAGATCTCTTGAATAATTTTCTTTGGCATTTACCATCATCATTAGCAATATATTCATTGTACTTTTGGATTTATTATACTCTCCTGTTTTTTTAAGGAGAACAGTTCAGGGAATACATGATTCTAAGAGAAGGTAACAGTTGTAACATAAAAATGTGTTATACATTTGGTAGTAAAAAACGTTTGTATATTATTTGTAAAAGGGAACTTTACATTTTATAAATTTGTAAAATACTTAAGTATTTTTTTATCTTTTGAGGATAATTCAGAATACCATATTCTCTACTGTCTGTGCATTGATTAAAGCTCTAATTTGAATCTACAGTTGAATGTCTGATTGGTCTGTATTGTTTCATACTGCAGAAGTTGAGGCAGTATATTCATTTTGCTGTGGAAGAGGGCAGGTTTGTGGCTGGTTAAGTGCACGTTCATTAATCAGTCAAAGGCAAGCCAATGGCCTTGGTCCTGATCTTATGGTAATTTGCTGAAACTAAGGCAGCTGGGTGTATACGGAACATGCACACCTTTCTGCCATATAATGTGTCTGCTTTTACTGCTTTAAGCAAAAAATGTGGGTATCATCATTCAGGTGTCTAGAAGTACATTGATAGTTGTGGTTACTTGCATTTACATCTAGAAACTGACCCATCACACTAGCAACAATAAGCCTTTCAGCAGGGGCAACTGTTACACTCCTTCAAAAGAGGTGTGAAAGGAGCAGTATTTTCACTGAAAGCAGTTTCAAAACACTTTTCCCTTGTAAATGGCACTTTTCCATCTCAGTTTAATTAACTTGGAAACAGATTGGGAATACAATTATGAATCGTGGTACAAAGCTTCAAAAAATCATGTTGGTGACTTTGTAGCAGATGTTAAATGCATCTAATTACTCCCTTTATTGAAGCTTAACCTGCAGGAGAGCTGAAGAGCATCCAAATCCATTACAGGCCATTTTACATGTTGGTTGAATCTTCTGAAATAAGTGTGATGGCTTTGCAGCATAAGGGCTTGGGGGCCAATTTTAAATTCTTGTCTGTGACCAGTGAAGAAGTTTTTTAAAACCTCACCTTTATTTACTGTAGCCATAATGTCATATTTGATATGCTAAATAATGTGGGGTTTAGCACAGTGCATTTTATCGACTGGTAATAAAGCTTTTATCATCTAAGATATAACAGGGGACTGCAGGGCTTTGCCTTGAGCAGTGATGAAATAAGGTATTTTACATATTGGCTTAACATTTAGGTCTTGGTAATAGAACTGATATGTAGGTACTATTAAAATGAAGAACAAGAAAAGTACTGAAATACTGGTGTTTATTTTACTTTAGACATGCATCTAGAGTGTGTGTTCCATTGTTTAATCTGAGGTCATATTCAAAGAACAGAGATGAGAAGTTGCCTTAGCTGATACAGAAATGAAAGGTAGTAAGGAGTAGGTAAAATTTCATCTGTGTCCATTTCCATATTTCCCTAAACTGTGGAAATTTAAGGAGTCAAGGTACTCTAAATAGGATGTTTAAGAGTGAAGGTAGATATGGAGGAAAACAAGAAAAGTGACCTATTGAACAAGCAGGCAGTGAAGAACGCATGTTCAGGGTCAGGGAAATGGGTAAATTTATTGAGTCAGGAGTAAGTGAATATAAAATTGAAGCAGTGGCATTTCAGATAATGTAGTGAAAGGAAGACTAAGTCAGAAAGAAATTGCTGCATCATTATAATTTCAAGGAAGAATATGGAAATTACAGTTATTTCTTATACTCTGAATAAGCATCTGATTCTGGAAAAATAAGCTACAGAGAATGCACAGAAGGCATTGTGCTAGCAATCATAGCATTAATAGTGACTAGTAGAGAAAGCCAAACCCCAAAAAGCATGCAACTGCTTTTAGTTGGGTGCTGACCCATTCCTGTTGGATAAGAAAGTCAACCTTGAATTCAACTTGTTAATACCTGAACAACAGCTATCACAGTAACATCTGAGTGAATTAAACTGGAGGTGGCAAGTTCACTGTGAAAGAAAAGTCATGTCACGTTCCAGCTCTGGACTGTAGCAGGCATTTAGGTTTATGTGGTTCCCTCAGCTTAAAGCTGGCTCATTGATCTTCATAAGAAAGCTGTCTAAGCATGAATGAGGAACTGGGCTATTAAGTAGTCAGACACAAAATAAACACTTACATGGCTATTGCTACATGTAGCTTCACTATATGGGAGCTAGACATACATCAAAGAAAATATCTAGATTTTGCCCACTGGTTTACTCTTTTACCATTTTTCCTCTGTATTATCTCCATAAGTAACTTCCACTCACTCTTTTTGAAGTTTCATTTCCAGATTTCCTTCTTCCCTTTCAATCTATTCATTGCATGAAAGTGTTACCAGTAATCTTAAAATCAAGTCATTAATTAACTGCTAGATAACCTGGCCTGACACTGCATAGAGCAAGATGGTAGATTTCACCAGTGTTGAATCTAATAACTAACTCGACTTAACATAAAATATGTGCCAGAAAAACTTAAGAGTCTTAATTTCAAGATGGATAATGAAAAATCCATAGTTTTATTTTGCAATTTCTTCAAATGGTTAAATCACATTTGTTCTTTTAAAACTTGTACCTTAATTCTAAATTTAACTTGTTTAGCCTCTTCTAATACTCAGTTCTTCCAGTGCTCATCATTGCTGTTAGCCACTAAAGCCTGGCATTCTTTGATTTGGTTTGGTTTGGTTTTTTGGTGGTTTTCTTTGGGTGTTTTGTTGTTTTATTTTTTTTATCTTTTGGTATGCATAAAGTGCAGCAAGTCAATTCCTGTTTGTATGAAAGACAGCTTCCCTTGTAAAGGTGTTTCACAGGCTGGAAAACTGGCAATTAGTTTGTCAACAGATTTTTTTTTTTTAAAAACGTGGCTGTTTAGCACTGAGCATAATTTAGCACTGTATATAACACTGAAATATGCTTCTCCATAGTGCTGCTTGCTGTTCTCCTTCATGGGTTCCCAAAGACTGCATTCACCCTTTTTGCCGTATTATCACAGGGGAACCTTCCATTAAACTGGTTCTTGACTGACATACAGGGTTTTTCCAGAACTGGTATTTTCCAGAATATAGTCTATCCTTTGGAAGAGACAGCCTACCTTTTGTTCTACAAAAATACATTTTGTTCAAATTGGCTCAGTTTTCCAGCTTATGCAGATCACTCTCCATTACTATCTTATCCCCACTAATTACTCGTCTGTTTCTCTGTAGCTATTAGTGCTGTTTTACAGCTATATCTGGGTCAAAAGGGGTATATTGGATCCTCCATACTTCCAGGATCCCCAAAACATTGTTATTGATGACTGATGGCTGCTTTTCATCATTTGCCATTCTCAGCTTATTTAACATGTACCTTACAGATACCATATTATGCTATTCTTGAAAATTAGGTATATGACATCAGAAATGCATGTATTGCACTTGTAGGAACTGCAGTATTGTTATATTCCGATAAACTTGTAAAAGATCCATGTCATAGGAGATATTTCCCATTCATTCTTTATTAGATGAGCCTTACAGCATCCCAGAGAGACTGATAGAGTCCAGTTGCTCAAGTCCTTTTCACAGAATTTGAACCAACTCTTTTTTTGGCCCTGTAATCACATTTAGCCACACACTAAAAGGTTACTTTTGACTTTGTAGAGTTTAAGCTTTCATTTGGAACAAATAAAGCAGGCATTTCACATCTCTGCGCAAGGGACAGCTCCTGAATTCCTCATAGGTCTTGCCTAATTGATGAATTACACTAGCATCTATTTATAGATTTAAAAATTAAAGTAATGTCTATATTTAGTAAGAGCTGTGACTTTTGAGAAGACATGGTGTATTCTTTAAATAAAAAAAGAACTTCTGTTTCAACTCATGCTTATACACTGAATTGTGCTTAGTTGCTCCACATTGTATTATTCTTAGTAATTCTTTAGGAGATTTTAAAATAATCCAGTAAAATAAATAATGGTCTTTACTATGTTTTTACAATACATCTTCAAGACCCTGGGTCTCCAGTTATATCAGCTGTCTGATAGTTTGTAGTGATTCTCAGATACAGCTGAATTGAACTAAAAAGTGGGATACTGTGTATGCTGTTGTGTCTGAATTACACTTCCATAAACCTAGGAATTGCACTGAGTTTTCTGCAGTCCTTAAACCACACTTTAAGCTGGTCCTTAACTGGAGATGAATGATGAGCCTTAAACTCCACCATCTGCTCCTTGATCACTGTAAGCAACTTCTGTGTGGTTAGTTCCATGAAAAAACACACACAGTGGTGCAGAATTCTATAAGGTAACATTTTAAGAACACATGTAATAATGTTGACATTGTTTACATCATGTAGAAAAGAACCATGCTCCGATTCCAACAGCTGCATTGCTCATTGTAACAGCTACAATTTTCTTTGATGATTTTGTCCTTCTTAAGCATGATGGGATCATTATGCCTGTCTACTCTAAAGCTACTTGTAGTGTTTTTCTTTCCTTACATTAATGGGTGAGGCTGTTACATGGGGAGCCATTATGTGACAAAACTCAATATCTTACTTTGCAGAGCTGGTAAATTAACTCATATCACATGATGTCATTGTGTCTCATGAACCCGTGAGTGAAAGCTGTCTCTAAGAAAATGTTACAAAAATTAAATTACAAAACTCAATAAACCAAGTCATAAACTGCCTGGTATTTTCCCATACTGGTGATTATCCTAATGTTTTCATTCTATCAATTCAGTCTTATTTTTGTCTGACTTACTCATGATGGCACATGTGCTGAACTTAGTCATTACTGAACAAACTGAGAAGCTGTTTATACAAAATTATGGTGGTTTTCCCCAGCATTTAAAGGCAGAAGAGCTATTTTCCAGTCACAACAAAGTAATTTCTGAGGCAAGCTTTACAAGACTCCCCACTCAGTTTAGCCAGTTATTCTCAAGCAGGTTTCATCACTGTGTCCACTTTTCATTCTGCACATTCTCGTTCCCTACGGAGTGTTTTCCCTTCCCATCTACCCATTAATGTGATGGGCCTTACAGGACTACCAGACTACTGGTAAAGTACTGCTGTTTTTCACTTCTCCCTTCCTCCCCTTGCACCACCTCTGAGCATGACTTGCCTCGCTCCCACTTCACAGGCATTCAAGGCAAGATATTTTCAGATTTGTAAAATGGTAAATCCTGTGGAAGACTAAAAATCAGCATGACACTAAGAATAACTCAGTCTCTTAAAACAGTGAGGAGGTGTTCAGATAAGAGTAGACTGTACTCTTACTTACCAATGTCAGGGGTAATTCTTTTAAGGTCAGAAAAATGACATTTGAAATAGAACTGTTATACAGAAAATGTAGCTTGCTTTCACAAGCATTTCAGGTATGTAGTATCTTCTCTATTCTTAAAATTGTCATTTCTATTGCTCCTATTCTACACTTGTTTTAATGTGCTCAAAAAACTTCACATTTCATATGTCTTCTCAAAATACAACTTGAGGTGGAAAGGAAATAGTTCTATAAAATTTCATTTTTCTATTTAAATTATTCATGTATGGAAAATCAGTTTTCATATGTAGTCTTTCAGATGCTATTTTTACTGCTGTGGCAAATCAAAAGCAGCTTTGTGTTGAATCTGCAAGTTCAGTATGTAGTTAATTCTCAGTGATAAATATGTGCTTTGCTTTTTTGAAGGCAATTTGGCTTGGAAATAAAATCATGGAAGTATGAAAATGCTTAACTGCACATGCAAAGTATGCTTCTGACTATTCTGATCGTAAGCTTGTATGAATGTTAAAAATGTGGTAATTTGTTTATGCAATCACCCTCAGCTGTCTGTGATAATGTGCACTTACCTAGGGGTGGAACTTGGATAAGTAAAAGCAGTTTCCAAAGTGCTGAGAGGCATTAAAAAATTTGGTCAGGAAATTGGAGTTTTGGTAAAATCAGTCTGAAAGTTTTGTTCAGGAGGAACAAAAAGGAAAAACATTTCTTCAAGGCCACAGCCAAATATTATGTTGTATGTCTTTATAACTTCTAGAAAGTTGCTTTGCCATCTACATATATGTATTACATGAAATTCTCCTTTTTGGGAGGATGAATGTTTCCTGACAGTTGTTGCCTGAACAGTAATTATAATAACTTAAAATATATTACAGTATTTAATAAAAATAAGTTCCCTATAACTATTACAGTATCTATTTTTCACTAAAAACTAGAAAATAACACCATGACAAGTGACCAAGGCTCCTCTAGCCAGCAGTCTGCCTGAGTCTGCTCTCAAGGACACCGAGAGTGTTTGTCTTGTCCTAGGTCAGCATCCACAAGAGAAACCCTGAGCGAGAGCAAATCTGTGGCACATTACCTTTTGTACTTCTGAGAATTACTTCCAGACCCTTTTACCTCATTAAACAGCATTACTATTGCTTTTAGTGTAGAAATTGCAATTGAAACTGAGAACTCCCTACCCGGTTAGTCCTCCTTACTCGTGTTACAGGTGGGTGGCGGAGCTAAGGGAAATCATGACTCATATTCTTGTGTGGCTTTCATTACTATTGGGAGAATAAAACCGGCAGACAACAATACAGAGATAAGACAATAACCTGACTCCAAAGTTTCAGACAGCCTGGTAATCTTCGGCTGCCTCCAGGGGTGCTGGCCTGATGGAACAGGCTTTTCATCGGAGATAAGCATCCCTTGCCGCAAGTATCTTTAAAGAAATGGCGCAAATGAGGAGAAAAGCGAGGGACGACTCCCCAGAGCACATAATCCCTCTCAATCTCTGTAAACATCTAGGTGTTTTTACACTTTCAAATGAGCAGGTGTGAATCATAAAAGAGTTACCATTAAGGAAGTCTATTATTTTCAAAGACCGCTCCTCTTCAATTTTAAACTCTGCCTAGGTACTGTTTAAGTGACAGTCTCAATCAACACGTAACAGGCAGATGCTCCTCAGTTTAAGTTTCTTTGCCAGTTCATTGAAGTCTGCTCCCTTTCTATATACTTGTATTTTTAATGAAAAAAAGTGCATGCGTGTGTGTGCGCGCGCGTGTGCGCACATATTACCAGGTACTCCTCTACAAAATTCCTTCTGGGTTTATTTATGATGTACCTTTCTTGCTATTCTTCTTATGTACAAAAAAAAATTCCAAGATTTCAACTGAAAGGTTATTTTAAAGAACCATTGAATCATTCAGGTTGAAAAAGTCAACTATTAATTGAATCCAACCATTTACTCTGCAGTACCCTGGCCACCACCTAAGCCATGTCCCTAAATGCTACTTCTACATGGCCCTTAAATACCTCCAGGGAATGTGACTCAACCACTTTCCTGGGTGGCCTGTTCCATTGCTTGACAACCCTTTTGATGAAGAAATTCTTCCTAATATCCAATTGAAACCTCCTTTGGTGCAATTCGAGGTCAACTTTATCTTGTCCTATTGCTTGTTACTTTGGTAATTCAGTGGCTTTAATTTTCTTGTGATCACTTAGAAGGTAACTCATTTTTCTCCCCTCTGTTTTTTCTTCCTTCTTAGAAAAGTAAAGACTAAACCTGCAAAGAGGAATTTCCTAGGGATTCACTGCTTGGCAGAGAAAACATCTCAGGGGCTGACATCCCCAAATTAATGTCATTTAAGACAGTCCATGCACCACCTGGAATCATTACTACTGTAGAAGTTTACAGCTTATTTGTCAAACTCTACTGAGATCACCCTTAACACTAGGAAAGCTTAAAGACAAAAGTTGCATGCTTGCTCCGACAAGAAATCTTGACACCAAAAGCAGAAACAATTATTAACATTTAAGTAAAAAATAAGATGTAACTAGAAAAGTGTTCTTATCTTGTTATTTACAATTGATTTTGCTACTATTATACAAAGGAACAAATGACCCATGTTCTGCTTGGTAAATGCACCTACTTAAGAGCTGATGTTTAACGTCTTAATATTTCATCTTCTCTCCAGGCTCAAAAGATGTTCCCACAGCAGCTTCTCCAAGCAGCTTGCTCTTCCTTGGCAAGGATGCAGTTCTTCTTTCCTTTTTCTCTCACTGCTTTTTCTTCCTAATTTGCTACTCCATCTAAACAGAGCACTTGATGCTTTGAATTTTCACTGAGGTTCCTCTAAGTCAACAGACTTATACTATTTATTAGCTTAAAGAATGTTACAATGTAGGACATAGAAATCACCAGGCATTCAGAACTTGTGTCAGCTTTAAATTTCTCATTGGAAAATTCTTCTGAACAGCACGGATTATAGATACCCTAACATCCCCACCTTTGGTTGAGGAATTCACACTACCATGACACATCCCCTCTTGCAAATCCCTTTACTTCTTTCACATGAAGACTCACCCTGATTTCTAGCTTATGTGACATAAAAGCTAACATTTTGTTTTCATCAGCTACCTCGGAAATACATAGTCATGCCATTGATGTTGTCCTGGCACACCACATGGTGTTGGAAGACAACTCCTCATCTCAGCAAGTGAGCAAAAGATGCACCTAAATCTACTTCTAAGGGTAAAAAGCATTTCCAGTTACAGGAGCAGTAACTACTTTTTGCATAAAAATTGTTGCCATTCTTAAAACTTCCTATTTCCATTCAAACCTTGCACTTTTGGTCAGGTTTGTTCAAGCTTTTCTTGAAGCTCTGGAGGAGAGTCCAAGTGTCTCTTAGGCTCAAATTCTCCAGTAAGTGAGCTTTGAGCAGTTCACAGGAAGCAAATACCAATGTATGGGATAAAGTTCATTATCACAGTTCCTCTGCCTTGAAATGGTGACAAATGAGTATTACTGCCTTAATCTTAATTACCTGAAGCTAATGCACTCAGCCTTCCTAGAGAGAATCTGGCATTTCTCTACCTGCCTATAGCCCTTCCAAGCAGTTTACTTCACTGAAAAGTGTTCTTCAGACTTCCTAAGGCTATGGCAGAGCTGCTGCTAACAGCTCTTCAATACATGTGCCTGAGGAGAGAGAGGTATATTCTTCAGGAAATAGTATTTTTACTTAAAAGAACAGTAATAAAAATATGAGGAGGAAGGATCCTGCAGACAAATCAGTTTTCCAAGTGATATGAAGGGCATTGGTGTTTCATTTTGGAAAGAAAGCGGGTGGTTTATTCCTTGCTTCTGGATCTGGCAGGGAGCAACTTAGTAAACCTGTAAAAGGGAAGAGAAGTTAAAAAAAAAAGGACACTTGAATTCAGAAGTCCTCATTAAACAGGAAACCAGCAATGCTGCACCATGTTGTTGGTGCAGTGGATTCTTGTGATGCAGCAGCAGTTCTAGTAAAAGCTACAAAAACACCAACCTACCTGCAGCTGTATCATCTCCTGACACAGCAATGGGAGTTGCAGCTGCTGTGGCAGCAGTTTCAGTGAAAGGACCACAAGGATCAAGATGCGTGGTTGGACCGTAAGAAACCAAGGTCATAATGAGGAAGCAGCTGATGGTAAATGAGAATATTCTCACTAAAAAAACCCCAAACCAAAACCCACACACACAAAACCCACAACAAAACAAAAACCAGCCAAGCCTAAACCTGGTAGAAATGTCTTGGAGACTTTTGAGTAATGGAGATCTGACTACCCCTGGTATGAGCTGGCTGCCACTACAGCTCCTACCTCTAATGTAGATCCCAGTGCTCACCTTAAGAAAAGAACAAACTGCCATCCCATGCCACCTAAGCTTATTATATAATATTATTATACAAGCAGAACATGTTTTCTCCTGCATTCCCATCCAAGGACAACAGGCTCATAGCTCATGGAAGTAAAGTAATAGCCTTGGAAGCTGAAAGCGAGCTCCCTGGAGACAGATACAACTGATAATAAGGACAGCTCTGCTTTCTGATGGGACCCTGGGCCTGCTGCTGTGGGGCATCTAGCCCAGAGGAAGTTGCATAGTGGCTTCCATGAGGTCCAGGAGAGCAGCAAGCACTGGTCTGTAATGAAACACGGTACAGCTCTGACTACCACAACCAACACTAACAGCCCAAAAGGATCAGAGTGCTACAGACAGAGAAGCCAGCCCAAAGCAGAGCAGGAGGATCCCACCTGCAAGGTAGAGGCCTCTGTGGTTTGCTGGTCTGTCTCTGTTGTTTTCTGTATTTGAAACAAAGTCAGGTCAACAAACTGCCGCTCACTGATGTGGCTGTAGCACCTGTAGTTCCAAGCATCCAGTTTGTGTGATCTACTCATACTGGCTTTCAACAGTGAAATAAAAAGCAGTTTCAATATCACCTCAAAATTTCTTTGTGCAGTTGTTACCTTTTTTAAAATTCTTAATGTACCTCTCTGTGTCCTTCAGACAACAAACAAAGGGAAGGAATCTGTATTCTACGTTGGACTATTTTAGCGTGGCCATATGCTGACAGAAAGCAAAGTAACTGGCAAAACATCTCTAATTACTTTTAAAAAATGATACTGTTTTTATTTGTGTTGCACTGACAAGTGCAGCACATTATACTGTGTACAAACAATACCTGAGATGGAGCTTAAATGCCAAAGAACAAAACAGGTAGCAAAAAAGTAAAAAAATTATGGATAAATTACAAATCTAACTCCTATTGAAGCTGTTTGAAATGGCAAAAGCCTGGAACTCTTCTGGTGTATTCAAATCCAAATTCCTTGAGAGCTTACAATCTAGTGAATTAGGTTGTTTTCTTTTCCGAGTGGTTCTAGTATCTTAGACCAAATGTAACATTAACATATTCCAGTAACTACTATGCTTGGATCTGCTGCCAAGTTTCTTTCTGACTTAGTTCAGATACTCAGATCCGGAGCTAACTGTCTTGGGTGACTTCACTTTAAATTCAAAGACCCAGAACTACTCTTTGTCCAGTTACATAAACAAGTGCTAAGCCTTATAAAAATATGATGTGCACACCACGATGCTTAGAGGTTAGATAATATAGAAATACGAGGGTTTAATGAAACTCCTAGGAGAAAGGAAGAGGGGGCATATGAATTACTATTTCATAGTAACCTTAGATGTGAATGGCTGCTTCTAATATCAAGGTCTGCAATCTCAGAACAAATGGCCACCTGAAACTATTTCCAAGAACTACTTCTGGTTTCCTGTGTAACCCTACCATGGGTCAGATGATTATTGTTCCTTTCCAACTTATTTTTTTCCTACTTAAAAAGCACATTAAAAATCTGACCAAGATGTGCTTCCAGGTGTATCTACACTACAAGACAATATGAAGCACTGGATTCAGATACATGTAAAACTAATTTTCTTGTGGAGTATCTGCCCTACATTGATTACTTCTGAATATAGTCCCCTGTATCTTAGTTAGGAGACTGAAAGACAGAATCGAGTTTTACAATGGATACTTAAAATACATACTTTATCTTCATAACTTCCCATGAATATATCCAAGTATTATTTGTGAACAAACTACCTGTTGTATTCTTCTTGTACTTATTTCAAGGTCTAGTCTCCCATCTAGTAATTGAAAACAAGGTTCAGCAGAGCTGCAGAAGAGCCTGTGACTTCCACATAAGATTTCTGTTTAATGTGCAATAAATTGCTCTTTTTCTGAGGAAAGGCCCCTTTTTACCATCACAGGATTTAATGGCATAGATGACACAGAAACTTTGATGAGAATGAGAATCTTCCTGGCAGGGTCCACATGTCTGGAGCTTAGGGATGCTCACTCAGTTTGAACCCAGAAATGTATGGCCTATTATATGCATCGGCAGATAGCTCTATGAAATTCTCAACAGGAGAACAAGTGCGACTACCAAATTATTATGATGCTGAAAGTCGAAACACATTTGAGGAACACATCCACCTCTACCAAGCTTGCTAGTCTACTCAACATGCAAGGCTTTAAGATAAAACAAATCCCTTAGACTATAAAGCTCAACAAAGTTTCAAGCTTCAAAAGGAACGTTTACATTTCTCAGATCAGGTCAGTCATTCCAGTGACTTGCTGTTGCAAGCAGTATTCTGGAATTCCCTCCATTCCCTGTTAGTGATGTTATAACTTTCAGTAACACTGTTCTAGTGTCATGGATCTCCAGAGTCTAGACAAAATTAACAAGTCAAGTCAAAAGACTTCCTATGCAATGAGAGGAACACATCAAGCACAGTGAGGCATGCAATTTGAAAAGTGGAGTAATGTAATGCACAGAATAGTGTTATAATTATCCAAAATAATAGACATATGTAAATGGTTTGCTTTGCATGAGTACATTTTTTAAAGGAGAATAAACCCACTCCTACCTAGTATTTCTGAGACTAAAAAATGCCAAAAAAATGGTAATGTCTTTTTCTCTGCTCCAATGAAGCTAGAGGATACAATCCTCATGATGTTCATAAGCTTCCTGAAACTTCACATTGCCTTGGTGGCATGGTTCCATCTGGAAATACCAGCCATCAGTCTGTCAAAGTAGGTGGTGACAGACTGAAACACTTGCAGTATTTGCAGGCAGCTCCTGCTCATGAGGGAAGTCTCGCTGCTGCTCAAACCCTGCCTTCCCCGCGTTGTCCCCTAACAGCTCTTTCCCAACAATCCTCAACTGCTCCCTGCAGCCAGAGCTGGTACCCTACAGACCAGGCACGGCCGCTGAACAAACTCCCTGTGCCCCGAGGGCAGACCGGCACCCCGGGCAGCGGCTGCTGTTCTGTAGGAACAGGCTGCGATCAACCCCGTACACCACGATTTTGGCAAACTCCGATGTCTTCTGCTGTTCCACTCAGCGTGGGCTGATGCCACCGAGACACTGTGCGTCCGCGCCGTTCCGGCTGGGAACGGCCGCTCTCCCCGCACGGGCGGCTTTTCTCTGGTGACTGACCCGCAGCCGCCGACTTCCAGGGACCTCAGCGGACCTTCCCTGAGGGGACCTTCCTCTCAGCAGGCCCGCCGTCCCCGCAGCATACCCGCGCTGCCGCGGGAGGACGAGCGCTGCGCAGCCCCCGCGGCCGCCGGCCCGGCGTGCGCATCGCCCCGGCAACCGGGGGCGGGCCCGGCA
>VZRR01004853.1:247580-303502 GCA_013398015.1 Oreocharis arfaki | reverse complement strand
CGAGCCGCCGCCGCTGCCGCCGCCGCCGCGCCAGAGCGGGCGGCAGGAGCCGCCGCCGCCGCGGGAGGCGCTCCCGCTCCGCCAGACGGTCCGCCTGGAGGTGGTGCTGAAGGACCCCACCGAGGAGGGCTGCGTGGAGTTCAGCTACCCGGAGCTGCTGCTGTGCGGGGACTCGCGGGTACGGGACCTCTCCTTCCCTTCTCTCCCTCCCCTCCCGCCGGCAGGGGCCCCGCCGCGCTTCGTTTTCCTCCTCCTTCTGTCAGCTGCCGGTTGTCCCGGCCTTGCCGATAGCGTTATCGGTTACCCCGTGCTGCTCGGGGGTGGTCCCGGTACGGCGGGGGGGGCGGTGTCCTGGAGGGAAGTCCGGCAGCCTCGCCGTCGCTGCGGGCTCCTCCTGGTGCTGAGGCTGCGCCTGTGCCCGTGGGGGGAAGGGGAGGCTTCCCACTTGTCCCTGAGCTGGCCAAGGGCTCCTGGCCTTTGCTGCGGGCGGAGGCGGGGGAGCGCCACTGTCTTGTGTCCCGCTTACCCCGGCTCACCTCCCTGCCGCTCCCCTTCTCTGCCCGGGGACTGCTGTCTTGCATCCTCCCTGCCTGGGAGCTCTTCACCGGCAGCTGGACGAAACTCTGAGCACGCCGGTCTGTATTCCGGGTTGTCCCTGAACTGTGTGCAGGTAAATAAAGAAAGCCCGGTTCTGCTGTAAGCCTCGAGAAGCAGTGAAGTGAGCATTAGCAGACTTGGAGAAGAGTTTTTGTAGTCTTGGATGGGACAGGGATGAATGAGAGTTAATGTTGAACCGGTAACCACACCTGTAAGTGTTGAGAGCTTAATTCAAGAAAAAAACCCCAAAGTGCTCTTCCTTTCCCTGTTCCTCACAAGCAGAAAATGTTTGATACTTGAACTACTTTGTTTTTTAAGGACAAAGCTCCTGCAGACAACTCTAGGAAGTAAGCAGCATTAGGCAATCAACAGGGCCCGCTGTTCCAACTAGGAAGGAGAGACACATGTCCTTAAACTGGTTACACTTGAGCTCCTCATTCTAGGTTGAGGATACCAGTGAAGTTGTACTTGATTTAAATAGTTGTGGCTTCTCTTAATTCCAGTACGCAGTTTTAGAGAAAGCTTGTCTCTTACTGGAAAAGGCAGAGGACAAGTAAGTAACTGCTACTAAGAAGGTTGTGGTAGATCTGGTGGTAAAAGCAAGTATCAAATACCAGTACTGATACTGCCGTGGGATTTTCACATGCAGCACCAACTCGAATATGGTTGAAACTTTTTGTATGAACCAAAGTGTTTCTAGGCAATGACGATGCTGTAACTATACTTAGCGGGCTGCTCACTTTTTATGCAGTAGGAGGGGTGTGCACACTGGGTTGTGTTCATATGTGGAAGACAGAAAAATCAGTGACTGATTTTAATCCCTCTGAGATCTTGTTATGCAAGTTAAAAGGTTCCTTCTGTTCATCCTGTCCTACAGCTGTTGTGGGCAAACAGTGCCAGTTATGACTCCTCAGAATTAGTGTAGCATAATCGTGCTGCTCTCTGAAGTGAAATCTTTCTGAGCAGTTCTATGAAGGTGAAAATTGTGTTAGTGTCTAGAAGTGGTGCAGTACTTGGAGGCTGACTTTTCCCTTTGGCAGTTCACAGTTCCGTAACTGCCTTTTATCCAGTAGGTTGCCAGTATCGTAATCACATAATCAGGGAAAAATGGCTCTTTCTGATGTAGTTCTGATGCAAATTCCATGTCTTCTGCGGGTGGGAGAGCATTGATTTAGGGGATTTTGGTACAGTTGGGATCAGAGACTGCTTTTAAGGTAGAGACAGTGATAGAAATGCTTTGTAAGAAACTTTGTATATTTTTCAGCTCTGTAGAGTCCAAATTAAAACGAATGGATCATAATGGCCCTTCTGTTACTGGGCTGTGGAATAATCAGGTGATTTACTATGTAAAACTGTGTCATAAATTATGATCCTTTTAAAGTGATTCTGGGCTTTTATTCTTGTTTAAAACCTGATGTATACTTGGCCTGTCAGTTTAATTTATTGCTTGCTTCCAGGTAGAACCTGGAAAAGCTGCTCTAATATTAGGGAAGGTTTAAAATCTTGAGATTTGGCTTTTTCAAAGCAGGTAGTAACTAATTGGAAGTTAATGTTGCAGTTTTAAGTGGAGCTCTGGACTTCAAAATTTGTTGTTTTAGTAATGCTTCAATTTAAAATTAACAATTTTGATATTTTGTTTTTGCTATGCAAACTTTTTGTAGGGTGAAGATTGATTTGGTTTTCTGGAAGCTGTTGTTGACTCCTCCCTTATTAGAAGTTGCTCAACTTTTTTATAACATTTCCCATTAAAGTTTAACATTACAAAGTCAGGAGCTTGTTTTTCTGTCTTGTAGTATTTTTGGAACTGCAGCAACTGAAGGAAGGCAGGTCTGGGAAGGCAAGGACTGGTGCACAGGAATAACTTTAAATATGGCTTTAATAGGCCATGATAATAATAGTTCTATAATAATGAAATTATAGAGAATCCCAGAACTGATCTGGCAGTGCAACTTCTGTCTTTTTTTTTATTCCAAATTTGGGTTCCTTTGCTGAATCAGAAGCTAGTAGAAATGTTTATTTTAGAAACTTATTCTGTCCTTGTCCTTTTCTGCCTTGATAGAGAGAACATTCTTTAATAGGGTTGTTTGTAGAGTTCATCTTTTGGGAGGAATTACGTGAAGTTTTGGATGTGAGTAATAAGTTGTGTGGTTGAAGGGTTTACATGCCTCTTGAATGCTGGTGGAAGTGAAAGTGCACTCCCATTTCTTTTGGGGTAACTGAGGCTTGGTGCATAAAGCCCAAGTCGAAGTGGAAGAGCCAGATGCTCAAGCTGGCTTCTGTTGAGCAGGCTCTAAAGGTGCTGAAGTAGTAATGTCTTAGTCTGCGAGTAATCCATCCCTTAGAAATAGTCAAAACTAAAATTTGCTTGAATTTGAGTTTTCAATAGTGCTTAACTAATCAAATGGATAGGCAGCTGCAGCTTTGAGTGTTTGATGGAGAGAGGCAAGTTAACACTTAAGCGCTAAGTTTTGCTTGATCTTTAGGCTCAACCTTGTCTCACTTCACAGTTAGAAAAAAGCCACATATGCCTAGCAGAAGATGAGGAATAGCTTTTCCCAGCTAAAAGTAGAGAAAATGGTGTTTCATGAATTGAGCAGTATTTTATGTTTAATTATGCCTGCAGGAAATAAGTACATGACTTTAATTTATGTTTCAGGAGTAACTATAGCCTCTAATAATTTTTTCTCTAAATACTCAGTATGGAGAATGTACTATAATTATGTGGTGTTCGCAGCTTTGCTTAGCTTACCTTCCTCATTACATTGGTCTTGACACTGTTGAGCTAGTTGGGTGACCAGTTAGTCAGTATACTGGCTTTTCATACTGTGGAGGAAGGATCTTGCTTTTCTGAACTTAGTGTTTTTCTGTTCTTCATAACTCTTCATTTATTCATTGGTGAGTAGTCCACATGCAGTAAAATCAGTTGCCATCCATAGAGTTCTGCAAAATGGAATTCCATTCCACCATATTTTAGCATCCTGGTACCTTCCCCCTTCCAGCAATTACTGTATTTATGTGAGCTCCAGTTTGAAGGAGGCAGCCCTGTTTTTCTGCCATCACTTATTAAAAAATCCAAACCCACCCTGTTACATTGAGTTTGTCTCAGTGAAAACCTCTTCCTAAAAAAAAAAACCTAAAAGGGGGGGGGATATTCCCTGCTTACTTGTATAGCTGGAATATTAAATCTCTCTTGTGGCTAACATAGTTCTGATTACTGAAACTAACTCTTGTGCTGTAGTTTTTTTCTTTAGATAAAAGAGTCACATTAATTATGGTTATAATTTACTGAGCTTTTTAGTCTTCTGGCTGCTTCCCTCCTGGTTAGCATACCAGGTACATCTTGTCTTTTGTATCTAGAAGGATCATAACACGTGTTAGAGGGACCAGTGGAAGCAGAGGTGAAAAGGAGTTGTGATTAGAGAGTTCTTTCTAACCTCCAGTGGCCATACTTCTCTCTTAGGCGTACACTTTTAGTTGAGGTTGTAGTGGAATGCTTGGGAAAATACAAATCTGACTATTTCTCTTAACTCGTCTCGTTTTGTTCTCATCAGAAGAAAAGTAGCTAGATGATAATTCAATGATCAAAGTACTTTTTAGAAATTAGGCATAAATTCTAACTGCTTAGTCATCAGGGTATTGTTTTTTGATGTTTAATAGCTTTTGAGATGCACTCTGTGTTTCTTATGGAATGAATGTGTAACTTTTGCATTTTTCAGAAGAAATCAGTTCATTTAGAGGATCCATTGAATGATGAACAACGTGAGCGACATGAAGTAGAAATGCTTGCCAAGAAGTTCGAGGCAAAATACGTGAGTTCCTGCACTTTGCTAAAATATACAAATATTTAATAGTGATAACAGACAATGCTGAGGGTTTTTCTCCTGAATAAGATTGCTAATGTAGTGCCAAATGATCTCTGTACGTTTCAGAGATGACTGTCTCACTGTGTTTCATTTAAGTACCTTGAAGCTGCCACAAGCTTATCAGACAAGTCTGCTAAATAGATTTGTCTATAGATGTTATAGCTTGTGAAGCTATTCTTGGAAAAGCTTCCTATATAAATACAACTTGGTAATAGGTGCAGGTCAATATTCATGCTCTACAATGTGCTGGAGGAAAGAATTTTTATGTAATGCTGTTGTGCACTATTGAACAGCTCTTCTCTTTGGGCTATATACTGATGAATCTTGATGAATTCCTGACTAGTTTGGAATGCTTCCATAGGAAGTTATTTGTTAAATAATAAGTCATTGCTGGATGAATGTCTTGTAGCTGCCAGCTGCCTAAAGATACTCTACTGGCTCCTGAAGGTGTAATGTGAGTGACTTGAACAACACTAGCCAGTAACATAAAGAGGCTTTCACTAGAAAATGAAGGTAGAAATCAGAAAATGTTGACGAAAACCACACCCAAACAGGTCTTTAAGAATTCGTATGGGTAGGGTTGGGTGATTAAGTATGAGCTGGCAATCAGAGCTCATCATCATGCTGAGGCATGTTGATATTCTGGATTACTAATAGAACACCTCAATAATAAAGAAGGGAAACAAGAGCAGTCATTGTTATCTTTTGCTATTAATATACATATTAAATTTTTTTTTATCTGATTTATTCGATTTTTTTTTCTGGCAAAGGCAGATTTTTTTAAGCGCCTGGTCTATACATTCTGTAGAAGTAATTACTATTTCAAGGCATGTTAGCTGTGATACATAACAAAATTAACCCTTAAACTGAAAAGAATCATTCTCTGATATGAATTGAGAAGGCTGTTCCAAAATGCTGTTTGCCTTTAATTTCAATGATAATTTTTTGAATGTGAGAGAAAAATGTTTTTACCGTATGTTTGTTAGAAAACTCATTTCCACTATACACTGTATAAGTTAAGGATTTTTTAATGTCTGGAACAAGTTGCCTAACTACAGTAGATGAAAGTCAGTGTAAGCATGTAAAGCAATATATGTAGGAGGGAGTGGTAGTGGAAGCAATTTAATTTTACATGTATGTTTATGCATACATCAAAGCTGAACATGTACGTTTATGGACAAAACATCTTATTAGACTTAAGAAAACTAGAGTTCAGTGTTCAGTAGCCACAGAAAGGGGCAAATAGATGCTTTTGATTGGAAAGCAGTAGGTAAGTTACAATTTTCAACAGTTTAAATTCATGGTGCACTTGCATCTTCATTACTGCTTGCCCTTCTGATTCCTTCCCTCTCATCCTCTGACTTGCCTTTTGTCCCTTCCATCCCCATGAAAGGGAATGTCTTCTCTATAAAGAAACACTTACTAGGTTAGAGCCACTAAGCATGAAGGGTGATGAGGGATTAAGATTCCTTGTGTTACATACTCCCTGTCCTTTCTCTTCCAATATAAGAGCCATCAGTCTCTGCTTGCCATCCATGCTTAGAGGAATTGCATCTCTGTACACTGACCCAGTACAATTGCTCATGTTCTGACAGCATCCAGCCATCTTCTGCCTCTTGTGGTGAAACATTCACTCTTTGGCTTCAACTGGAGCAGGGGTCCCATGTAGTAGATACCCATTCTCCTCAAGTGAGCAAGCAGCTGCTTAGCTGGAGTTGCATCGTAACCCTCCTTAACAGTGCTTTAGTGTCAAAGTAATCACTGGTTGTATGAGAAGAAAATAGAGGGGGTTGTTTTCAGTTTGAAGGAAGTACTATAACCCTCCTTTAACTAATTAGGTATTACTTATCTAAGATACCTGTTTAAAATGGAGTCAGACAATGTTTTTAATCATAACGTGTGGCAGTACTTCAGGAAAATGCATGAAGAACAGTCTGCCTTGAAGACTTTTTTTACTCCTTTTCAGATAAATTCCTGTATTCATGACCAAATTAGTACACTATTTGATATATTTTGCCAAGAAGAGCCTATGAATAAGTGCATTTTTGTAAAACAAGATGCATAATGTACCGTTTGTTTACTTGATTATTCAGAACTTTCCTGTAATTGCTGCACATATTAAACACTAGCATAAAAAATCTGCTCTGAAGGGTTCCCATTTTCATTGTTTGATTGCTGTTATTCTCTAGATAAAATTAAACACTGTCGTGAACACATGATACTGAACTTTGGACAATACTGTACATACATAAGAATTTTTCTTGGATCAAAATGAAGGTCCATCTAATGGATGGTAGCATAGTCTCTGTCTCTAGTGGAATCTCATACTTGGAAGTATAGTAGAGCAAGTGTGCATTGATATTACTTCACTGTGCCTGTCTGGCAGTCTGTGTTGTGTCTTAATTTCTCTCAAAGCCAAAGGTTACGTGTTCAGTCTTTTATCCCTTTCTGGCAGAAATCTACCAGATCGTTACTGGATTTCTGTGTTCCACAGCACTGGACTACCATGATGACTGTTATATAAAAACACACTTTGTTTTTAAACTTGATGAGTTCATGTAGTGCTCCATAGTTTCTGTATTGTAAGAAAAAGAGAAATACTTCCAGTTCTTCTGCACGTTGCATGTGATTTTGATGTTATCATCTAAATCCAGCCCTTCAGTTCTCCAGCTGTAGCATCTTAACATTGTTATTGTATGGAAGTGGTATTTTTTACATTTAAACATCCTTGTTGGCTTACTGTTCCCTTTTTTGTTCTAATTTCTTTTTTTAAATTAAAGGATATTAATGGTATGATGCCCTGATTTGTCAGTGTTATAATGATGACTTCTGGTTTGGGTCTCTTCCTTTGTTTTGTTTTTTTTTTTTTTAAAAGTCCCAGCTTGTACTTTTTTGACCATTCTTGATTAACCAAATATCAGAGTTGTCTGTATTTTTGTTTTGCTTAGGTTGTACTTACTTTGTGTGGATTACCTTGCTTTATTGATACTGAATTCAACTGCCTATTCATCATACTAAATTCAGAGCAACTGTGAGGTCTTGCAGTGATTCTTCGGTTGTCTTTTTCCTTTATTTTCCTCAGTAAATTGTCATCTTAGACCCCTACCCTTCCCCAGCTCTTTACCTGCTCTGTTACTTCTAAAGGTGAATGAATGCATATTCCATTGTAATTTTACTGATCACTTTTTTTGCCAAAATGAGATACCTGTTTTTACCCTCTCTTTCCTAGCTGTCGATCAGATATCAGTTTAAGTGGACCTTCATTATCTCATGACAGTTTCTTGTCTCTAAAGATCTTTGGACCTTTTTAAAAGTAGTTGAAATAGTTTTTTCTACCAACATTCCTTCCTTCTTTGTCTTTTCTTGTGCCTGCTGGTTCTGTTGTTTTTAGCTTTTATTAACTTACCCGATATAAAGACCTGGTTTACTGGTTTATAGATTCTGCTGTGGCCCTTCTAAGATTCTTCAGGTTTTGGCATTGTATTTGCCATCCATGTTCTAGTCCTGTTGGGCAAAGGTTGTTTAAACCCGAGGTTACATGACACAGTTAATATCTTGAAGTGATCTTTGGATTTTTAAATACTTGCATGAGTGGGATTTGCAGCTTCAGGAACTAGACACCTTAATTTGCTGTAGTACTGTCACTACTTAGTTCTGGGACAAAAAGGTGGAGGAAAGCTGCAGTGGTAAAACTTCCCTGAAGTGCTGCATAGTGGACACTGACACAGATAATCTCTTCATTCTTCTGCTGTAGTCTTGCATCCTTAACATCTTGGTCATATGAACTCTCAAAACAATTCCTTAAACATGACTGGTTAGAGCCAGGCCCGAAGGAAAATCTCTTAATTATACACACAATGGTTCAGATATTTTTGTATGTCTGAGTACAGGTACTATTTTAAGACTGCTTTTGTTCATTCAGCTATTATAAGACTTTTTTTTGTTACTATCTTTGTTCCATATCTGGTTTTCTGACTATCAGGCAGTTAGAATGTACTGGAAATGTAAATATTTTTTTTTTATTGCTCTTGTATTATACTGAAATCATAGAATCATAGGATAACCATTGCTGCAAAAAGACTTTAGACTCGGAAACAAGGATGTTGATGGTTACTAGCAAGATATGTAGTACGGAGGTGGATTGCATTACACATTAGTGAGATCAGTACAGGTGAAGTATGGTTTATGAAGTATTCTTAGCCTGCTGGCACCTGAGTCAGAATCAGGAATTATAGAAGCTTTTGCATTGGAGTTTAATCAGAACTTAAAAGTGCTGCCTTTTTCTAACTTCTTTTTCTTCTCTCATTCATCTCATACAAACTTTGTTTTTTATATAGTACTGCATGTTTTGGAAATGTGCAGTCGTTCAGATGTTTTTCCAGATGAGTGATTGTGGAGATGATAGGGCTGATAGGAATACTTGGAATGTAGCTTGGAAATGTGCATTAAAAACAGAACTCACTTTTGAGGTTTTTCTCCTAGGACTATTGCATTTGTTCATTGAAGTATGTGCGAGAGATTCCTGTTTGCTTTCAAGAGCACATGCTTTACTTAGCTACAAACTTGCATTCTCTCAAAATGTTGGTAAAATGAAGGTGCTCAGATGCTTACACCTCTCGTAAATTAACAAGGGTGAAACCACCTTTGAACAGTCTTTGCATTCTCGTAGTAACAAGTGGGCTGTGATACTTGGACGTCACAGCTAGAAAGGCTCATTTGCTCTAAGAATGCTCAGAGCTGTAGGGTGCAGGCAGAGAAGTTTCAGGAGCAAGTCTTGAATTCATGGAAGTTACCATTTTAATGAGGGCAGTGCTTTTTTGAGAATTTTATCTTTTAAGACTCTTATTGATGATTTTGACAATATATGTGAGCTAGAAAACTAGGCCTTAGATCGTAAGAAGGTTTTTGTGTAACTTCAAGTTTAGATTTCCTGAATATTTAAGCTGGCTGTGAGTCTTTACTTGACTTAACAATGGAATTTCCACATGAAAAAAATACTTACAGATTAAAATTAATTTTACTGTCTCCTGGAGGTGAGTGAACCCATCCACAGTTTGTGATGCAGCTTCTGGCTTTAATACTCAAGTAACATTTTATATTTTAAAACTCAACTTTTTATATGCTGTAGAGAATTAATCCATGTTGTGCAGGGAAACACTTTACTGAACACTGGGCTGTCAGTATTTTCCCTTGTAATGACTCTGTAACATACTGATAAACTTAACACTTTCTAAATTATCCCAGCCCTTCTATCACTAGCAGTCCGATCACTGTGCTTTAAAACCATAGGACAGGGAAACATCTCGAAATAGGAAATGTGAGGAAGATCTTGGTCTTGCAGAAAAGGGTAGCTAGTGACTGCCGTTCAGGGATGATTCCGGTGAGGCATGTTTGCCAGAATGCACCCGCATGTGGACGTTTTCATTAATCATCTAGACCATCCTCAAGGAAGCATTCAAGAAAGCAAACGTGCTAATTCCTTGAATGACTATTCCTCCAATGCCTTATGCTTTGTAGGCTTTGGTACATTGCTTCCATGTTTTCTAAGTGATGTAACACTCGCTTTGTTTTCAGGGTGGAAAGCCGCACAAACATCGGAAAGATCGCCTGCAGGATCTGATCGATATAGGTTATGGCTACGATGAAACGGACCCTTTCATTGATAACTCGGAAGCGGTAAGTAAGCCTCACCAAAGCAGCAAGAAATCATGAGACAGTGCTTTATGTTTTCAACAGAGAAGAAAGGTAAGGGAAAATACTTTGTATCCATGTATAACTGATATGAAAACAAGAGGCACACTACTCTGGGAGACCAATGAATTATTGTATATGTAGTCTTATTCAAGATATTATGCACCAAAGAATTAAGAAAGCCACTCCTAGATCAAATAGTTTTCCAGCTTTAGAAATTCAAATGGTTTTATTTGTGCACTTCATTTACTGTTGACTGAAGTTACACTGCCTCTCTTTTTCATGTACTAGCTCTCTGCATTATTAGTCGATTACTGGCATTTGATTTCCTGCATTAGATCAGGAAGCTATTCTCCTCTTAAGAACCAGTACAAATAGGATGGTTATTCTAAACGTTGACTGAATGTCTGAAAAATACGAGACAAAACAGGTTAAACAGCAGGATATTACTGCTTTGTCTAAATATTTTTCAGAAATGAAAACACATCTTGAGGTAAAAGAAAAACATTAGTTTGGTGCAGACAGTATCAGGGATATCGGAAGGTTTATAAGAGGGCATTTGAAGATATCTTAGAGGTGATATATAGAATTATGAAAATAGAGAAAAAACTTAGAAAAAAGAATGGATGATCTAAAAGCTTAGAAACATCCTATAATTCTTCCTTATTAAATGTCAGAAAGAAGTAGGTGTACAGTTTAGTCAAGTAAGAAAAAAACTCCACAAATAAGGGCTGTCACTTGCCAGCTTTCAGTTTCCTCCAGTGCTGAGTGACACTGGACAAAGCAGTAATGATCTGCTGTGAAGAGGAGGGAGCTAGAATTCTGAGTGGGAGAGGAAAGGTTATGAAAAGGAGTTGTGAGAAAAGAGTAAGAAAAGCGCATAAGTGCATTGCTTAGCATATGTTATGTCAAGCCTCCATTTAAATTCTAAAACTTTACCGTAAAGAGCTGTAAATTGAGCTGTGAGATTTCTAGCACGTGGATGTTGCAATGAGTGAACCTATGACCTGTGTGAGGTGCACAGGAAGTGTCTGCAGAGCTGATACCTTTTTGAGAAAGAGAAGTTCAGCAGTTAACCACAGGGCATGGCAGGCTGAGCTCATCTTTGTGCCTTGGTAGTTTTTGAAGTAGGTCTAAAGTTGTGTGAAGAGAGAGTTTGTTGTAAGGTGCTTATTGTAACTTATATTAGTTTATCCTTTTTCTTGATCTAGATGAAAATTTTACTTGAACCTGTCAATATTAAACCGTCCTATCATTATCCCACAAGTTTTGGTTGTGCTGCTGGAACAATATTGGGGTCTAAGCCTTCGTATGTCTTTTCCAAAGGTCAGATTCTGGTCTCCACTTTGGTAGGAACAGGTGTGCTTCGTTTCTTCTGAGAAACCACTTGAGCCTATAGGTTTATCTGATTTCTTACTGTTGCTTAAGTTCATCATCTTAGCTTTTGAAATTTTATGATATTCAACCCAAGTTCCGGCTTGGTTTTCCTGGATTTACTGTGACCTATCACAGATCTGACAGGAGATTTGGAACACTTGCAGTACTCATAGCACAGCTCTCTCGTCAAAGTACGAGTCTGTTGTATTAATACTTAGCATACTGTGCCTCCTTCCAGCACTGGTGGTGCTACCAGCAGCAGACCTGGTAGATTTGCAGGAGTGTTTACTTCTTTCTATTGCCAGAGTCCTTGCAAAATGCACAAAAGGCAGTTGTTAGAGGACCAGATGGTTGCATCATGTGCTTGCTGTGCAAGCTATTGGAGAGAATGGTGTATTCTCTAAAGATTGCTCTCCTCAACAAATCATTATGCCTTGTGCCTGCATTACAAATGTGGAATAGTGAGAGACCATCTCTTTTGCTTTTATCTCCATTTTTATATAGAAAACAAGAAAAAAAGTAGTGTGCCAGTTGCAGTCCTAGTTGCTGTTGCAGAGCTTAAGGGTCCTGTAATGTAGGAGTTAAAGTTCAACAAAACCTCTAATTCAATCATTCCGTCTTGGACACAAGAGAAGTGTTCAGAAGGAAAATCTACATGTCTGGCTTGCTCATCTTCTATGTGGCCGGCTGTGAAATTGCTGTGTACCCTGAGACGTGTCAGAGCCAAGCCCAGCCTGGACTTACATCTTTTTAGAAGACACACTTTCTTACACATAAAAAGCTATAATATCCTGGGCACAAACACTTGGAAAGTAAATGAGTGCCTCTTTAATTGCTCTAGGATTAGCTTGTCTCTATCCCAGAAAAAAAGAAATTGAAAGCTTCCTCAGAATTTTTGTCCTTTTTCTTGTCACAGTTGTGAAAGAAATACTGAGCTCTTTGGCACTGAAACAGAATTATTCTATAGCTTTAGAGATATTTCCCTTCTAAAAACAGATTGTGAGGTAAATGCATTTGCAGGCAAGCAGGAAATCTATGTGAGTAGCTATTCTTGGATTGAGCATTTGGACTGTAGTCAGTGGATTGTGATAATTCCCGTAGAAAAAGTAAATCAAGACCATTTTACTATTGTTTCTAACTGCTCTGTAGGGGGTTAGTCTGATGGCAAGTCCTAATCTTTGCTTATCTTAATGGACCTATACAAAATGTCCATAACCTGCAAAAAAAGCTGTCCCTCCTCAGTTGTTTCCACTGCTTTGGTGTTGAAAGTAGGTTTTGCTGTAATGTAAGCTGCCCAGAACTACATTCTTTGTGGAATGGAATTCCTGTAGAATTTTTCACCCATTCTGTTCTTCCTGCATGCACATGTGTGTCCAGCCAGATCAGGCTGATTACTTGCTCTTGTGATGACCTCTGATTATTTGGTTGGTTGAATACCTTCCTGGCAGTGTAAGCTTTATACAGGCAGAGACTGCAAGGGAACACAGTGCTCTCTGAGCTTTCCACTATGCGATACAGAAGAGGGAATTTAAAGTAATATATGGTGTTAATGAAAACTTACGCTGTTTTCTCTTATTTGGAGGTGACAAGGCTTGGATATTCCCCCGTTCTAAGTAGATGAATGTAGGAAAAAACCTGTCGAGCTAGAAATCTGTAAGCGCTGTCTTTTGAAGCAGTGATACCAGGTAGCCACACTGGCAGGAATTGAAGCAAAATGTGAATGCCAAGAGCACTGGGAAGCAGGCAGTTCAGTTCTTCAGACACCCAGGCACCTGTGTAAATATTTAACCTAGTCTGTTATATTGATGGTTTCATAGTAGCCTTCTAAACACTGATGTAAAGAGTCCTGTGCTGCTCACTAGAGAAAACCAGCCTATCAATGGTTTCTCATACATGGAAAGTTTCTCCGAAACAGGTACTTCAGCTTAAAGGAAGAAGTTACTTTTTTTTTAGCTACATCTTGCCTCAATAGCTCAGATCATCTTAAAAGACAAAGATTTTTGCTTTGCTTTTGGTAATTCTGGACACGTTGTTAAAAGCATTGCTCTTTTTCTAGCTGGGTTCCCTAGAATACTTTCCATAATTCAAGGGCTTGGTCTCTGTAAAAAATTTTGTCATGATACACAGTTTTCACATGTTTCCAGGATAAATTTGTCTTCATCTTGTAATTCCCAGACTTTAAAAGGTATGATAGATTTAATATCATCTTCTCTCCTACCCTGGCTACCCCTAAAACATGAAGCTGATGGGTTACCAGTGAGGTTACCTTGCACAAGGCTCTTGAATATCTGAGAAACTTTTTCCCAGTGAGAATAGTACCTCTTCAGGGAATTACAGCTCAGTGTGTTAATGGAAATTTTTACCATTTTTGTGAGGTTCTGGGCCAGATGTAGTTTCAGGCCAACTTGATATTGTTCTCTTTACTATTCTAAAGAGTTTGTTTTATGCGTAGCTATGGAAAGGAGTGTTGTTGCTTTAGAAAGATCACTGTCTCTTAAAAAAAACTAACAAAACAACCAAGCTATCAATCTGCGAATGTTGGAGGCATATACAGAAAAACACTCCACAGGATCCATTATTAAACGTACTTTCATGGTGTATTGAGAGAAATTGAACACGGTGGCATTTTTCGTCTGGAAAAGGCTGCCTTTGTAGACCTCAGTCACAAACCTCATCCACACTGAATACATGAGGGTGCATTAGAGCTTTTGCTTTTAAGAGGTTCACATGCCAACTGTTTCATTGGCTCTGGATTTGTGTGTTTATATTAGTACCATCTTCCTTGTTCACTGTCACTTTGCCCAGGCTAGGAAGTTGTGTGCTTGGGGAATAGTGCTCACTTAGCTGAGTGCGCCGTGTCACCTTTAATAACACGTCTTGCACGCTTCCCGCATGTCTTCAGGGGACGTCTGCCGGCTGGCCCCTGACGTGTCCTGTGCATTTGAGTGGGTACAAGGGCAAGTTTCAATTAGGAGATTCTTTGCCTTTTATCCTCCTAAAATACATCAAGGTACAAAGTGGAGTATCAGACAAATAGATACAGATGCAAGAACTAAGCAGATACAAGAGCCGATAATGGCTAAAGGAACAAAGGTAGTTGAATTTGCAGAACATGTCTGGTGTTTGTTAAAGCAATAGTAGTGTTTTCGTGCTCCTTCTGCAAAAGGTCATACCCTTCTTTAGGTAAGAATAAACTGAATAAACTGGAAATTCATCACCTGCGTAGGTACTTGAAAAAAACTAAGACTTGTATCTGGCCTGTGTTGTACCACTCTTTAAATTTGTAGGAGAAGGAAATAATAATGGGTGAAGCAACTTCCTGCATTTTGCTAGATTTAGTTTTTTGAAGAGCACAAAATCACTTTTCAAAGTAATCTGAGCTACCGGAGGGGTAGATCATGGTCTATGATCAGCTATTCTTTGAGTAGATGAATTTGTTTAAGCAGTACAGCAAACTTAAGTGTTTCCCAAAAAATACGCAAACAATATGATTATTAATGAAATACAAAGGGAGGTTTATAACATGCCAAAATAACAGATATTTGATAAGAGTATTTGTCTTAAGTGTCATATATGGAAAGTCTGCTCTTCATGTTAAATGAGGGGAAAAGGAAAGTTTTAACTTTTTTTCTGCAGAATCTTCTAGTAGTTCTGTAATGTGAAACCTGGAGAGATTAAGTAATACATTACATAATTATTTAACACTGAACTAGATTTTCGTTGTGGGTCAGGTCAGAGCTCAAGCTCTGAAAGAATAGAGTTGTACAGATAAAAGTGGTCACATGACTGGTCATACATTTTACAACTTTGGCTGAAATGTTTTCAAGGTGATAAGAATGTAATCTCTTTGCACTGAAGGTCACTTAAGCTAACAGCCTGATTCTGGTGACTGGTGGAAAGGTATAAAAGGTGTTGGTCAAGATGGGAACAAAACAGGAGAATTGATGTGTACTGGTACTTCTCTCAAGTTGCTCTGGTAGGCTGATGGACTACAATATCCTGACTATTAAACTGGGATTCTCCTATGAGACTACCCAGGGCCAAGTATCATATCTTTTATAATCTGTTGCGCTTTTTTCTGTTGTGCTCTGCCAGCTGTCCTTTTCCCCGGGTTAAAAGAAAAACAAACCAACCCACCAGCTTGCCTGTGCGTTTTGGAAGAGAAACCTTCTTTATCACAGGAAAGCTCTTTGTGCTTGCTTTTTGATGTCTCCTTGGATTAGCAAAGCAATGTATTATTTCCCCTTAATCTTGTTTGAGATTTCCTCGTAGGTTCCACTACGCTGTAGTTTTGGAAAGATACTTATGTTTTTGTTTGAAACCTTAGCCTTAAAGGATGGTAAAGCCACGGAGTGCGTTTCAGTTCTTTGCATCGTGAAGAAGCATAGAGATCAATCAGCTCTGGATGTTTTGAAGTATCTTGAAATGTGTAGTGACCTATGTGGATATTTAGTCCATTTCGCTGAAGGAACTGTATTTGACATAATTTCAGTAGCTTGGCTTTTATTCAGTGGGCTGCTGGTGATCAAAACTAAACAGTTCCCTCCACCCCAGGATGGTTAGAGGTACCTCAAAAAGAAACTAAACAAGGTACAAAAATTACCCCTGCTTATCTTTTAGCTAAGTATTATGTATTTAACAGCAAACAATAGCAAGCTACATTCGTTAAAACATTTGGACATGTTTGCACTAAATCTCATTCCTAAGACTTAAAACAAGTGTTAAAAAACTTTTTCACGTGTACTTTTGGAGGTTGTTGTCTGGAAGGGAGGTGAAAGGAGGAGAAGGATCACAGTAGAATATATGAGGATTGTGGTCAAAGTACTTGAACACAAGAGTAGACAATATTGATATAGGATACTGCTGTGGATCTGGATTTCAGAACTAAATTGGTATAATCCATAGAAATCCGCCATTCTTGGTATAGTGATGAAGTTGAAACCAGTTAACTTATTTTTTGAAAAAAAGGATATTATCTTTCATACCAGAACATTTACTTAGATTAATGGCACTAAAAGCGCAGTAATGTAGCTCAAGGACAATAGTTTAATTTACATATGGACCTGCTCTTAGGTGGTCAGACAGTTTATCAGTCTTACTTTGTTATCTGAAGAATGATTCCATAATCAGTTGTAGGACAAACCTGTGTTCACAGGAGTCAGTCAAGTCCTGTCTCTTTGTTGGTCTGAGATTTTTTTGATTCTCACCCTTGAAATGTGTAAGGAATAGCAGAATGCTGTAAAGGGCTTTAAACTTACTTTTGTTCATAAGATAAATTGTGTGATTTCATACACAAGAAAAACTGGTGCAAAGCAAAGGTCTTGAAAACAATTCATAAGAAGATTTAGAATTTGCAAGAGCCATGTTCCCTTTAACTGAGAGCTCTGGAAGCACTTCAAAATGAAGCTTAATCTCTGTTGCTAATACCTTATACAAACATACTCATTTTCTGTTCAGTTAGGGCGCTAGAAAACAGTAAGCTTAGCTCAGAGGAGGGGTGTACTAGCTACACTGTGGTCTGCAGGCCTGTATGTCTAAAATAAAACATTGAGTTAAAAGTTATACCTTGTTCGGTAGTCTCAGGGCAAAAACAGGTTTTGGTAAAGAAAAGTAGTCTTACTCAGGGTTAAGAGGAACTGAATGTCAGAAAGGTCCTTGGAAGCCTGACTAAATTCATAGTCATCAACAGCTGTTGAAACTTCAACTGCTTAGTTACACATCCGCATCTTGCTGATCTTACTGGCCTGTTGACTGTTATGGAATACATTCACTTTGTGTATTGAATGAATTCTGCCTTTCTTGTTGCCTTGTTCTGATGCATCTCTGCCACACAGCGTGTTGATTATTCAAATAATTTACCGTGATTCATGGCTTCCTCATTTGTGGACTGTCTTTCATCCTTACTTGTTACCCAGGCCTTCTTGTACGGCTCTGCGTCTGAGTCTTCACTGTGTTGGCTTTTGCTTCGTATGATAATGGTCCCAGCTTTGACTGTGTGCTTTTTCCTTCTAACTTGGCAACTACTGTGTTCTTCAGTTTTGATCCTTTACTGCCCCAGCGTTGCCAATTCAGTTCACACCCTGTCAGCTCAAATGGGAAATGTCTGCTCCGTCTACTGAGCACTGTGGATAATAATTTCTTTTCTGTCCTTTCATTTTCCTTGTACCTAATGAAGCTGGTTCTGAGAACTGTGGAAAAAACAAGAGTTTTCTCTGAAATTCTTACACAGCCTCTACTCTCAAGTTTACTTTGCATGGTCCTCCTGGTCTTTTAAGATGAATGACAAGTCCATTATTAAGCCACTTCACTTTCATTTTGTCTGATTAATAGATTCTCTTACTTTCTTGCGCTAGCTTTTCATATCATCTTAGGGTACTTTATAAATGCTGTCACCACTTTTCCTTTCTCATGTTGTCTTTCTGTTCTGCTTGTTAAGCTCTCTGTTCCAGGAAGATAAAAGATGATGAGTCAGAAGTTTCTAACTACTTATTCAGATTAAATCCCCAGGCAGGCCTCCAGTTCAGGCTCTTTCTCCAGCTTCCTTATTGAAGTACACATTTACTGTTTTACTTTTCTGGATAACTCTTCTTCGTGTCTAAAAGTTTTTAGTAGCCTAGACTTTTCAGTTCTTAAACTATTTTATCTTCAGTATATTTTACATGGCATGGAGGTTACTGGTTGCATGTAATAAGAGAATCAGTATTGTCATCCACTATACTGATTATTGACCACGTTTTCTATGGCTTTGTATTTCAATACTTTTGAGATTGAGCTTTATGATTCTGACTTATAAATACTTTATTTTGGCTTAGTATTCATGAAGAAATTTCCAAGGGTTTGAAACATTTTGTGGTTTTAAAATTGTCTGAAGAGAGTGAGAATGTTTGCCTTTAAATGAAACAAGTCCTGCTATTGTGGTGTTTAAGAGGCAATGTTGTATTAAACACCTAAAATTGGAAGTAAGGTAACAGATACCATGGTTAAGTTCGTCATGTCTGGGATAGCATTTTTAACAGAAGAAAATTTCAGAGAACTTTTCAAGAGAAAAGGCAGGGCACAATGGTGAGTTACCTTCAGAAAGCAGTACTTTTAATGCTGTTATCCTGTCATTTTTACAAAAAAAAAAGGGGGCCATTGTTTTGAAAGTTGAAAGGATAGTCTGTGATATGAATGTTCTCTGCCTCAGCCAGTAAATGTACTATAGAATTGCTATCCTGTTTCTATTCTTGCAAGCTGTGCTGTGAATTGGTGTATATTTTTTCATGTATAGGGACTGGTGAATAAACTACATCTTTAGTTTATTAAGAAATGCTGATAAGTTCATCTTCCTTTTCCTGCCCAGTATGATGAATTGGTTCCTGCATCCTTGACAACCAAATATGGAGGGTTTTATATCAACACTGGTACACTGCAGTTTCGCCAGGCATCTGAATCAGAGGATGAAGACTTTGCAGAAGACAAAAAACATAGGCCACCTAAAGTGAGTGATTTTAATTAAGGCTTTTATACAGAAATAGAAGCTAGGTGGACATTGGAAATACTTGATACGCTTAAAATGACTCGGATGAAGAGTCCAAAAGCAGAATGATGCATGGTACTGTTTTATTGCATTTTCTGTTTTGTGGTTCATGTACTGGTATTCAGTAAGTAACTCAGGATGTCCACAGGCTGTCCAGTTTTGTAAGACTAAGCATCTGTTTAGGCAGCCTGATAAGTTGTGTCCACCCATCTTGAACTGATAGATGATTCTGTAATTTTGTAAGAATTTTATTATATGAGATGAGACCTTAAATTCATCAGTACTGCTCTTGAAGATTTTGCACAGTTTGCATGATTTGAAATTATTCCTAATACTGAGAATAACACTTAAACCAAAATACCTGTTAAAATAAATTCAGTTGATAAGAATAGCTGTATTAAAATTATATATACAATCTTTCCAAACAGCATGCTGTTCTATAAACTTTGACAAGTTACAGTCACTGCAAATGTAATTGCAATATGACATTCACAAGTTGCATGCCATTCTGAGAATTTAGTGCTTCCTCGTGTCCTTTGCTGCTCTAAATCTCTTGAAATTTAACATAACTTTAAGGTTCTTGTATTGACTCTGACTGGGATGCAGTTCACTTTTTTTCTAGCAGCCTGTATGATGCCATGGTTTTGATTTGTGACTAAAATAGCATTGATAACTACACCAGAATTTTGCCTGTTGCTGGCTAATGCTTGCACAGTCTGAAGGCTTGCTTTTTCCCTGCCCTGCACTTTCAGGTAACCTAAGGATCAGCAAGGGAGAGGAGGCAGCTGGTCTGTATTGGCTGGCAAAGATGTTCCATACTGTGCAACTTCATTGTCAGCAATGAAACTGTGGTAGCAGAGGAAGGTGGGGGAATTCAGTCTTCCGAGGTGGCCATTGGCCATACTGGCTGGGCAGCGGTCTGCATGTACCCTAAAGTATTTCTCTTATTGAAAACTCTAAATTCGATAACTGTTTAAAAATTATTAATAATTAACACTTGTCAGGAACTGCAATTGCTACTAGGAATCCATCTTACCATTTGCCTTTACACACATTGTGGTGTTTTTCCTGGCTCTAAATTGGAAAGTGTAAAGAAAACTAAATGATTCTTGCTCTAGAAGTCCTTTAGGGTAGAAGAATCATTGTCCTTTATTTGATCTCTTTTCTAGATAGCAAAGTTAAAAGAAAGTGAAGATCGTGGAATGAAGAAACGCAAGCGAAAAGATGAAGGGACAGAAAAGGAGAAGAAGCCTCGGAAAATGAAAGTTCCTAAGCAGTTGGGGTAGGTTTCTTTTCTTTATAGGAACTCTTGAATTATATTTGAGGTTTGGCTTCAAGATTGTGTGCCATAGCAAGATTATTACAGCTCTTTTGAATATTGTACTTTTAAACTGTAATTAATAGCTTGTAGATTTTGTTTCAGAATTTGTGTGGGGTTTTTGTATGACTCAGTCCTACAGGCTAAATTTTTTTGCCCGCCCTGAAATTTTGAACAAGGAATAATAAGGAAAGACAAATCACAGAAAAGAAATTTTGAGTCTTACGAATAGCATAACGCATCATTGTCCTACCCAACATCTAAGATAGCACTAGGAATTACATCTTCTAATGAAAAAATAATTTTCTTCCTGTCTCTTTGTTTCTTATCTGGAAAGCTGTAAATACAGTTTAATTATTCTTCTATATATTTCTTATTGACTTTGTGTGTGCTTTCCTGAGTTCTGAGGCTAGCATAGAAGGATTAAGGTGGTGGGGTTTTTTAATTGGCTTCTAGAAAACTATTGTTGAGTGGATGGAAGTTGTCTTACTATGAATATTCACAGTGAATATTGAAAATTTATTGATCTCATTTTTATCAAGGTGACAAATTGGTAGAAAATTCTCAGTGTAAGTAAAATACAGATTTTGAGCCTGCATTTAAGAATTCTTAGCAATGAAAAGAATTTTTTTAATGTACATGGTGTACAGGCAACCTGCCACCATTCAGGAGTCTTGAGAGGCAAGTTTAGGTATTTTAGTATCATAAATCTGCCATGAGTTTTGACAGTTGTGCCATCTTCTCCATAGTTAAATTGAGGAGTCAAAATGAAATAATCTTTGCCTTAATGTGTACGAAACTTAACAAATGAGTTGGAGAGCATGTAATCACGTGACCACCCAAGGTTTATGGTAGTTGATAAAATGATCTGAAGATGGAAGCAGGAAGTACTTGCTGCTTTCCCCTAATAATTTTTTAATCATACTAAACTTTAAATTTTGTTGTTAAAGGTTACTAGGGCCTCAAAAGTTGCATGCTAATGAAAGATTTCTTTCCTCTACAGAGTAATGGCCTTAAATTCACACAAGTCTGAGAAGAAGAAAAAGAAATTATATAAAGACTCGCTGTCTCTGGCTGCCATGATCCGTAAATTTCAGAAGGAGAAGGAAGCCATGAGGGAGAAGGAACCTAGTCCAAAACCTCCAGTGACTGTTGCAACCTCTACCCCTAGTAAAATTCCTTCCTCCTCTCTCAGTGCAGGAAATGATATCTCTGACTTGAATCTTAGGATCAATGATCCTGTCCTCTCCATTTTTGGTAGCACAAATGAACCTGAGCTCCTGCAAGAAACTGAAAGTGCCCTGGAGATGCTGGGAGACATTGACTTTGACAAGTTGCTTGATGGCACTTCTGATGGCAGCCCGGTCTCTGAGCTGTCAGGAGAAAATGGAAATGTCACTCAGGCAACCTACACCTCTCAGGTCATGACACCCAAGCAGGTGCCTGCCCTCCCAGAAGGTCTGCCTGTGCTACTTGAAAAGCGCATTGGAGACCTTCGAACAGTAAGTATGAATTCGCTGGTAGTGGATCCCATTCAGGAATCTGAGAGAACGCAGAAGGACAATTAGGACCTTGGGTGTCATCCTTGGGTTGCTGGCTGAAACTTAAAAAATGAAGAATTGGTGTTAATGGCAATCTTAATGGCTGTGTTTATACTCAGATGAGAGCAGACAGAGATGATGCAGGTCCATTCTTCAAGCAGTGTTTGTTTGTTTCACAGCAGAAACAAGGTTTTCTAAACTTTATATGTACAATAACTTATTATGTTTATTTATGGGTTTTTCTCCATAATGGAAATACCAGTGTTACTTTAACTTGAATTATTAGTTGATGAAATGGAATGGGTGTTTTCTTACTTTGGAGGAGGTAACCTGAAATATGACTGCAGTTTACAAATCCATGTATTGGTTTTTTGGCTTTAACTTGGCAGGGGAAAAAAAAAGCCACCAGGGAAAAAAAAATTTAAAAGCCACCAAAACCAGAAACCACCAACCAACCACAGAATTGAACTTTTTCTTCTGGAAAGTTAGAATGGAATCTAAACTCCTCAAAAATGAGATGAAAGGTGTTAAATTAACGAGTTACGAATATCCCAGTAAGTTACTGAAAGGGATCAGAGCTATTAAGGTATTACATATACTCCTTGTTTCAGTTGTGGATGTTATCCTAAGTTAAGAATAAATTTGTTGCTTGTTCAGATTATGATATTAAAGCTTTTCCTTACTTAGAATAAAGTGCAGCTTTTCCTTCCTTAGAATAGAGTGCAGCTTTTCCTTACTCAGAGTAAATTTTGAAAAAGCAGATCAAGTTACCACCTTTGTTGGACAAAAAGAAAATAATTTAAGCAATTGCAGAGCTTGCTTTGCTCTTCCCTGTATGGAAATTTCTTCCAGTTTTTTTACTTATTCTTAAACATACCAAGCTAAATACAGCCAAGGAATTAATATTTAGTAAAGCGGAAGAGCTTCTGTCTGCCTTTCAGTATGCAGGTTACTTTTGCTATGAATTAACAATAAACTTCTAGCAAAACTGCTGAACTGGATTAGGCCAAAAGTCAGGCAGTGTTAGTGACCTACCCCAAGTTAATTCGTGTTGCTTCACTGTATAACAATCCCAAACCAGTTGGGAGACATCTTTGGCTCACTGGCTCTTGGAAAACAATTCCTCATAGAATCATAAAATTATTTGGGTTGGAAGGGCCCTTTAAGATCATCCACTCCAATCCCCCCTGCTGTGGGTAGGGACAGCTTCCACTACACTACCTGGGGAGTGTTCTGTTTTTAACAGTGTGTTCTGAAAGCTTCATGGCTGAGCAGAGCAAGTTTAAGTTTCCCCTTACACTCAGGGAACAACTAGGCTTTATGTTGACTTGAAGATTGCAACTTCCGTACCTCCTGTAAATTGCAGTCAGACATCTTCTAAAAAGCACTTAAAATAAATGGGACTTGTCAAATATTTACCAGACTCTTACAGCTTTAGAGCTTTTTAGCACAAAGAAAAGTATAAAGCTGTAGGAAGAAGCCTTTGTTCCATGGATGGAGTATAATATATTGAGATTTAAAAAATAATAAAATTAGAAAGCCATTGACTAAAGGCAGAAAAAATTTCCTGACTTCCTCTGGTAGATTAATGTGTTCTAGTTCCCTGAACGGGCTATTCTGAGCTACCATGACAGAAGGCAATATTGTACACAACCAGGAAAGTAAATAAAAGGGTTTTTTTCTATTTTGAAGGTCACTATCAAGATAATCACTGTGGGGAAAAAAACTCAACCATAGTTAGTAATAGTGATGAAGTTTTTGGATCTGCTAGTGTTGCTCTCTTTAAAGGCCGGTAGTGCTGTCCAACATGATAGTATAATGCTGGAATTGCCTTTCAAGGTCTACTTGGCACCAGAATGTCAAAGCATATTTTTCCTCTGCTTTATATAAACCAGAAGATTATTCTAATGCTTGTGTTAATTAGGCATAAAGGTACTGGTTTTAAGACTTTCCAGCTTGTCTTTTTGGTACCCTATCACTTGCAAGCATTTATAACCCTTCTAATTTTTTTAGCAGGACAAATACTAAAGTATTCTTAAACAGATAGTACCATCCCCTCAGCAGCTGAATTTATGGTAGAAAACAATGAGTGGAATGCAGTCCTTGCAGGAACTTAAACTCCAGTATCAGTGTTTGTGACTGAAGCAATAAAGCATTCAGACAATGGGCTACCTTGCAGCTTTGACAGAATATCGTACTGTTTTCCTGTGCAGTGTAGAGTTCACAATTTTTAGAAAATATTTTTCTTTCAAACTTAAATAGGTCAGTTACAAAGAGCAAGAACAGTAAGTATTTAATAGTAATAAATTAATCGCGTTAAGACTTGCATTTATTTGTAGTTATTAGCTATGTTGTTGCAAGTCATTATTTTATTTGGTTTTGAAGACATAATTAAGGATTCTTAATTATTTGAATATTCAGCCTCGTAGCATGTTGGGTGCCTCTAATGTTTTGTCAGTCGCTATAATGATACCACACTTGTCTACTTTTCTGCGTGCATATGATTTTCTAGCTCCTCTAGGTATTGCTGTCTCGTCCCAATGCCAACATGTAAGATGACAATAGGCCTCTCAAAGTGGGGCTCTTTTTCCTCGACTTCTAAAAATCTGCAGAGTAGAGGTACACTAGAGAAAGGTTCTTACTGGTTTTTGTAGAATGGTACAGGGAACTGGCTTTTTCTTATAAGCTGTTATTCCTTGTGGAAAGAAGGATCTAGGTGATAAGAACAAAGATTAAGAGATTCTGCATGGGAATTCCTGCAAGATCAGTAAAACCTTCTAATAAAAGAGAATACGTATATAAATAAGGCTGTCTTATCCCCCACAACCAGACTCAGGAAGAGACCAGACAAAATTACTAGAGATACAGTCTAAAGATGGCAAGAATGCTGGACAGCAGTGGAAAAGAGGGATGAGGTATTCCTCTAGCATACATAATCCTGTTGTAGAAATTGCACTGAAGATTTGAGAGAGATCTAAGAAAGCTGGGAAGGTGTAACTGGACGAGGCACATAACAGGTAGATAAAGATGGAGTAGGAATGTGTTAGTTAATGCTCTTGCGTTCTTGCCCTGTCAAACAATGCTCCTCTTTATAAAACAGTGCTAGTAGAATGTTGGTAGTGGTAGGTAATAAAGCACCTACCATTCTCTTAATGGTTATTCAAAAGATAAATGCATTAACATCAGTGATCCAGGCAGATCCTAAACAGAATGATTGTTTGCCCTGGAGCAAGGTGTGGATATTTGAGTATAACAGCAACAATCCTCATTTTTTTTCTAAACAGTTTAGTATAGCTTAGTTTTCTTTATTCTTTTTCAAGTAATGTTATCTGGGAAATAAGAATATGATATGGCTGTAAAAGTAAAGATACAAAGATTGTTGGGACAAAATACTCTATGAACTTGGATGCTTTTTTTTATTATATTTCCAGGCTGCCAAGATGTTTGATGAAGAAGGCAGGAAGAAGTTTTTCACACAAGACATGAATAATATTCTTCTGGAGTAAGTGCTTATCTGTAGAACCTTCCCTTTTTGGAAAGGGGGTGAAAGGAAAAGTACAGAAGAGGAAGTATTATTGAGGTTGTTCCAACAAAGCCTTAAAAGTCAATGAAGGTAGATCAGTCTAAGCTAGTTACTAGCTAAAGAGATTTATATGTGAATACAGTTCCTGTCATGACTGTCTGTCTTTATCCAGTGTAAAATGTTTTGTAGTACCCTGGTCCTTGACTTCATGTGTGAAATTCAACAAAATTGCCATTATTTGCTCCTGTCTCCCACTTTTGTAACTCAAAACACCTTCAGCTTTCATGAGGGAAAATGCCAGATTTTTTCTTTGTAATCTTCAACTAAGGGTTAATATAGAAAGTTCTGTGTTCATATTCTAAGAAACAAGTAATCTCTAGAAGACTGTAACAGTCAAAATTGTATCAATTTTGATTTGCAGTGGTGGGTGTAAACTAAATTTGATTAAGTGTTCAACATTGCTGGACAAGTATGTACATGAATGGTTTCTTGCCATCGATTAGGACTTCTTCCTTGTATAAAAAAGCTTACCTGAAAATGTCCCCAAGCTACTGTTTTTAGTATGCATGGCTAGAATATGCTATGCTTCCAAAGCTTCCTTAGGTTTTCGTTCAGTTGTCATCTTTCCCTTGGAGCGTGTCCCTGATTGCCTGTCTCCTGTTTGTTTGTCAGCATTGAGCTACAGTTACAGGAGGTGAATCCTGCCATCCGCAATGGAGTGTACTCGCACCTGGAGGCTTTTGTGCCGTGCAATAAGGACACGCTGATAAAGCGCCTGAAGAAGTTACACCTCAATGTCCAGGTAATGACGGCGAGATGAGCTCCTGCAGGAGTCGGTTACGTGACACCGAGGAGGGCTGATGGCAGCAAAGTAGAGCGGTAGCCACACGGTCTCAAATAAAGCAAAATATTTTGGATCAGTTGCTAGATTAGTTTAAAAGCTTCTTTCCGTATAGCTGATACTGTCACTGCATTAGGAACAAATAATTTAAGTATTTCGGAGTTTTTATTTGAGAATGAAGTGCTTTCATCTTGAAAGCTGGGTACAGGCTATGAAGGAGTGTTCCTGCCATCATCACTGAGGATTACTGTAGTCACAGGGTATATATGAAAGCAGCAGTAATAATGGTTATGACAGGCTACAAAAATGTACTTTTGTATTCACCTTTGTGTCAAGAAAAAAGGAAGGCTAGATGGATAATAGATGACCCAGCCTGTATTATTTGTGCAAATTTTCCTTTGTGACTGGGTCTTACAAATACTTTGTATACCATTTTCAGTTACTTTTTTCTTGAAAACTGTTTTCCTGCTGAATAAAAAAGTTATCTGTTGTCTGAAGTACCCTGACCAGATTCTTTAGATAAAATCTGGGACGAAATCTTGTGGAAGATCTGAAGATAGATGCAGAGATCTCAGTACTTTCTAATAAGACGAACAGATTCAAATCCTATTTCTAAACAGATAAACATAATAGAATATTCTAGTTCTTTTCAATAAGCAGTTGAAATTAAGAATGTAAAGTCAGAAGATGTAGACAGTGAATTTAAATCATGTAGTGAAGTGTATAAGATACTGCCTTAATGTTTGAAGTTCTTAATATTTGGAGACAGTTCTAAATACGTAGTTCTTACATTTCAGGTACATAAATTGTGTGTGATAACAATCTAATACTTGGATAATACAATTCATATTCATATTTTGTTCATTACCTAGGATGTTTTTATACCACAGTTTTAGAGACCTGACTAATAGGATATTTATTTGCAAATGTTGAGATATTGATCAGTCAGTTTATCTCACTTTTCCCCCTTAAGTTTTTTTCCCTTCCCTATTCTAATTTAAAAGCATTATTTAATGAGATCATGCTATAATGTTTTGGGATATTCATGATACATTTCCTTATGACTATCTTTTGTTGTTTCTGATCTCAAGACTTATGTGAGAAGTATGTGCATTTATATAATGCAGTTGCACCTAACAGGATTCAAGTGCCACGTAGAATATGTCTGTTGCAGTCCATAAATAGTACTGGGAATGTTACCTTGGGAGTGATCCAGAAATTTTCATGAAGCTATCTGAAATGCTCTTTATTTTACATCTAATAGGATTATTTTGGTGTTTCTCTTTTCACAGGATGACCGCTTGAGAGAACCATTGCAGAAGCTGAAACTGGCTGTCAGTAACGTCATGCCTGAGCAGTTATGCAAGTATCAGGAGGACTGTCAGGCCCGCAATCAAGCCAAGAATGCCAAGTAGGTTATTCTGGAGGCTGTGCATGCCTGTTTAGGATCCAGCTGGAAGTTTGTATCCACGTTGTTTACTCCCTTAGATCAGAAAATCACTCAGCTCCAGTTTACAGGTGTCTCTTTTTTGAATTGTACAAAATACTTAATTTTGTGTAAGTGATGTTATCATCTGATACCAGAGAGAAATTCCATTAACTGAGTGAGATAGATCTTGATAGAAAAAATAATCGGAAGGATTACTGGTCGATTCCTAAAATGGTGGATTAATGGAGGAGGATGGTGTGTTCAGGTTATTGATATATTTTGTCCTTGTTCATTGTAATTGTTTCCATCATAGTTTTAGGCTTGGAGAGGTATTAATAGTGTGATAAGCATCCTGCTACTTCTCGGTAGAGGCACTGCATGAAGCTTATAGGGGCATCAGTGAAAGCATCTGTGCAGTGTGTCCTTTTCATTTGTCTGAGAACCATAAAGCAGAGGGGAGAAGGAGATTAAAGTGTTTATCCTATCAGGAAGCATAGCAAAAATCTGAAAACAGGTCCTCTGTGGGTTATTTTTTCCTCTAACTAACACCTAGAATGACACTCCTTTTTCAGTGAAATATTTTGTCTGTGTAGTATAGCTATAAAGAAAATAATTGTTCAACTGTAGGTTGCAAGCAGAAGATGAACGAGAGAAAAATGGATCAGAGGAAGATGATGATGAAAAACCTGGAAAGAGGGTTGTTGGACCCAGAAAGAAGTTTCACTGGGATGACACAGTGAGGTAAGGCAGAAATACGTTTTCCACCAAGAATTTTCACTAACTTTATAAAGGGATCTCCAAGAGGATGTTATTACATAATACTATTGAATAAATAATTTTTCCCAGAATTACACTTTGGAGAAGTTTTGAAGAGTGTTGGTGTTAAATAGGCAAACTGAAATTCTGTAATGGTGAAACACCTTCTTTAACTCGAAAGGCAAGATCATCCTATGTCCAGCCCTTTCAGGTTTCACTGCTTGTTTTTCTGCTTTATCCAAATACATGAGAATTTTCTGACTCCAGGCCTTAGAGCTTCTTTAGGCAAAGAACAGGTGTGTAAGCAGAGTTATAACTGCTTCCTACCTTTCTAGGAATAGATTACAAAACACCAATGAGCACTAGAGATTTTTGCCACAGGAGGACAGGCCATCAAGATCGGTGATACTGATTTGGCAAGCCTCCCAATCATTGGACACAACAGCAACCAGAGTGCATTAATCTTAACCCCTTCTATTCCCTCTGAACACAAATTCTTTGTTATAGCTCTCAAGAATAGCAGATTCTTTTCTGAAATGATCAGTTACTAGAGTTCAGTTTCCTAGAATAGGTTTTTCTGAAAACTGAGATGACTACTATTTAAATAATCTAGACTTTCAAGCAAGCAGATCCTTCTCAATTAGTATTCCTTCTCAATCTCATGCAAGATCTAACATAGTTTTAGTACAAGTGCGTGTGTGTGTGTATATTTTACTAAAAGGGGCTGGTGGACTTCTCTCAATGAGTCTTTAGTATGTGAAGACAACAGGGAAGAAAGCTTCATGAAATATGTACAAGTAGTATAGATTGGACTGACCTGGATGGGAGAGATATTTAAATCTGTTGCTTTTTTCATTCAAGAGGCTCTGAAAGGCTGATGTTACTTAACTGTATGCACTTTTATATTTTTAAGAACAGTAAAAGACAAATCCCTGTCAGAAAGAATCCTCTCTTGAAGTACTCAGTCTGGAATGGATTTTACTTCCTTTCAGACAAATGAGAGGTCACTGTGAGCAAAGTGAGAGGAGATGTTCCAACTATGAGAAAACCACAAAGAAAATGTAAAACAAATTACATCATGATAATAGGATGAAAATAAGAGCAATAGAGTCTGTTGGAAATGGAGAAGTGACCATGGTAGATCATACCAGTTTGTAGTAGCAATATTTTGTGCAGTACAGACTTCCAAAAAACACAGTTGGAACTGAGCACTTCCTACAACTATCAATGGACAGCAGCTTCTATTTTTTAGCCTCATTCTGCTGAGCTTTTGAAAGGGCTATGTCTTTCAATATATTTATTTTGTTTCTTTTTGCAGGTCTCTGTTGTGTAATCTTGTCAAGATCAAGCTGGGATGTTACGAGCTAGAGCCAAATAGAAGTCAGTCTGCTGAAGATTACCTCAAAACCTTTATGGAAACAGAAGTGAAACCACTTTGGCCTAAAGGCTGGATGCAGGCAAGGTAAGATACCTGCTTTATATATTTATTCTTTTTGGTGTTAACTATTTCTTTGATTCCTATTTATTGTCTTACATTTGACTCAACCATGTACTATTGATATTGGTTGGAACTTAAGAATATGTTTGTGAAGCTGGAATATTTTAGAAGAACAAATGTTTTTCTAAAATGAATTTTCTGTCTTGTTTGTAAGCCTGAGAGTGAAAAAAACCCTTGTTTTCCTTGGAGAACTCTGCCTTTTTTACCTCCTAGAGCCTGAATTTACTGATGCTCCTAACACAGCATGAAGCATGAGACTTCATATGAGGAGAAGTATGAGGTGGGAGGGTAACAGCTTGGGAAGTTCTTTATGTGATACAGAAAGTGATAATGGTCTAGAAAGCAGTTTGGCCTGTATGTTGGGAAACTGAATTATCAAACTGCTCACACGGGCTTTAAAATGATAAGCTAGAATTTCAGTAGCAGTATTCACAAAAGACTTGAGGTTTTTGCTCTCTATTTCTTGTTTGCAGTTAGGATGCTCTGTGTTACAGCAGTTAAAAATACACCAGTTTCTATACTTGCTTTTTACTGACATAAGAAGAAACAACCACACAAAAGAGAGGGAAAAATAAAATGGGAGCAATAGTAAACCGTTGTGAAATACAGATTTGGCAGAGATTTCAAATGGTTTGGCGTGAAAGAGAAGCAAGTATGGTTTGGCCCGAGTTCTCTCCTTCTGTAGCACCTACTGCAAAAGATAATTTCATCAAACCTCAACCTGATTGTAAAAGCTAAATGGTACAACAAAGCTAATCAACTTGCTCAAGAATACCTTGATTTTAGTTTAGTCAAATGTGTATCAAGCTGTAGGAATAACTGTACTGAGATATTTCTTCTAACAGTCAGTGTAGAAATACCTGGTTAAATAGTAACATAAGGAACAAATGAAGTTTTACATTTCCTGGCATACAGCTGATTTATTTTTGTTCAGTGATTTTGTTTTTTGTATGAGTATGCTGATGAGCGAGATGTTCTCTGTTACGAAGATTTTATTGAGTTAGATGAGACAGAGAATCCCAGTTTAGTGTAAGAATGGAAGATACAAAGATCACTAATAGTAGTGGAGAGGTAGTCAAGATAGTGTGAGGTGATTCAAGAATACATAGAAGGGAAGCATGTTAAAGCTTTGTGTTGTAAAGCCATAAAACAAACTGTTCTCTCCTTTCCACTTGATAAGCGTGCTGGAAATTTCCATCAGCTTTTAGACTATCTATACAATTGGTTTCAACAAAAAAAAAGACGAAACAAAAAAACCAAAATGCCCCCAAAACCACCAACAAAGCAAACAAACCCCAAGAGGTGACAGATCATAACTTCCTGTTGACCAGCAAGACTTCATTTACTAACTGGGTAGTTTTAGTACCATAATGGTTTACAAATTGTCCCATTCTACTGGGAGGCACCTCCCTGCTTTCTGTTTAGGAAGTGATGTAGTATAATTTGTAGGCAAACAATTATGCATGGAAAGGGGAAAAGGAAGTATTTCCTGGAGTCTGGCAGTGGTAATTCCTAATACAACACATAATTCATATTCTGGATGCTCATTTTGTTGGGATGTTAGGGTAGGGATTATGCTGAAGGCTTGTAATTTTTCATTTTTATGTGTGGCCTCAAGTGAAAAGGAGCTATATAAAATTGAAAAAAAATTAGGTATCTAATGCTAAAGCTGATCTACTGACCATGTGTTTCTTAAGGAATTCTTCCTAATCAGAATAGGTCTACGGTACCAGAACTTTGTGGGTTCATCTTAGAAAAAAAATTTCTTGCACTTTCCAAGTTAACTGTATTTAATGTTTCTCATAGCTTCATAAAGAAGCAAGAGGTAAGGTATTGATCATAACTGGAAATTACAGAATCACAGGATTGTTAAGGTTGGAAGGGACCTCATGTACTATTCTGTCCTTTCTTTGTACCATATCTATGATTTCTGTCCTTTTGTAGTACTTACACTTTTGTCTTTGTAGCATCATCCTTCAAGGTTAAAGTAGTAGGGCTTGTGATTATTTTGAATTTTCATTTCCCATTTAAAAAGATTAAGGAAAGGATAAAGCACCAAGAAGGAGGTGGGGAGGGAAATATTCTGGAGAAGCTGTGTAGGTCGGGAGGTGGCACATAAAACATGTAATAAGGAATGCTAGTTTTGCTCCATGATGTTCTTCATAGGCATTCAGTAGTCTCTGACAGAACAATGTAATACTGATTTGGAGGTTAGTATAGTGAAGAAAATGTGAAAATGGGCCTGGAAATAGAATCTGAGAAGTAAGGCACTGAACTGCAGTGAGAGGATGTCAGTGTTTTCTCACCAGATGACATGAGATTTGTGAATACTCAAATTTTTTGTAATTATTGCAGCTCTGCAGGTTGTATTATCAGTGGTGAAAAGCTCTTGTTTAGACAGCTGTTCATGATGTGGTCAGTGTCAATGTGATGGCAATGCTGTAAAAATGCTGTCTGTCCTAGTTTGCCTATCTGGAAACAAGGAAGGGGACCAAGTTTTCATTGTCTATTTATAGCTTCATTCGAACAGCAAGCTGTAGTATAGATACAGGTCAGCAATCAATTTCACTTTGCATTTGTCAACTCAGGAGCTGAAAACATGGAATAAAATCATGTGAAGTGTTTAGATTTGTTATACTGGCTCTTGCCATTCCTTGGTTCTGTAGTAATATGTATGTGTAAGTCCAGTGTAATTGAAGACAGAGAAATGATATACAACAGCCTGAAGTTTTTCTTTTACTAAACTTTTTAAAACTTTACTAGAAGTTTTTTCAGTACTAAAAGTACTGAAGAAAATTGGAAACAAACTTGACTACTGTGTTCTGACTTCTATCTTCTGTGCTTCAAAAAAACCGCACAAGAGATTAATAACCACAAACCCAAGCCTGTGATCAGTGTGTTGGACATGTAGTGTGAAGAGTTTACAACAAACCTTTATTTTATATTTGAAGTATTCCATTAGGCTTTGAGGAGAGAGCATTCAAAGTGTATTTCTTCTATGCAGTTGAAGGAAGTAATATTCTCTTACATTGATTTTTGCCTGGCCATTTACTGAGGTATTTTGAGCATAAACGCAAATTATTACGAACTTTTTAGATTCTTCTGTTGTTTGATGCCAAGACCTATACCATAACAGCACTACAAAGTAATTACAAGCTCCCTTGGGGACAGATAATCAAAGGCTGCTTCCTAAAACCAAAGATTATTTGTGTATTTGGTGGTCATACGCTGCTTATCACTGTAGAGTCACTTCATATTTCTTTTCTCACCACTGTTTTAGGATGCTTTTCAAAGAAAGCCGAAGTGTTCACAATCACCTCACTTCTGCTCCGTGAGTATAATAGTGACAACTTGCTAAGATCTTTAGGTTGTGCATAGCATCTTTTCTCATCTTCCTGCTACCTGTTTTGGACAGAGGGAAAGAAAGGGAGGTACTTTAGGATTTATTTGAAGAAACTTACAGTGATGTTTATAATCTTTTGTAATGCTTTAATTTAGGCATATAACTGTAATGTTCTTGTGGCATATTTTAACTCGCTTGTGAAGTGGCTAGATAACTCCAGGGGATATTAATTCTTGAATTAATACCTCTTACTCAAAGCATTTCAAAGCATTACACACTGCCTAAATTTTGACATTCCGCATATTAAACTGAACTCAGACTGCAGTTCTTCCTGCTTTTTTTCTTTTCCCCATAAATATCTCTAATCACGGAAGTCTGTGTATCTTAGTGGGATTTTATCGTCTTTGAATAACACCCCAATTGGAACTTTTGTGAAAAATATAATTAACATAGGATATTTTTCTACATAACAGCAAAACTGACTCATGGTCCACCTACATAAAATCTTTTTTTAACCAGCTGTATTTCTAGTTGTTTAGGAAAGGATCAAAAACTGCCCATAAGCTGTAAATCTGTTGATTACGCTTGGAGAAATGAAGTGTGAAATGCTGAACCTCCGAGTTGAAGCCAATAACTAATAATCCTTAAAGCCATCCTTAGTTGTATAACTGCAGTTCGTGTACATTGCAAAAGAAAATCTGACAGTTTGCTAAATGACTTCTTACAACAAACAAGTTAGATACAACTGTTATAACAGTTGATAAGCAACAAACCACTTTTGGGGAGGGAAGAAGCAACTGTTTTTATCTGGCTTGACAGTTCTTCCTGCTGGAAGCATCCTCTTCAGGGACAAAAATGTCAGCGTAAAAAGTGAAATTATATTACTACTCTAGAAGACTTCAGTGTAGACAAAGCTCTGCTAAGTAGGCAAACTCATAATATTAAGAGGCTGAAATTAATTTATATTTTGAAGTTCCTCTAAATCAGAAAAATAGAAACAGCTCTCTGCATATATCCTGATCTATATGCCAGGTTATATCAGCAATTCAGTTGATTTTGCAACTAATTTACATAGAGATACATGACCAGAAAATGAATTTATAGTGTGCTATTTTTCTTTCCCCCTATATTTTAAAGCATTTTTCATTTCAAGGATGTTTTATTATTAAAGCTGGACTCCTGTAGTCATCATTCTAGTTTATTGGGATATAATCAGGGTAACACTTAAAATGAAAATGACTTGCCTTTTTTTGGTCTTCTGATGCACATTTATCCTTTCTGTTTTAGGGCAAAGAAGAAGGTGGTTCTGGCCCCTAAATCCAAAGCGAAGGTAAAAGCCTATTAAGATATCTGAATACCCTCATAGTGGTCCAGTATGACCATTTGATGCAACCTGTTTCTGCCTCTGATCCTGAAAAATTCTTGCAGAAGGTTTCTGTCAGGCAGTGCTTGTTGACTTGGTGGTGCATTACTTTAAAGAATGTAGTACAAAATACTTCTGTATAGGTTTGTTACTTTAATCTGTATTAGTTTTTTGAAAATTGACCATGAAGAGGTACTAGTTCCACTGAAGTTTCACATCTTTGAATGTGTGCTTTGTGTGTTTTCAGTTTGTGTTAAATTTGGCAACACTGGAAAACTGTGTGGTTGGAAGGACACCATAGTGTAGAGGTCCTCGTTTGACATGACCAGGTGTTGTCTTACAATTCAGTAGCAGTTTTATTAAGTGGTCAGATTAGCTACCCTGTTCTTAACAGTATTGATTGTTCTTCACTGTGTGGGAGACTTCTAGTTACATGGAGCAACAACACTAGATTTTTAAATACAAATATTGAATTAGCACACAGGGCTCCAGCACCTAGATACCATAATAATATATCATTTCATATCTTAAAATGAAAATTTCAGTGTTAGATCTTTGGTTTGTCTGAATTTACAGAATAAAAGTATTACGCTAAAGACAGCCTTAAATCTATTCCAGAAAGACTATTAAACCTGACTTTTCCTATCGCTTCGTTTTCAGGACTCTAGTCCAAAAAAAGAACAGAAAACCTGTATGTCTTCAGTCAATTCAAGTTGTGCTACTGTACTGAGTTCCAGTGCAGCTGTCTGCACCCCAGCCAGCTCTAGCTGCACAGCAGCTCCAGAGACGATCTGCTTGGATGACTCACTGGATGAAGACCTCTCTTTCCACCCACCCTCACTGGACTCTATTTCTGATGCTCTGGCAGTTATCAATAATGGTGCCAAGGGATCACCTCTTGGGTCCACCATAGACACACCAACATCCAGACCTCGCCCTGGGCTGAGGGAAGAGAAACTAGCAAGCATTATGAGTAAATTGCCTCTGGCAACTTCAAAGAAAGTAGAGCCCACTCAAACATCCCATTCATCAAGTCTTATTGCTGGTCACACAGGGCCAGTACCAAAGAAACCCCAGGACTTAGTTCACACTGGTATCTCTTCAGGCCTTATTGCTGGATCTTCAATTCAAAATCCCAAGGTTTCCTTAGAGCCTTTGCCAGCTAAACTACTTCAGCAAGGACTACAGAGGTCAAGTCAGATCCAAGCTGCTTCCTCCTCTTCTCAGACTCACGTTTCTTCCTCTAAGACTCAAGCAGCTATTTCCACCTCCTCTCAAAGAACCAAGGATGCTAATATCTTGGTATCATCTGTCGAGGCTCAAGGTGGTACTTCCTCAACATCACAAGTGACAAAGGTGCACCAGCATTCAGCTGTACAGCAGAAATATGTATCTCCTTTACAAGCAACTATTAGTAAATCCCAGACCAATCCTGTGGTGAAATTGAGTAGTAATCCCAAACTGTCTTGCTCATCACCAGTCATCAAGGCTCAAGATAAGTCTGTCGTATATCGCCTGCCTTTGTCTAACCCCTCATCCGGAAGTGGCTCTCAAGTGTCTCACCCACTGGTTTCTCGGACAACATCCAGCACCTCTACCTCTAGTAACTATTTAGCCAAGGCTATGGTGTCACAAGTTTCTTCCCAGGGTTTCAAGCCTCCCTTCTCCATGGCTGCCTCTCCCAAACCTGCTGCCTCTCCTAAGCCCACTTCATCTAAACCCTCTGTGACACCCAAGCCCAATGCATCACCTAAATTTTCATCCAAGTCCACCTCATCCCCCAGGCCTGCAACAACACCCAGTTCTTCCAGTTCAAGTGCACTAGTTTCCCAGAGTAGTCACTCCAGCAACAACCCCCTTCATAAACAGACCAGTGGTGTAAATATCAGCAGGCAGTCTCCCACAGTGAATTTGCTGTCCTCTAATCGCACCTCAGGCCTTCAGCCTGCAAAGAACCCTCAGGCTTCTTCAAAATTGCCCAACTCTTCTCCTTCTGGAACTGTTGGTAAAAATAATTTGGGTGGAGTTGGAATGAATGTACCTGCCAGCAGAGGCAGTAACCTTAACTCAAGTGGAGCTAGTAGGACTAGTCTGTCTGGGGGAGCAGGAAGTGGAACACAGGGTGCTACTAAACAATTGTCAACTCCACACAGACCATCTTCTGCCTCAGGGTCTCCAGTTGTAGCAGCCAGCGTGCAGGTATGCATCTAAAGAGTTTACATTTGAGCCTTACATTAATATCATATTTATTTTGTAAACATTCGTAATATATTTTATCTTGATTTGGAAATACCATAAATCCAATTTTTTACCTTCCTAAGCATAATGCTGATACTGATGAAACTATTTCACACTAAAGAATACGTGTTTCCAGCTGATGTGAAATGCAAGGATCAGTGCGGAACAAATCCTCACTGTAAACTGTTGACTGGTCTATACTGTGGATCAGAATTCACTTTTTTCCTTTTAAGAGCACTAGGAAAGGTAAGCTTTGTGTGACCATGTTTTCAGGGAATGTGGTATTTTCTTGCATTACTGGATTTGTGTATTCTTGCATATTTACATGTTTGTAATGATGGTGGTCATGTAAAAGGTGTCTTGGTACGTTTATTATCAGGCTTCATGACTAACCTCAAAACTGGAGTCCACTTGCTTGTGGTTGAATGTAATTCAAGACTCGTAATTACAATCAACACTTGAAAGGGCTTTTCTTTTGTATTTGTGACTGTTTTATTTTGTAGGATCTAGTCAAACTGAATGAGACACCTCATTAATATATAAATACCCTAGAAATTGAAAGCTTATACTATCACTAGAGATAAGACAAACAAAACCAGTATTTTGCAAATAATGTTGTTCTAAAACATACAAACGCATTATTTACCAGAAGACAACCTGCTTTCCCAAGTAGTGTTCTTCTTATTGGGAATGCTTAATTACCGAGATGATTGGATGTTTTCCTCTCTTTATTGCTCTCCCTGCTGAAGTCATCACTACTTAAGAAAAGTAGTATTGCTGTAAATTATATTCCTGGTGTACAGCAAATGAAAAACTTTGTATTATTCTGAACAGTGCACATTGCTGTTGCATGGGAGTGATGTATGCTCGACTTCCGGCAATATTTTATAATCTTTTAGTTTGCCATCAAATTCTTCTTAATGCAGTTGAATAACAGGAGGAAGATGATTTTTACAAGACACTTCTATGGTCTTTCATCTTACTGTACTGAAACAGTCAGCAATAAAATTTTGGCAGGCTCTGACGCAGCATTCACTTACTCTGGTTGCCTTGACTGGAAAAAAAATCCACAACCTGCATGCTGTGTAAGGGCCACCGAAGTACCACATAGGATCTGGAGAAGACCTGAACCAAGTACAGTGCAGTTTGAGTGCACTGGAAGGTGCCTGGAGGAGACAAAAAGGGCTACAAAGAATGGACTGGGAAGAGAGTTGTTTCTTCCTGGTGCAGTCAACAGAATCCAGTGGGTACAGTTGCTGTGATGTAGAAGAAAATGTGAGATGGGTGTGGTAGTGCTTAAAGATGACAGACAAGGGAAGTAGGCAGTGTTGTGTTGGATGGGGAGATGAATTCTTGCAAACCCTCCTGTAGTTAAAGGCAAGTAATTTTTTTTTTTTTAGAAACACTGATCACCTGAGTAATTAAATGCATTTTGGCCACAGTCCTATTGAAGAGCACTGAAGTGTGGGGGTGTGTGGTGAATAATCAAGTAACGAGTCCATACTATAATACAGCAAAATAAGGTGTGTTGGTATATAGAAAGGGGTAAATCACCTAGAGGTACTGAGCAGCATATGGTATCACTAAAATAATTATTGAGACTTTCCATGTGGGTTTTTTGACACTTCAGAAATTACTTTGATAACCTAAAAATGGTTCAGAAGAATGGTGCAAAGAAGATAAACCATGGAATAAGGCTGTTGCTGCCATGCACTGTGAAGCTTAGTCAGTGGAGTACATTCAAGAAAATATTAGAATTAAATTACCTCCCAGTTCAAGTATACTAAAGGGGATGAGATTTGTGATCACAGAGGGCTTTATTTAGCTATAAAGATCTAATGGCTGGGTGCTGAACCTACATCGGTTCCAGACTAGTTGTTAGGTACAACATACTAAGGGCTTAGTTACTCCTCTTAAAACTTCACATAAGACTGAAAGTGAATCTCCTTTTCTTTAAGGCCTTAGGGATTTAATTCCTTTTGGAGATGCTGTTAGAAGATGAGACTGGTACCTGAGTTGCTCATTATAATGTTCTGGTCTGCTTACATTAAAGATCAAACTAGATGATTGCATGTGATGATAAAGGTGTTCTTAACTAGGAAGCTTCCAAGAAGTGTCTCCCTCCTTTCTACTTCTGATTGACACAGTTATTTACTGGAGTATAAGTTTACACCTGCTGAAGCATCACAGAAAGTTACAGCTTAAGGGCACAAAGCCAAAGAGTACACGTGTGATTTCCTTAAAAAGCTCTACCTACTGTTAGTACTCTTGAGCAGAATCTGGCTTAGACTTTTAAGGATCTTAGTGGCTCAGATCTACATGAACAGGATGAACCCTTTTATGAACTATTGCACATGGGTTAAATAGAAACATCTGAACTGCAGCTCCTTTAGGGCATGCTCTGTAGCTCTTTTCTTCACTGTCCTTCTCTCTCCTTTTTGAGAGAGTAAGCAAGATCTTGGTAGAGCACTTTACGAAGTTTCTTTCTGTTTTCAGGCATTTTACAAATTCAGAGTTGCAAAACATTGCTGTATGGCTTTTATTTTGTTGCCTTTTACTAGATTACATAGACAACGAACAATTGTCATTTTTTGTACATAAGCTTATTGTGAATTAAGTACTTTTAAAGGCAAAAGAAAATAGTGTGTTGATAGTTTTCATTCTTTTTTTTCTACTTGTGGGATAGAGTATGTTGTAGAAGTTGGCACCTTTAAGATGAACAATATAAACATTTGCTGGGAACATCATGTGTAGGTAAATGTGCTTTACAGGGTCAGTGTTTCAAAATACTGTGTTTTCTCCTAAGAAGCAACTGTCCTTTCTTTAGCTGCTTTCATCAGAACATCTTAAGACCAAAACTGGTAATAACAACTTCATCCATTCTAGGAGATTCATCATTTTGCTTTTTCTGTAAATTGTTATTACAGAACTCAATGAAGTGTCATTTTCATTTTAAGCTCACGTTCATTAAAATGATTCTAAGTTTTGGGTTTAGTTGAGGCTTACTTGTGAAAATGCACAGATTTGAAGTCCTGTTCCGTCTGAGTCTTTTAAATTCAAATAACTACAGTATCCGAGTTGGAGTCTGATTCAAAGTGCTTTCTATACTAACTGTTTTATAGTAAATTACTAGAGAACAGAACATTAGCATATTAAATTACTATATATGTAGTGGAGGAAAGATTGTTAAACAAGAAGGAGCTGGTCTAATGTTAGAGGAATTAATGAGATTTGGGAGCTGTTGTAGCTAGAATGTTCTGGCTAATCTTGTGTTTTTATTTTAAAACTACAGTGAATCTAACTTCATTTTGGCATATTTAGAGTGGAGACATTATTTTCCTTTGCCTTTTCCTCTGCCATGTGCATACACACCTCTACATAGGCATTTTGCTAACCTGACTTCTTAAGTTTAGGGATTTTTACATCTGAATCTTAATTTTCAGAATTCACTGTTTCTCTGCAACCTCTTTAGAAATAATGTTCTGTTAAGACCCAGATTTGGAAAAGGAAGAGGTATAATACTGTACTTCTAAAGAACTTCAGATCTACATTGGATAATTTTGTGTTATTAATCCAGTAGAAGATACTGCACTACCTTGTGACTGTAGACCCAGTGCATAATTAGAAAGGAGATCAAGGAAATTACATGATAAATGTTGAGACAAACATGATAGATGAACCATACTCTCATGTCTGAGTCTGAGATATAATTGTACTTGCTTAGCAAATGACCACTGGGAAATGACCAGTTGGATAAGTGGATATTTCTTAATAGTTTTATACACTTCTCAACAGAGCAATACTTAACAGGGAATAGTTGATTTTTATACCCTTGAAGAATACAATTCAAATCTTTAAAAATCTTGAAGTTCTGTTGGTTTGGTTTTTTGTTTTTTTTTTATAGTCAACAGCAGGAGCATCGTTACTGGCTAATGCCTCACCTCTGACTCTCATGGCATCACCCCTGTCTGTAACCAGTCAGAACGTGACGTCTGCACCATTAACTCCTTTTGGGATGCTGGGTGGCCTTGTTCCTGTGACTGTGCCCTTCCAGTTTCCCTTGGAGCTGCTTGGCTTTGGGACGGACACAGCTGGAGCGACAACCACCTCGGGATCTACCTCAGCGGCTTTCCACCACAGCCTAACTCAGAGTGAGTGGAATTATCACCCTGGGCTATAAGGAAAGATGCATCCTTAAAATGGAAATTGAGTAGGGAACCAGTAAAGTCCTGAGACACTCAAATTTGGTTCATGAAAATCCCTATAGGAGAGTAAATGTGATTCCTTCACTGGTAAAAACTTTTTATAATTACCTAAGTGTTACAAATCATCTTTGAAAAGCTTAACTTCATTCTTATATTCACAGTATATGTTTAGTTTTGAATGTACTTTTTTGGGGTTAACTTAATATCTTATCTTTAGGAAGGAGTATAGTCTTAAAGTCTCCAAATGTCACAACTCAAATAAGAGACTTAATATAGTGATTTCTGAAAACAGTCTTAACTCAATAATCTCAGATATCTAACAGCTCTCTTATAAAGAACTATCAACCAAGATGGCATTTACTTTTTCTGATTGCTTATAAAGAAGCTGTTTATGTTCTTAACCCATATAAATTGTTGGCCTTTCTGCCAAACAAAATGACATGAAGAGTTGCATCCCTGTAGCAAGGCATGGTCCTTGCTCTGACTTTTGACTAACTATATCTGGATAGGTTTGTCTCTGTTGACTTATTCCAGCCATCAGAATGCTATCGGGTATTTATCTTTTGTTGTGGAGATTAGCCTGCTACTATAGCTACACTACAAAAACAAAAACTTATTTTGCAGAGACTGCCTCTCTCCTCAAGGTTTATTTTTTTATCTTTCCTCTCCTTTTTTTTCCCCCCAGACTTACTGAAGGGTTTACAGCCAGGTGCTCAGCATGCAGCAACGCTGTCTCACTCACCTCTGCCTGCTCACTTGCAGCAAGCTTACACAGGTAAAGACTTGATACATTTCTTATTACTTATTTTTAACTTATTTTAACTTAAGAGTCAGATTTCTGTCTAGACTGAAGTAAAATGTATACCAGTACTTAGTTTAGAGAAGATACAACACAGGGACAATTTTTAGTAGCAGCAGGCAGTACTTACTCTATTGTAGCAGTATTTTTGGAACCTGCATGATTTTTGTTTTCCCTACTTCTCTTCAACATCAGGAACAAAAAAATTTCAAAAATCCCAATATTTTACTCTAGCAATTCTAGAAACTGAAGTATACAAATTCAACTAGTGGGGAAAAAAGGAATAATACTTACTGGACACTAACATGATTGTTTATAGGCTGCGTAAAGTTTTTTTCCACTAAAAATTTTCATTTCCTCTCTGAAGGAGAAACTGACCTTCTAGCTAAAAGCTTTTTCTATGTTTCTTGTAAGAGTATATTCACGTGTGAATGTTGGGACTATTTCTTAATGGAGTATCTGCTTTCCTTAGGAATTTATGCTTGATAAGAGCTGCATAGTTTGATTGAGAAGAAAAACTTGAAGTAGAACACTTTATTTTTCTATTTGTAAGGCTTAGAGCTGGAAAATTTTCAGAAATCTTTAGAAGGTGCAGTTTAGAGTGTACACCTTTCTTTGTCACCTGTGTAACGTGTTTTCTGGGGGCCAGGAGAAGGAATGGGAAATGTGGCAGTGGCTTGGTGGGAGTTCTTCATTTTAGAGTTCTCAGAACCAAAAAGATTTGGCTGTGTTTTGGTATGAAGCTTGGTATATCAGGTTTCAACAATGCTATTTCTAATAAAGAACTACAGAACAGATGCAAAGTCTTCCACTCAGTAAAGACAATGTACTTTTTGGTGATGCTAAAGCTGAACCTTCCAAGTTCCTGTCTCTCCTACTGTAAGTTACAAAAACAAAAGTTCACTCACGCTTTTATTCTTCCCTTTATGTTTCTGTCTCTCAGCTACAGATGGAGGCCAAAGTAAAGGGGACACTAAGTTACAGCGGAAAAACCAGTGACTTCTGGACAAGCAAGGGAGCTGAAGCAGTTCTGGTTGGCTGACAGAATCTGCCCAGTTGGGAAAGTGCTTATTGTCACAGGGCTGCTGTTTCTGTCGATGTTTACATATTCTGATCCTAAGCACTGTGGTGAGAGGAAGAAGAAAAATAAAACAATACTTGATCAAAGAGAGAAGGAAAAGGAGGACTGGTCCTCCTGGTCATGCAGACTGGTCGTAGTTTGATATTGCCTAAAGAAACCACCTTTTTTATCTGCTCTGATTGGCTCTTAAAAGAAATTGATCGTCAAACCCACAGCAGCACCAATATTTTGTTTCTGGGTGAAGTCCAGTGAAAAGTGGAAATGGTGAAAGGAGCTAGAATAGGTTTCTCCGTTCATTGTGTAAGGTGGAATCATCCAGTTCATTAGTGCCCAAAGTGCCCAGTGTAAGATTGTGTGGGTCCTGAGTGTACTATACGGTTGTGGACCAAAGGTTATGTAGAACAGAGATGGTGCTGGGATACTTTGCATTATAATTAAACCTTTAGACAAAAGCAGTTGCTGATAATGGGCATTCTTCCAGCTTTAGAAGGCTGTTTGGCTTTAGGGAGCCTACAGATGTATGCAGTCTCATTAGAGAATTGTCTTCAAAAACAGATCTCCTGGTACATCAAGATGTGAGACACAGACTGATTTATTTTCAGGGTTTTTTTAGTACTAAAGTTCTTATTTAAGGGAGGAAGGGGATGGAAAATTTTTCATTTACATGAAAAAGAAACCCATGTTTTGTTGATCAGACTAGCATTTCTTTCCCACATTTATTTTAAACACACACTAATGTTTCACTATTTCCATTTGTTAAACTTTCTTTTACCTATGCCTTGTGCTTATTTGCTACTGAAAAGGTATTCTATTCATGTCTTTCATAAACCACAACCAGTTCTTTTCTCATTCTCAGTCTTCATCTTTTAGCTAATTCCTCCCAGAAGCCGTGCATTATATTGATTTGCTAGTTAAAGAAAGCTGATTGTGACCTGTTCCAGAGTCAGGTTAATACTGCTTCAGGCATTAGCCAAAGAGGAGTCGTTCAAAAGCGACCAGAGGTGCCTTCTCTTCTGGGGGCTGAATGGGTTGTCTCCAGCATTTCCAGCCCCTGCTGGCCTGGGAAGTTTGACCTGAACTCTTTCTTACATGGTAGCACAAGACTGCAGAGCTGGCTTTGTTGGTTTTTTTTTTTTTCTTTGATAGCAATACATCAACTGGTTCATGTGTAAGATTAGGCAGCATCCAGCACATGTTGCACTTTTGACAGAACTTCACTGTTGAGTCCCTTGCGCTGTCAGATAAAAGGTGAGAATGGCAGAAACTCAAATAAGTCATAGGGGAAAGGAGCAAATAAACCAGTATGATGCCCTTCTTCTTCAACCTTGAAACATTCCTTTGACCAGAGATGCTGAAATTCTTAGTAAGTAGTTTTTCTGGTAGTTTGACTTGAGATTGAACCAGACACTACTGGTTATGTCACACCTTTTAGAGAGACTTTGACCCCTGAATAATGAATCTTTAGTGGTTTTTGCTAGATTACTTAGAGCTTGCAGGTTTCTTTTACATGTGATTTATTTTTCTTAGATCAGACAACAATTTCTTTTCTATTTAGAGCTCATTTTAATTTTATATAAATATATATACATAAATTTAAAATAATATATATTGTGTATTTAGTATAAAAATGTTGGGTTGAGCTCAGCAATAAATGTTTTTGCACAACACCTCTGTGAAAGACAGATTGAATTAAGATGCATTAGTTCATTAATTTCACTCCACAGCATCTGCCAATTAAATGCTTTTTAGCTGGTGCTAATGTTTTGTATGTGGTGTGTTGATCAGATAAGCTTGCGTCTCCATCAAGGTTATTTAAGAGTTGAAACACACAGCTGTGTAGACCCTGGCATTCTTAATACTGCACAAATTCTGTCAAAATACCATAAACTATTTAGAGTGCAAGCTCCATCTGATATTTTTTTCTTTTCTCCAGGAAGGGTTGAAGGAAGCCAACTTCTGGTTTTTGAGGCCCAACAGTTCTGGCAGGATGTTAATTCTCTGAACTGTCTCAAACCTGAGAACTTTAACAATGCATGTAGCTAAGGGAGTTGCAGCAGTGAGCCATTGGGCAGCAATATACTTAAAGGACCCTGTCCTAAGAGAGTTCTACCTCTTCTGTGTTTTCCTCATCAAAGCATCTCATTCAAATTGTCATCTTTTGTCTTCATACTTACTGAAATTTCAGGCTGGGAGACTTGGAGCCCTGTATAACTACAGCACAAATTCCCTTTTAGCATTCCTTTCTTCCTGGAAGTATGCTTCATCTTCAGTTGAAGAGTATACTCTCTAAGTCTTCAGGGCGGGAGTAGTCCTGCCTCTGTGTCCTATTGAGCTTCTCAGTCTTGGGAAACAAGTAAACTAATATTTATTGTGGAAATAGATACTAGGATGATGAAAATAAAGATGATCATACATCGTTTGTGGTATCAGTACAAACAACCCCTCCAGCAGGTAACTGTTTTCAGTCATTACACTCCTGAGCATCTTTTGAATGAACAGCACTGGGAATGTGGACCCTTTACTTGCCGTTTCCCATCTTCCCTGGTTAAACCTAGCAAGGCCAAATCAAAGGAAGTAATAGGGTGGTTCCCAGAGACCTTTGCAGGTAGCATAGGATGGGAAAGATTACTGCAACGTCCAAATGCAAAATTAGGTTAATGTTTTACTGTTTTCTGCACAGCAGCTCTTCTGAAGACGTTTTCCCCCCCACAAGTTTTTACTACTTTTTAAGGGCCTTTGTTAATAAATAAACTGTAGTTGTACATACTAAATAAACCCTCAGTATTCACAAGCAATAAGAAAGCCAAGTAGAGCTGTCTTTTCCAGGCAGCAGGGCTGAACTTGGTTTGGGGACTGTATATGAGCGAATGTGTCAAGCTCTCTGAAAGCCCCAAACAAATGCAAGCAATAACTTCAAATACAGGTTTTAGATGTTGAAACTGTCTGGGTAGTAGTCTCTGCTACATGATCCAAAGTCTCAAAAACCATGGTAGCTATTTTAAATCGTTACAGACACTTGCAAAGAAAGTGTGCAGGCTAGGTGAAAAACAGGCTGCAAAGTTTCCTGATACCTTGGACAGTAACTGCAGTGCTCTCCCATTCCAAGATACAAATGGCCTAAGTCACTTTGTCCAGCCTCCTCTGTTGCTTTGAGAAACATGTCTAAATACTGATCAGCTGAGTCACAAGTGTGGATGCTGTGGGTTTCACATCTGTTTTCTGCTAATCAGAAGTAACTTTTAATTACTTGGGTTCTGCTTCGTGTTTGATCAAAGTTGTCTGATGCACAGATTTAGGAGTGGTACAGGTGATAAAAGCCTGTTCCTTCCTGCAGTCCCATCACCCGACCCTTCCTCCACACTCCTTCTCCACTTGGTGCAAGACCGTTGAGGACACGAAAACAGAGAAATCTGCAACTCTCCCAAGCTGCCATCAGTTGTGCGAACCAGTAACCCTCTGGGAGTCACCTTGGACTCCAACTAACTTTATCACATTTGCTGCTACATTCGTAAAATGAACTTTGGCTGTATTTATTAGCAGATTTTAATCTAGTTTACAGGTTTTTTTTGTTTCCTTTTGATTAGTTTTTGCCCACAGTTGGATTAGAAGCATTCGGGTGTTTGGGTTGATGGGGTTTTTGTTTAGATTTGTTTGTTTGTTTGTTTTTGAGTGAATTGGTGAAAGCACAGTAGTCCCTCTTCTGCTTTTGTTCTGGATTTTTTTGAAGATGGCATTGCAGGGAAAACCTACAGCCAAGCCAAACTGTGGAAGGCTTCCTGGCTTCCTCCCACACCTAACTTTCATCTTTTGCTGAACTGGGGGGAAAATCATTAAAGGGACACTTGGGTTTTTGTTTGAGCTTGTTTGTTGTTTTATTTTTGTTTTTCATAAAATGAACCAGAAGGTTAAAGCATTAGGCAAACAACTGATTAATTAACACTTTATGCAATTTTTATTTTATAGAAATTTTTAAAAAGGTTGGTAAACTTTGATTGGTCCAAGCTCTGGTGAAATGGCTGTTACCCTTCATGACTTACTTGATTCAGGCCTTTGTCCTTTGTTTAAGTGCCTTTTTTGTTTTTATTTTATTTCCCTATCCTTTTAAAACTTTTCTCAGAGATCCTGAAGTGCTGGAAAGCATTTTGGAGGAAAATCTTAAGCTTGCCAAGATGGCTTTATGCTGTTATACTATTTTTTTTTCCCTTTTGTAAAGAAAAAAAACCAAGTGTGTAATATGTGCAACTTCATAGCTGCTGTACTATGGCATTGGTTCTGTGTGCTTGTGCATTCTCTCACACGCACACACGTGCACACACACATACAAGCAATATTCCTGAAACCTGTTCATCCTTCTCCATTCTCCTACTCTGTTAAATGCTACTTAAAGGTTGAACGTTTGTGCAAAGATGACAATAAAAGAGTGTGTGCATGAGTGTGCGTAAATATGCATGAGAGAAAGGAAGTGGCTAACGGGAATGAAACTTCTTGCATTTTTCTCTGAAGGTTTTGAATTTGTTTCTTAATTAGGTCATGAGTAAAACATTATGGGCCCTGTTTGGCAGCCTTATTAATTACTGGACTGCTTCACACAATCACTGAGTCTGAGGCAGAGATGTGTGGCTGACAGCCCCAAGGAGATGGGGGGGTAAATAAAGTTAAAAAGCAGCTTGCAACGTATTTGAATTGAGATTGGCTGCAAGGAGTCGTGTGTGCATCTGGTCACATCTGCTTGATACCAGTTACTGCAAGGATTCCCATGTTTACCAAAGTTGTCACTTTCCACCATGCATCCTATGTAAGAAGGAATTTGGTAAAACCTGCAGGAGTGCAGCTGCTAATTGAGTTTAAAGCTAGCTATGCTTCACATGCTGCCTAAGTCACTCACCATGATGTACTTTTCTCATTGTATTTCTTCTCAATTTGTTGAGATTTCATTAATGGTTTCTTCTCTGACCACACTCAACAGTAAGTTCATGTGTTTTCAGCTGCAGATAAACCCTGGTAATAGTATCTGTGCTTGTTTCCTTGTTCTCAGACAAAATTAGCTATCTGCAATAGATGATCTAGTGATTTTAACAGCTTTGTGCTGAGGATCTATCTAACTTATGATTATTATAAACATGAATACCTGAAATTAACAATTCACTTGTGGACCAAGTGCTAAACTTAAGGTAATGTGTATATGCATCACTGGACTGTTCTAGTTCTGTGATGTGCTTCCCCCAGAGAAGATCTAATTTTGAGCTGCAATATGAAAAGGAAGCATTTATTTTACAGAAAATGGAATGAGGAGTCCTTCATGCGTGGAGAACCAGAGTGGAAAACACAAAATATGTTACCAAATATGCTCCTGGGGCAGAGAATAGCCTAACTCAGTTCTTGGCTTGTCTTCATATTTTTGAGTAAATGTGTTACATAAGCTAGGCCATTAAGTGGGTTTCTCCTACCAATCTAATGGTGCCAGTCAAAGATAGGACTACTTCTGGTAGCTCAGCAGTTGGGAGTGGTAGTTGAGGGTGCTTCTTAATCTGTCTTAGGTGCATCAGTGAAGTTACTTCAGTGAAGTTTACCACATTCACCAATTATGTTCTTGAATTCATTTTGAATACAGGTGCTCTTCATCCTAGGCTGATCTGTGGGATGAGGAATCTACAGCTGGTGATGATGGCTGACTGTTGCAGTCTTTAACAACATGCAGCTGTTGTAAAAATCTGTCTGTCTACTGCTTAGGAAATCACTGCCAAAATAAGCAGCCAGAAGTATGCTTACTGGGCCACTGGAAAGATAAGTGTTGTGTAGGGGAATGCTTCGTTTGTGGAAACTTCTGGTGAGGCTTCATCATCCTTTTTCTATGATGCGGTGATCCCTTGCTGCTGTAATAGCCTTTGGGGGCTGTAGAAAGCCCTGGTGCTGCTGTGAGTTATGCTGAGAGATCAACATGGCCTGGCACTGGCCCAAAACTGGGGCAATACAAAGATTCCCTGCAACTATTTTTGCACACTCATAAGTAAAACTGTGCTAATCTTGTCAGTAGTCAAGGATATAGGCCTGTATTTTGTAGCCATTTCTGACAGCTGTAGTTCTACTCCAACCACCACGTTTTGTATCTAGAAGTGTATTTTGGTCTCTTCCATTTTCGTCATCTCCTGCTTAAACATAAACAATAACCATTAGCTACTAAGTTTTTCTTTATGGTGAAGTAATCCCAAGCAAGCAGCGTACACTGTGTTTGGCTCCTATCATGCACAATGCTAAAAGGGTTTTTGGGGTTTTTTTCTTACTAGAAGTGTGTGCAGATGTGTTTTATCAATAGATAGTCATATTTACTACTGTCTACTACCAAGAGAAAAAAGAGTGGGAGAGAATCAACCAAAACCAGTCAGGAGATGCCACCATCATAGGCCAAACTGAGCAGCTGGCAAGGCAGAGAGAGCTTCATTGAGACTTAGCAGATTTCACCAGAGTGGGGAAAGAAACTTTGTGTTCTCAGCTTTTTCCAGATAAGGCCTTAGTTTGATTAGTAGTCACTAATATCAACTATGCAGATAAGTATTTACGTGTTTCAGTGTTACATGCATTCCTTTCCCCAGCTACTCCCCTTAACACATATTGAAGTTTTACCCAAAGAAAATTTAGTATTTTTGAATGTCTGTAATGCAGAACTTTTTTTGCTAACGTGAAAAAAAAATTGTATTTTAAAAAAGAAACCCTTTCACTGGTGCAACATGTAGTGTCAAGTGTCATGAAGTTGCTTTGAGAGGGAAGCTAAAATCGCTTCTTGTGACAGGTTTTAATCTGAGAGTTGTTTAGAATATTCAGCTCTCACAATTGGTTTAAGAAGCTGCAGCATGTTTTTTAATGTACAGACTGGATTTGGGAAGAAGCTCATGAGACATTCCAGGTTTCTTTCCAGCATCAGAAGTGAATTAAATTAATTTCTCACTGAAATGAAGTTGCTTCTAAACAAGGGGAGTTACCAGCTAAATAAAAACTAAATCGCAATCCCCAGGTATTTCTCACTGGTCTTTTAGTCTTGTTGTATGTAACTACAAATAACAGTTTAGCTCAGAGATGAGAACTGTAGTATGTGTTTTATTGCCGGTGATTCCATCATGTAGCAATTAGTACCATGTTCTTGCATAGTTATCAAGATCTGTACTGGAAATAGATGGAGAAATTTTATTTTTGGACTACTGTTAAAAAGAAAAAAAAACCCAACAAAATAATCTACTAATTTTTACCCCCAAAAAGTCTACTGAGCAGTGCTATATTTTAGCAGTTAAACTAGTATCCTTGTTACGTGATTTGTCTCTTGTAGTCTTTTACTGAGGGTTAGAAGCATTTAATGAGTAATCCTTAAAAAGTTGCCATTCTCTAGCTTAGGGTCAGGTGCTTGTAATAAAATGGCATCTGTGATGATAACTTCTGATGATACAAAATCTCTAGGTTCAGACTACTTCATTGGGAAAAAAAACCAGGTGTGGGTACAAGTCCCTTAAGGCCTGCCTGATAAAAGAGGGTCAGTGAAGAAGAGTGCCCTGCACAGCTAATGGCAGTAGGGATCATCACCTCAACAGCAGTTTGGCCTCCGTATCCTTTGTTTGGTGTCACTATGTATATATATATATATATATATATATATTAGCAAGTTTGGATATAGCCAGTTCAATTCTATCTGACTTGCTGTGATCCCCCAGACAATGCAGGGCTGAGAAACTCTTTTGCTGCCTTTCACTGGGGAGCTCAGAATAAAAAGCTGGATGAGTTTTTTTGTTATTAACGATTGTTAAATCACAGCTATAATTCTTTGCATTCCTCGGCTTCGAACAAAGGAGTGCACAGTTACTATGAGATGGCAGACCTGCTTGAGTTGGTGATTCCTGTGATGCTTTACTCAGTCCAGCATGAATTTGAACAAGATCACCTTCCTCCTTTTAACACTCACGCATTCCAGATCATAGGGCTTAGCGATGGAGAGAGGATCCCAACAGCCTTGTGCTTACCTGATGAGCTCTCCAGAGAAACTGACCCATGAAATGCTCCCCTCTTGTGACAACAAGCCTGAACAACCAAATGCAGCTACATTTGGGTGTTAAGCACCCCTTCCATATGGATTTTTTAGGGAGGTGTGTTCCAATAACTTCAAGGGATACTGTGTTTTAAATGTGTGGTTTCTTTCCTCTCTCCTTATAAAACTGGACCTGAATACAAGTTTTGAGTTGTTGGGGTTTGTTTTTGTTTTGTTTTGTTTTGGGTTTTTTGTAATAATCTCAGGACCTGAAAGATTGTAGCATTTAGTGTGTCTTAAAAATGATGTACTGTACCAGCCATGGATTTTGTAAATACACCTGTCTCCCTTTTTTGTATTTTAATTTTTTAAAAGTGTGTAAGGCTCTTTGCCAGAGGAACTGGTGCCTGCTTTATCTCCATCGTGAACTGAAGCAGGAAAAGGAAGAAGCTGCTGCCTCAAAAGCCTGTGTCAGTTCCAAATGCGTATATTGTTCTGGTCAGTTTAATGGCTGTTAGTCTTTTGTTAGTTGGGAAGCCGGCTCGTTCCCTGCACATTCCCAGTTGTGGCTAGCAGAGCCCTGTCAGGGAGGCTAATTTTAACTCTCTTCTGTGTGACTACTTGATGTTTTCACTCCTTCCAGATACTCAGGTTTGCTATCCCTGAGCAGTCCGATGCTTTCAGAGGTCAGGACTATTGGCCCTCTGCGAGAATAACTGGAGAGCATTTCATTTTAGCAGTGCTCTCATCCAAACACAGTCACGGGGTTCGTGTCCTGCGAACCTTGCAGGTAACGCTGCCTTCACCTGTTCCGGAAGGGACTTGCCCTTTTCTGCTTTCCTGAAAGGAGCGCAAGCTTTTTTTGGCAGCAGACTTTGCTCTGGGATCCACCCTTGCCGGCAGACCCCTGTTCTGCAGTAGGAGCCTTACTCAATTCGGCGTAGCTGTTCCCTGTCTCTGACTGCGACAGGCTTTTTCATGAGTGTACTTTTTTTTTTATGTGTCACGTGTCTGTGCTGTATTAAATAAAGAGGAATGTACATATTAGCCCCGTGTCTGTGATATCTCAAAAAAAAAAAAAAACCAAAAAAAGTCACTTGAAGGGTTGGCCCTTGGGACTTTTTGTCGGGTTTTACTGTTTGGGGGGTGGGGGCATCCTTCAGGCAAGGCAACCACCCGGGAAAAGGTAACGCTGGGTACAAGGACCAGTGTTTAGAAACCGGCAAAGGGTCGGTAGGGAAGGGAGCGTTACCCCGCGTGGATACCGCGCTGTTCGAGGCGCGCCCTCACCACGCCACGGCGGCACCGCGCCCCGGCCTGGCCCCGGCTCCCAGGGGGCCGCGCGGCAGCCGCGCGGGGCCGTGCTGCCCAATCACCGGCTTCCCACTCGCGCCATAAAAGGAAAAGGGGCGTGGACAGCAAATAAGTAGGCAGACAGACTGCGCTCTCTCGCGGCAGCCCCAGTGGCCTAATGGATAAGGCATTGGCCTCCTAAGCCAGGGATTGTGGGTTCGAGTCCCATCTGGGGTGGGTGCTTTTTTTGCACTCCAGCCGCGCCGCCTGTCAGGACACCCGTGAGCAGCCCGCTGCCTCCCGTCTGCGGTCCTGGGCTTGTTGTTGGGCGTCCCCTTCTGGCTCTAGGGAGACCCGTACCCCTTTTAAACCGGAAACCTCAGAAACTCGCGGAGACGCGCCCGCGGCCCAACTCCCGCCGTATGATGCGCCTTTCAGAAGGCTCTCTGTGCTCCCCCTCCGTTACCACAGGCCGGCGATGAGGCCTAGGGCCCAGCGGGACGCGTGGGGCGGGCACGCCGCGGCCTCGCTACTGGACCTGCGCCAATTGCAATGGCGGGGGAGAGCGGCAGAGAGGAGGGGGAGAGCGGCAGAGAGGAGGAGGAGGCGATCGTTCGCTCGGCGCTCGACTGCCCGCACTGCCGGGGCGCGAGGGCGAGGCCCGGCGGCGGCGGTCCATTGGCCGGCGCGTCCGCGCGCGGGTCGGAAGATGGCGGCGCTGGGAGCCCCGCTGCGCACCCTGCGCGCGCTCCTGCGCGAGCTCCGCCACGCCGCCGGGCGCTCCTATCGCGACAGCCCCGCCTATCGCCACGTGGTCGCGGCCTTCCGCGCGCACCGGGTACCCGCGGCTGTCCCTTACCCACCCCTGCCCGGGCAGCCCCCGGGGCTCGGCGAGGCCTCGGGGCCGCCCTGACCGCCGCTCCCCGCAGGTGACCAGCGAGAAGCTGTGCCGGGCCCAGCAGGAGCTGCACTTCCAGGCCGCCACCTACCTGTGCCTGCTCCGCAGCGTCCGGGAACACGAAGCCCTGCACCGCGAGTACCACGGCAAGGGCGAGCGCTCGCCCCAGGAGGTCGCCGGACTGGTGGGCTTCAGACTGCCTCAGCAGCCGGGAGGGAAGGGCTGACACGGGACTGCTGTGTTCGATGTTTATTCCTCAATAAATGTTCTAGAGTTACTGCAGTGGGCTGAGTTCTCTAGCAGGTGTCTTTTGTTCGTTTTAGGCTGTGGTGTGAAAGCCATAACTGGAAACCCCTTCTCTCTTTACCAGGCTTCCCAGACGCCCGTCCTGTCCTTCTCAATGTGTGTTATGACGGGCACCCTCCACAATTTGACAGAGAGGTTGTAGTGGAAAAGAATGTCAGCCTTCACTGCTGAACTCCTTGTCTAAGGGGTTGCAAGGGTTCGTGGTTCCCCCACGTGATTCAAAAGCAGTAGGTGAGAGAATTTGTCTGGTGTTTACTGAAGCATTTTCCGGCCATATTCTGTGTATGTGGAATTTCGTACTCTCCCAAGAACGAAGGTCTCTTCTGTGGAGCATCTGTGGATACTGGCGAGCACTACAGTAGCACAAACCTCTTCCATTCCGAAGATTTTTTGGGGTTTTTCCATGGCGGTGAGCTAGCAGTAGCGATACAGAGAGATGCATTCCTAATGAGTTACATGTTCCTCGGTGTCTCTGAGAAGTCGGCTCTGCAGCTGCCAGCTTCCTGTGCTGCCCTCATACACTGAATCTGAGAAAAGCTGAAGGGAGCTGACTATTGCCGGTCACACGAGGCACACAAATGGGACTGCGTTTTCTCGCTCATCTCACAGATCTGGAACGGCGAGTTTCCTTTTATAAAAGAATATCTTGAGTTGCTGCTGTTCTCAGAAGAATGTTGAGTTGTATGGAAGATATGTAAGAAATCTATAACAAGAACGACTTAAAATGGCTAAAGATGTGAGGTTTACCTGGGGAGAAGCTTGAAGCAACTCTTAACAAAAAATTGTGTTCGTTGGGGTTTTTTTACTGCCGGGGAAGACAAAGTGTTCTGTCAGGAAAACATTGCAAGTAGAATTAGTTCATCTAAGTCTACTTCTTTCTTAAAACTGGGGAGATTTGGGCTGCTTAGGTCAGGTAAGGAGATGTGAACTACAGGTTTTAGGGTGCTGTTGACCAAAATTCCAGTTTGCAAGTCTGAACAGCGTCTCACTAGTTAAACAGTGGTTTTTCTGAAAAGCGTTTATATAACAGGTGGGAGAGTACCTACCTCTTTTCAGCTCAGTAGATCAAAGTTGTGGGATGTCACCACACCCCGAGAATGGCTGTGATATACTGGTTGTTCTGAGTCATTTAATGCAAACTGCTGCATTCTACAGTTTACTTTCCAGACAGACTAAAGGTTTGCTCCATCCAAAGTCCCACAGTATATTGCTTGAGAAGGGAAATTAAAACAAGCAAAAGAAAAAAAAAAAAAAAAAGCAATCGTTTGGCCAGACATACATGCTCTTTAAAGAGCAGAAGGAGCTAAAGTGTGTATGGTGTGGGTATAAACAAATAGTAGCTAAAATGTCTCAATTTCCCCTAAGCATACTAAGGTATACTAAGAATTCTAACAAGTGTTGGTGTCTCTTCCATTTACTTCCCCTTCAATCCAAAGTAATGACTAACAAAACTAAACTTAGATTTCAAAGAAGCAAAGCAAGGACATGCTCTAATTAGCTGAGGAGCACTGGGTAGAGAATCTTTCCGGAACGTGTTACCGAAGAGCATCTCCTCTGCAAGTCCTTCTGAAATACAGATAATTGGGGTGGGTAGGGGTTAGGGGAGGCTTTGTGTTGCCTTTTTCCACTCTTAGGGAGCTAACCTTGAACACGACAACGCTTGCGGACGATTAGAACTGATTGTTATGACGGCTTTTGGGCACTAGATGGCAACACGATGGTTGACAAAGGGAGAGTCACAAAATGCAGGCGTCAGAATGGGTAAAATTCCTGAAGACATTTTTTTTTTTAAATAGATCTTGGTGCCCTGTAAGTTGAATTATCAGCCACACATCGCCGTAGCCTCGCTTTCAAGGGTGGTTCTCCACATGCGGGGTATTACAGTAGCTTTTCCCACCACGACTGCACCCGGCACTGGAGAGGAGCGCGGGCCATTGCAGTGGTGCTGCACACCAGTCCAAGAGGAGGCACTCTTAGGCTGCGCTCCGGGGCTGCCGGGGCCGCCCGGGACCCCCGCCCCGCCCGGGGCCGCCGCTGACCCGGAGACCGTGACGTCACGGCGGCCACGCGGGCCCTTCTGGCCAATCAGCGCGCCCCAGGGACCCAGCTCGGCGGCCCAATCAGGAGCTTCGCCTCGCGGCGCGTCACTGGCCGAGCAGCGCGGGCCGTGGCCAATGGGCGAGCGCCGAGGCCCGTCCGCGCTGACGTCGCGGAGCGGACGAAGTAGCGCAGGGCGCGTGCGCGCGGGTTTCCGTTCCCGCCGGCGCGCGCGCGTGGCGGGCGCGGAAGGGAGCGGGAAGAGGGGAGCGTGTGGGGGCGCGAGGCGGTGGCACCGGGTCCGGCGCGAGGCGAGTTTCCCGCTCCGCTTCCCACCGGGAAAGCCAGGCGGGGGCAGCGCCCGCTCCCTCCCTCCCCCCGCGGCGGCGGGGGAGGGG
>VZRR01004853.1:229258-247181 GCA_013398015.1 Oreocharis arfaki | reverse complement strand
GGGGGAGCCGGGCACCTCCTCCCCCCCGGAGCTGCCGGCGCCGGCCACTGTCTGGGCGGCCGCGCTGGCGTTCCTGTTGTTGTTGGAAATCCGCTCCTGGCGTGGTCCGCGGCGCGCAGCCTTCCCGCGCGGTCACCGCAGAGACAGAAGCTTGTGCGGTTCTGGTCATTGGGGGGAGGACACAGCGAACCAAAAAATCCCCCCAAGCCAACAGCCCCTTCAGTAGAGCAGGGTGGGGTTTTGTGTCGTTACGGGTTTGTCTAAATTCTGGCCCAAACCATCATGTCAGTCAGGCGGGTATAGCTGTTGCTTTCTAAAAGGCAATGTGGGGTTGAACCAAGTGGACAAACCCTTTTAAAAACAAGCCCTAAAGAGCCAAGTAAAAGCTTAGCATCTGGAGGCCGTAATACCCAAAGGGAGATACTAGATGTACAGTCAGGTTTCAGATCGCTCTGCGATCACGCAGTGAAGAATACTGCTGCGTAAAGCTGCTCGCAGTTTCTGTCGGGGTACATGGCGATCAGCTTGAAAGTTTGAACTGGCACTCGCCCATAAATCCAGATAGTTGGGGGGCTGCTTAGAAAAGAGCAGTTACAGTTATGCTGTGCAGTCCTTAACGTATAAACAAGAGAATACTGCACCCGAGGGTAGGCAGCAATTAGAGATAATTTGAATGTTCTGCATGTCGTACTCAGTCTGTACTCACTCTTGCAGACGTGTTACGTTTGTTGAAGCTTCGCGTTGAATTAATGGTTACCTGTTTTCCCCATGCACCGAGTAGGATGCGGGAAGTAGGATGTACCTTGTATGTCCTGATCGTCTCTTGGTAGTGGGCTAATGTGATAGGACAGCTTTTTTTAATATAATCTAGAATTTCGAATAAATGTAACTGATTTACACATACTACTTGTATCGTGAATGCTTTCTGCTGAGTTCTAAGTTATTGTGCTGCAAAGATTGTCTTCCAGAGTAAGGCTGTTTAGTGAGTTGTCATCGTGCAAGATCTAATTTAGGGTGGTTTTCTCTTGCTCCAGGAGATTTTCCAATACTTCCTGTTGTGGCTGCTCATGTCTAAGTGCTTGGCAAAGTAACATTGTGCTTCTGAAACTCAAATCTTCCCTGTGTTGGCACCTAGATTGCTGTCTCAGTGCTACTCTAAGACTACACAGAAGGTTTAAGGGGGGTGGAGGAGCTGTTTCAATTTCTGAAGGTATTTTCTGTTGGATGGTGGGAGAAGAGTGTGATTTAAGTGAGACAGCTTCCCAAAAATGTTAAGTGACTAAAATCTAAACCAGGAAAAGCCATTTCAGACTACATTTTCTCTGGCTTTGTAAGAAAGCAGTTATTGTATTGATAATTGTGTTTCCCCCGCTCCCACTCACTCTGTAATTCCTAAACCACATATGCTGAACTGTTCAGAAGCTAACTGGCTAGAAAGGAAGCATTTAAACAAAAGGGGCAGGATGGAGAAGGATAAGGAGAAAAGACTATTTGTGAAACTGGCTTCCATTATTGGACTGAGGATCTCAGTGTAACACCATTCTAGTTTTAAAGAAAATAAAAAGTCCTGTGGAGCATTATTTAAACTGAATTGTACACAGGGATTGAGAATTAACCCTTTTTTGCAGAGCTGGTACTTAAAAATCCAGGGCCAGGCTCAAGGTCATTGAAATTGAACATTTCTAACCTTGAGAATAGTGGAGTTTGGGGTCATTAGGTTTTTTTATATTCCTGTTACCTTTGACAAATACTCTATTTCTGTTAAGATACAAATTGCTTTTCATTAGAGTGTGCCATTTTTTAAGTTTCTTGGTAGATCATAGTTCTAATTTCGCCACTTGTCCCCACTGCCTTTGATTTTGCTCTGCCTGGCAATGCAGTAGAGTTTAAAATGCAATAGAGTTTCTGAAAAAAATACTCTCTCGGGTGATGTTTTTTGTTTTATATTGATCAAAATTACCGAAGTGCTTTTTAATTTTATACTTCACACAGTCTAGCAGGTTTTTTGTCTTGTTCAGGTTGATTTTGGGGTTTTTTTGAGAAGCCTAGAATATGAAAGCTTAAAAATCTTACGTGTTTTAGAAAAGGTAGATCAAACATTTGGTCTCTTCAGTGGGAGTAGAAAAAACTCAGAGGTAAATTTAAAACCAGTGGCCATGCCTGCATATATGTAGGGGTTTTTTTTGTTTTGGTCAGGTTTTTTTCCCGTTTTAGATTATAGTATCATTTGTAGAAAATATGAATGTGCTTTGAAAATGGTTTTGAAAATTCTGCAGTGAGATGCTCAAACATGGTTTTAGGAGATGAGCTGTAGGCTGTAATTTGTGGAACTGTGTGCACATTTATTGTAACTGGTGTCCCTAGGGCCAAAATGGAAAAGCCTGGAAGATGTAGTTATTACGTGTTTTTATGGATTTGCTGTTAAGCTCCGAGAACGCCTAGAAAGCACAGGTCCGTATTGGTCACAGTGATTCAAAAAATACGCACTAAGCTGTACGAATATTCATGAAAAATAAACTGTGTTAGAGAGGAGTCTTCTCATGTCCGACAGGGCTGCCCGGCATGTGTCCATCTAGAAGCGGGTGTGCTGCTCCAGGCCCGCCCCTGGCTGTAGCCTTTCCCAGAGGGCCCTGTGCTTGTGGGCAGGGAGAAGTGAGAGCTTCCTGACTTCTTGGCAGCCCGCTTCCTCCCTTGGCTGAGTTTTGGCAGCAGCTTAGATGCACTTGCAGTCACACGGCATCGCCGGCTGGTGCCTGCCAGGATGTGAGGCTCAGGCAGCCTCTTGGGTGCCCCCGGCTCCGTGCCTGCCTTTGCTCATGTGACAGACACCTGACAGAGAATGAAACTGAAGGGACCTGGCAGGTGCTTCTCAGGAGTTGCCAGTGAATTACAGTTCTTAGAATACATCTGGGTTATCTGAAAAGCAGTTGTGTTGGTGATGTCAATACAATTAAATGTGTGAACGGTAGGAATGGTTCTTTTACACACCTGGGAAAAACATTTATTAATTATTATTTAAAAGCAAGTGAGTTTTTAGAAATACATTGCATATTACGTAGGTTAACCTTTTCTTGCACACTTCTCTGGCAAGTGGAAAACTGAATGTGGACTGCGCCAAAATTTAAAAAAAATTAAAAGTGCCATTGATTTTAAAGCTAGTAAGAAGCTGGGCTTATTTAATATAGTCATGACTGCAGGCTTTAAAAAAATCTTCTCTGAAACAGCATTTCTAGTACTGATAACCTGCCATACCTAGAGAGGATCTAAATATAAATTACTGAATATATAGTATAGGTTTTCCAAATATTGAGAAATAAGTAGTGCTGAAAACCAGGTGCTAATCTTTTTGTACTTATATATAAATGGGGGTTTTTTTGTTTGGTTGGGTTTTTTAATGGAATAAAAACTAAAGGAGTTTTTATTCCATATGTCGATAGTTAAAAGGTTAGTTCAAGTTGAATTTTTTGTTGTTGACCAGAGCTGCAGGAGCTTGTCATTTAGGAGTATTAGGAGTAAGCACATAGCAAAGTATGGCTTTTATTTTTTAAAATACTGGTTTTCAACTGTTAGATTGAGTAGACTTTTTTTTTAATAGTACGCTTAGGTAAACCCTGCTTTTGCCATCCCTGTTCTCTAGAAAACAGGAGTGAGCCTTGCAGGTAGGATCATAACTACAAATTGAGTCATTTACAGATAGAGTGAAATGTTAACAATTGATATTAGTATCCCCAGGATTGGGGTTTTTTTCCCAGAGTATAGTTGAAATGGGCAAAGATTGACAAGTTTTCTGTAGAAGGCCTGATGGGAAAGATCCCATTTTATCTTGAAGCATCTTATCTTGCCCAAGTGTTTCATTTTCTACCAGGTCAGTTACATGCTCTGCCTTGCTGCAGGAGTGAGTGCTGGAATGAAGGAATTGGTTGGAAGCAAAGGGTGAAGCAGGATCATTACTTGTGACAGTAGTGCAGACACAGCAGATGGCCCTGGTGCCACACGATGTCTTGAAACTGCTAAGACTTGACTGTTGCAAAGAAATGCGGTGGTTTGGGTTTCTAAAATAATTGCTACCACTTCAAAATTAGACTATGGCCTAGAAATACGAAAATCGAGCAAAGTTAATTAGATTTTCTTAAGAGACAGTTGAATTTGTGCATGCTTCTGAGACTTACATGTGGTCATGAAAAGGTTCTCCCGAGCATCCTAACAAATACTGTGCTATGTGACTAGCAGAAAAATCTCTGGAGCCTTTAGACAGAACCCGTATGTGTGAAGTGCCAGTCAGCACCTCTTTTTGCTTCACCTGCTAGCTTTTTTGAGCTGAGCTGCTGTGTTTGAAGTCTTTAACTCAGTTCTTCAGCTGTTGCTAGTGAACACACTTTTTTTTGTTGTAGATTGTCTTGTTCTGGCTTTGAAGCTTATAATGCCCTTTTTGCATCTGTTCACATCGTAACTGGTTTTTCTGGGTTATGCTTCTGTTATCCTTAGTAGTGGTTAGTAGTGTGTGACTTTTCTGTCCTCATGGTTTTTTAGGAATTGAAGTGACACTCCCGTGCTTATTTTAGTCATCCTGTGTTTGGTGGTACATTTTATGTGTTAGCACAAATGTAATCTAGAACTTGTAACCCATTTTTAAATTCTTTTTTTTAGTATGTGGGATTATGGAAAAATTTCTCTGTACTTAACAATGGGTGGAGGGTTGATGTTGGTATTTGCAGGGTGGGTAGATTTTAGTTTCCACTTTGCTTTTACACTTGGAGGTAGAAAGTGGTATATGTGTTTAAACTTTGATAAATCGTTGTTGAGGATTTTGTAGCCATTTGGGTACCTTTAGGCTGAGAGCCAAGAGCCTCTTCCTAGAGCTCTGCTTTTAAATACGGATCAGCAGCGAAGGCAGAGAAAAGTGTCTCATATACAGGAATTTCTGCAAAACCTCCCCAGAATGTTGAATTGAAATCAGCTCAGAAATCTGAAAGTAGTCACAACACACGAATTTCATGAAAAGGTGCTTTATTTGTCAATCAGGAGTGATCAGGAGGTTTTAAGAACAGTGGCTGTGTTTTGTGAATTGTCTGTATTTTCTGGCTTTGTTATGAAGTTCTGATAGTTTAGACCTTAAAAATGGTGGGAACAGCGATGGACTTGTGGAATTATTCTCTACTTGGGATGCCATCCAAAATTGCATTTATGAAGAAGCAAATGTGTGTATTCCTACCTCAGGGAAAAACATTCCTATATTTGTTCCACTTGTAATGCATTGGCTAAAGGATGGTTTCATTATATTCTGCGTTCTTAAGTGTTACTTCAGTCATGGTGTAAAACAGAAGCAGTCCTGCGTAGAAATAAATACTATTCTGAAAGTGTTAGGATCAGGACGTGTCCAGTGTTAGTGACAAGAGTATCAGAATTAGCTGCCCATTCTCTGTGCAACAGGAACAGGATCTTCTGTGCTTGCATAAGCCTCAGTTAAATAATGGTGTTGGATACTGGTTCTACAGGGCTTGCTTTGCGGTTGGAATTTGATACAGTTTTTAGGCACATGCTCCACCCAGTTAGTAGCTCTTCTTGAATAAAGCTTTCAGAGTCCCTTGCCAGCATGTTGGGACTCATGCTTCAAAAATTTGGGTGGAAAGTTAACCGTTTTTTGTTGATGTATCTTAATTCAGGAAGTCAGCAGCGTGAAAATGAGAATGCACTTAGTTTCTTTTGCATGGATTGCACCACTGGTTTACAATCAGAGGTTACAGTTGGATTATAAAGGGTAATTCTCATCAGCGCATTGGGATTGTTGGCAGTAGTGTATTAGGACACATCAGAATTGTAAGAGATGCTGGATCAAAGAAGTCATTGTTACAAGCATGTTACAATGCTAAGCATTGTTGATGCATAAGTGTTCGTTCTGCTGGTTTGTGATTAAAATATACTGAACAGGAATGACATTGTGGAGGCTTGTTAATAGATTAGACTTGGGAGTTCAAAGTGAATTGTGTGGTACAAGTGCACATTGTAATCTTAACCTCTGGATGTTCCTTAATCAGCAGCATGCACTGGTCTTGAATATTGAGGTTAATTTTGCAGTCAGTATGTTTTATACAAAATAGAAAACTTCCTTTGGACAGTTTACATTACTTCCATAATCTCTTGAATATTTGTGTCTCTTATGTTCAGTTTCCTTATGCTTGTAAAGGGTATGAAATGTGCAAGTATAGAAATTTCCTTGATGTTTTGCTTTTTTCTTGAATGGTTTCAGTTCTGTTGCAAAGTTCTCCATTCACCTGGAAAGTAATCTCTTAGAGAAATGTGGTTTGGGACAGATAGTTTAAGTAAAACTAAAGCTGATACTTCTTCAGGGAAATTTAATTTCTATTTTCTCCATATAAATTTTATCAACCATATGGTATTTTTTTAGTGGAAAAAATCTAATTGGAAACACAGGGATGGCTTACAGTAATAGATGTTGACTCCTGTAATGGCCTGGTAAATTAATTTCTTCAGTGAGCATGAGTCTTGAAGATCAAGTAGTTGTTGCTGTTCTTCAGAGGCACGGTTAAATAAACTGCTATTCTGAGCTGATTTAATTATTTACCTATTAAAATAGAATTTGTAGTAAAGTCTGAAGTATCAGTGTCCTCTTTATAAATGTTTAATAATACTTCTAAAACTTAGATGACTGCAGCTACTTGGTGCCTCAGTGTATTGCTTTCTATATACAGAATATATAAAGCCCTTTTTTTGATACTCATTATTTAGATTTAGCATTCAGTTGTTTGTTTGACTATACAAAGAACGTATCAACTTCAGTACAGTGTGACAAGGAGAAGTAGCATCTTGGTTACCTGCTGTACTACAAAAGTCCTTGGCTTAAGAACACATCTGTTTGTGTTGTTTTAGTTCTTAAAAGGCGTCTGCATGAATCTCATTTGCTGTAGGCAGAATGTCAGGTGCATAGTGGATCCCTAGATTTTATTCTGCCCTCCCCCCCCAGCAACCCATGTAGATCCCAGGCCATCACCCACTCAGGATGATTCATCTGTAGGTCAGCAGCAGAATAAATCTTCTGTCTTTGTTTAAAAAGCATGCACTATTTAGGAATATTGGCGCTCACAAAATTCGTGAAGAAATACAAGCATTTTCTTCTGAGGCTATCAGACTTGCAGATGAGCTGCCAGAGGGACACAAAAGTACAATCACTGTTACAATGTGGCATATGACACCTTTTCTTTTTGGTAAACTTTTCCTTGTGAAACAACATAGATTAGAAATAAATGCAAATGTATGAAATTCCTTTTTGTCGAAAAGAAAAGGTAAATACCCCGCTCTTATTTGTAAGGTTTTTTTAAATGCTTGAATAAAGGCAAAGTGCAGAAAGAATAAAAGTTTAAAATATAAATGTGTAAAGTATTCTTGAAGCTGTTGTTGATCAGTTTCTGCCACCTTTTTTTTTTTTTTTTCCCCTATGCTGTCTTACCTCAGTTTGGTAATTGTGATTATCATGCTAGTCACTTCGATGAAGAAACACTGTATTTCAGCTGTAGTGTCAGTATCTAGTTGCGGTAAAGGTGTGAAAAAAGCCGTTTGGAGGTAATGTCTGTGAAAATACTATTTGCCAACTTTACCTAAGGAACCCGAGTCCTTCAGCAGTTTTCTGGTCTTGCTAACTCCTTGACTCCTGATAGGTTAGTGCTATTAGGCCATCAGCTGTGGGGTGATTTTAAAATACTTTTCTTTATTTTGTTGATGTGTCTTTATATAGAAGAATCTTTGCAGTCAACATGTATTTCTAGATGCTGTGTTAAAATTGCTGGCAGAGTCTATTATTCTATACAAACTGAACAATCTGGCCCCTTGTTTTATTTATAAAGGTTCAATGTATCTTTGCCTGCCTACATCAATCTGCAAGGGAGTGTCAGAAAGGCCCCGCATTCGCCGAGCCGTGAGTTATCAATAACTTTTCAGATGTGTTAATGAATGTGGAACAAACGCAGTTATGTGTTTAAAAAAATTAAGATCCACCTCCTAAAAAGAAAAAAAAAAACTAAAAGAAGAGCAAAACTCTTTACTGCAGTAGCAGGCATGATTATAAAGGGATTACCCTAAATTTTTAGTAGTGTAAGTATAACTAAGCAATAAGGTTGCCCTCTAGAAAACCTATTGTTGAACTGCTTTGAAGCTCTTTGGTGTGTGGGTTACAGGTTTTAACTCCTGTATCCCACAGGCAAATTAAGCATGTGTTCTTTATGGAAACTTTTGTTTACTTAAGAATCTGAAACATGGCCCATCTGAAAATGTTATGTATTAGCATCCTATACATAGAACGAATATTTTAAAAACTAATTACATAGTAGTAAGAAAGGCTTGACTAAAATGATACGGGTTTTTTTATTCCTCTCTGTTGTAGTTAAACTCAGTAACGAATATGGCTTCTTGAATTGTTTAATAGATTCAAATCTAGACGTTTAGAGTTTTAAATCATGAAGCCATAAAGAAAATTACTGACTGTGAAATGTATCTACACTCTTCAAAATATTTGATGAAAGGGAAGAGGCTGCTGTCTGAGTTCACTCTGTCATTTTTTCTCCCAGCAGCCCTTCTTGCTTCAGTAATTCACCAGTAGGTTTTCAATGATAAGAGATCTTACCAAATTATGTTAAAAAAAAAGGCTGCATCCTTAGAGAGATTAAGGTGTTTTATCATGCCTGTGTCTTAACAAGAAGAGAGCCATTGCAGTGATCTCTTCTGAATTTCAGATAGTGACAATTATGTTATGACTCAAAGGGAAACATGTTCAGCCCTCATCCCCAGAATACCAGCTGGTTACTTTGTTCTGAAGACTTCAGGTCTTGCTCCAAGAAGGGATTATTTAACCTTGCAATTGGACCTCAGTGTCTGGGCAGGTTGATGCTTCTGCTGATGCAGGAGCTGCAACCTGCCACAATGAAGATATAATTAAGATGTCCAGCCCAACAAACAGCATGTAGAAGAGAAAAGAAAAAAGGTTTATCATATGGAGATACGCAAACACCTCTAAAATATTTTGCATATAGGCTATGCCCGTGTGTTTGACTGATCTTTTTTTTCAGGTTTGTAAGCATTTAAAATCATTCTTCTGCCAACTATTTATGCTACCCATCAGATTTTAAAGGGTGCATTGCATCCAAGAGCAAAGTCATAAAATGAGTATCAGTTGGGATTTGGTGAAGACTCAATGTGTATCATTTTGTGTTTATGAGGCTGCTTTTATATGCTAATTCTTGCATAGAAATACATCACTATTTCATGCAAAGTCTGAACAGAGCATTATATAGCTCTTTTAACAAATGCTATTGTATCAAAGTGTTTTTAAGCTAATACTCACTTTCTGGTTTCAAGCACTTTTCCTGCTGCATTTTTGAAGGGGAAATGTGAGAGGATTTTAAAATAGCTTTATAAAGCATTAAAACACTCATTTGTGGTTTTGGTGTTATTGTCAAAGAAGCATAGAGTGTTTTAAGTTGTAGTTTCCGTAGACCTTCCCTATGTGACAGGGCACTGTTAACGCTTTGCATGTGACCTGCAGAACGTGTGTGACTGCCGCAGATTTCTGACCTGGAATGTGCTGATTTCTATACTGCAGGTGACACGACCCGCCAGCGAATCAAATTCAGTGACGACAGAGTGTGCAAGAGCCACCTTCTCAACTGCTGCCCTCATGATGTGCTGTCCGGAACTGTATGTAGCTAAATCTCGTGTTTTATTTAGATAAGAGCGGAGAAATTGAATTATATTTGTTCTTTGTAGTATCTCCTTTAATTTCATGGTTTTCAGAGACTATCTAGTGCTCTCTGGTAGCTCAGAGGAACTTTCATAAACAACTAATTTATGGGGTCTAAAGCAGATTTTTAGAATTCTTCTATTGTATTTGCTAATTATTACTTAAATGTTATTGTTTAGTATAACATGAAAAGCCAAATAACATTGCCTATGTGAATTGCACTATAGCAAAGTGGCCCTAAAGTGGTACAGTTGCAAGTAATAGAAAGACATAAAATGTATTATATGCGTAAGTTATGAAGCTACTTTCTTAAAAATTTATGTTGTAGTGGGAAAGTGCTCCACAGATGTATTTGGACAGAGGAATACAGAGATTTTTTTCTTTCTTCAGAAATACTTTGATGAAAATAATTGAGAGTTCAAATAATTACATTTCTGAAAGTTGAGATAAGTTTAATATGATAGTGACACTTACTGTACCATATCCAGTTACTGTGCCATTGTCATAAATTCTAAAGCAATTTTTAAATCTCCATTTATGGCATATTAGTAACTTGTTTGACTTGGACTTTTGTGTACTCTGTAGTAGAAATTCCACTACTTGAGCATAGGAAACAAGGGGTTTTGACATGCCAGCTTTGTCAGTGTGCTTGTATTTTCCCTTGTGGTTCGTGTTTAAGGTAGCTTATTTTTTGTGAAAGGCAGATGAGTAATGTTTCATTGGTTATTTAAGGTAATGTTTGATGATGTTAGAATAATTAATAGTAGAGAGATGTAGTGTGATGATACAAGGGAGTCCCACGTGCCTACTGTTCTTAAAGCTGCTTGGGTAACTTTCTCACTGATGTTGGCACATTATATTACCCTTCGGCACTGGGGGAAGTAAGTACTGGAAAATCTGTCTGAAGGATTATTTGAAGTGGTATTGTGTATCAATGTATATATAGTTTTATTTTGAACTGGTTTGTGCATTAGTGCCCAAACAAAATGGGGGAAAAGGGAGAATGGTATGTTTCTTTTCACCCATCTGTTGTGTTGGATGGTGTTTTGGTTGTGTAGTGAGCAAAATAGCTCCTGCTTGGGGGAGATTTGGGACATACCAGCGTGCTATAAAAATATACTAAGGCATTGGTCATAATCCACAAGAAGAGATTTGTCAAAGGTTGGTTTGACAGCTTTTCATTGTGGTCCAGTTTCTGTAAGCAAAGATTTCTAGAACAGCTGCAATAAGAGATGTTTATCTTTAGAACTATAAAAACCATAGGTGTCATGCAGTAGCGCCTCTTACATTGCAGGTCAGTCATGTAGGCTGGGGCAGCTGACACAGTTTCAGTCGTCGCTGGAAGTTTTCATGAGCCTCATACCAGATTCTGCTGCAGCTCTTGGAATACTAAACGAAACTGCTTCTGTAGAGAGTATCAGTCTTTTGCTTCCTCGTGCAATTAGTCATCCTGCTAGAAAATGTGTTCCACAAGGTAAATCTGGGTCCAGAAAAACAGTGACTAGTTTAATCCTCTTAGTGGGAGTAGTAGAAAGGGGACTCAAAAGAGACAGGTTTTACCTTGTGATGTTCTGCTGTTTACCTGGTCATAGATCTGCAGGAACAGGCCTTCTCTCTTAACAGTAGTTTTTAAAAGGGCAGGAAGCATGGAGTCTTACTGAACATCTTACTGAACAGTTTGTCACTGATTTAGAAAATGACTGTGAAGTTTTCTCCACTGTTTTGATAGGAAGATTTTGGTGCATCTTTGCATTCAAGATCTATAGGTAACAAAAGTGGAGTGATTTTTTTTGTTTTGTTTTGTTTTGTTTTGTTTTGTTTTTTTAAATTCAAGTCCCTGAATGTTCCTAAGAGACTTAAGTTCTCTGGGGATATCTTATGAGGTTAAGTCTCTACATTGACTAGATTATCAGTAAGATACTGGACGTGAATTGCCATTTTTTGGGATGTCACAAGATGATCTACAGTTTCTAGGTGCTGCATATTACTTTTCCTGTTTGCAAAATGCAGACTTCTGTATGTTTCTAGTCCACCCACTCTTTCAAAAGCACTCAGGGAGGACATTCACAGATAAGACAAGACAAACAAAGTGACTCATATGAGTAGGCCCTGTTATTTTAGTGTGTTCTTTCCCTTAATGGCCAGATTCCCAAAACTCTGCAAAGGCTTTGATTTCCCTTGACAATAAAAAGCCATGTTCCTCAGGTTGCAGTATGTATTGGTAAAGGTAGTGTGTGTATACTTTTTGTTTAGGGATTTTGTTTATGGATATGTTTTTGTGCTACTAAATTTCTGGGTTTGTAGACTTGGAAATTTCAAGTCAAGCAGTCAGAGATGTCTGCCTGGTGGAGGTGATTTTGTGTTATGTTCTGGTGAGAGATAGGTAAGAGTACTGGTTTGGATTTTTTGTGGCCTTGTTCTAAGGGCAGTGGGAATAATGGGCTACATGGAAACCGCATGTAGAATACTGAGTCTCAGCAGCAAAAATGCAAAGATAAAACTGTTAGCATCCTCTTTTAGTGTATTAAATTCCAAATCTGTAGTGCTCTGTGATTATCTTTTTATTTGAAATGTGTTCTGAAGTTTGTGTGAGGCACACAGTAAACTAATTGGTAAGATCACAGAAGTTGTATTCAAGCTTTTGGAACAGTGTCTGTTTAGAACTTGCTTTTGACAATGCCTCTCCTCAAAGCTATTTTTATTATTAACTGTCACTTCTTCATGTTTTGGTGCTCTGCTTTTTCGTAATGATCGCTTGGACACCAGTTCACATTCATAAGTCAGTGGTTTAAGAGTTTGCTCATTCATTTTGAGCTGAAAATTTTATAATGAGAAATTAGTATAACTTTGTAAAGCCTGGCTGATGAGACACTGAATAATTTGCCTACTTAAAGCTAGCTTTTTTTTTTTTCCTTATGGGGTTAATACTGTTACTTTTACCATTAATGGTTGCTGATGATAAGACTTGTGGGGTTTTTGGTTGGTTTGGTTTGGGGTGGGTTTTTCTTTGTGAGTGTTTGGTTTTTTTCTTTACAAAAATGTTTGTTTATCCATAATATGAGATTGGGAGTGACGCTCCATATGCAGGAGTCACATGACTCCCCAGTAATGGTACGAACCTGTTAAGCAATGTTCTCTGGATGTAAGTAAGGTCTGTGCTGTCTTCTGCAGGTTTTGCAAGATTTGTGTGTTTTCTCTACCTTTTTCTGTTTCTGAATGAATAGCAGAGTACTAATGAAAATGACAAGGTGGGAAGATTTAAAACTAATACCTTTAATAAGGCTATTATTAAGTACCAATGTCCTGAATAGTTGTAGTAACCCAGTAGCTGTCTTTGAAAATCCCAACACTTCTGCATTGATCTTGCTCTCCTATCAGCTTGATTGTGCTTCCCAGATGAAAAAAGTTTCACAAATACTGTATGTGGTCTTGCACGCGGTGGTTGAGAAATTCCCATCTCCTCAGTGAATTGACTTTGTATTTATGTGTATTTGTTGAGAGAAATTACTTCTTGCATTTTATTTATACAGACCTCCAAGTATGCTCTGTTGGCTCACCCTGCAGTTGAGCATGTCTTTAGATGCTCCTAAATTTTTTGCTTGCAGCTCTTCAGAACTCTTACTGACTAAAACCAAATTAATCAAGACCTTGGTTTAGCAATATACTTGAATACGTGATTAACTTTAAGCTTATTAGGAGTGGAATTCAGCTTCAGATTAAGACATCTAAATTTAGATTTCAGATGAGGAGCTAGGTGTTGAAGCTTGCACTGAAGTCAGAAGGTATCTAAGGCAGTGGAGCCTAGAAAAAGATGCAGTTCACCTCCCTGTGGGTATCCCTCTCAAGGTGGGCTGAACCCATTTAGGCTCACTGAATGTACAGTCTGTATCTCCTTTTACTGTGTAAGGGAAGTTTGGATAGTTCACATGTGTGCAGATAGGTGTTAGTAAAGAGTTTTAATGTGTAGTTGATTCATTTACCAGTAGTCCCATTGGCTCTGGAACTATTTGCACGCTTAAAACTTCTGGTTTGGGGTGTGACTGATTTTATGCTGTACTTCTAGAAAAAGCATTAGAAGCTGTTAGAAAGCATTGTGTCTGAGAGTATCAGCTTTTCAGTTCAGGGCTGATTGGATCATGTGAACTGCTTCAGCTTAGCAAATCAAATTAAATTAGGCTTGCATAAGCTACCTCAGTTTGTAGCCTTCAGCCCAGTGGTGATGAATCAGTTTAATAATTTCTGCATCTTTTTTGCTCAGCATTTCTTTCCTTCTAGTGAAGTCCTGCAAAAGTTAACTGTTAGTGGAGTCAGAGGACTTATATGTGTTTCCAACAAGAAAAGATGGACTTTTTCACAAGTCTAGAAATCTGTTCAAAACAAAACTGGTAGTGCAGCTGAAGAATGAGTTCCATAATAAGGAAGATCTCAGCAAAGAGTCTATCTTCAGCTTCTTTTTATCAGTAGTAAGTGTTCTCATACAAACCCTAGTGGTGCCTTGACGGTTTGGTAAAGGAAGAGATCTGATTCCTCCAGTATCAATTTTTCAGCAATGTCAGATCTTTCTAAGCAAACAAACAAAAAATTCTCCTCTGAATGTGAACTGCTTTGATACCGTTATATCTAGAAAGAAATACCTACATAAACACTGCCCTGAGTATCTTCTTTCTAAAACCTATCAAGGATATCTGCTGTTTTTAGAAGCATTTGATACTTTTTGCTACTGTGTCACACTTGGCCCAACATCAGCCCTTTCTGTTTTAAGTACCTTTGGCTTTTCCGTGCTCTTTCTGCAGTCTGTATAGAGTATATTCAGTAATCAAATTTCTGATGTCAAAGGAATGTGTGGCAGTTGTAAAAGTGCCAAAATGAGAATTTTGCTGTAGGTAGTTCAAGATCTGAAAGAGAAAAGTGTAGGGGGGGGAATCCCACCTTAATATCATGTTTGAGAAACAGCATCACATCAGAGCTTAGTTTCCAATTCGGTTATTTGTCAGCTACTCTGAGTGCACCTTTATTTTGCACATAAAGACCACAGATTCTGTATTGTCAGATCCTTGTCCAGCTCTTCCTTGTCAACTCATACTTGTGACAATTTTTTTTCTGTACCTAATTTGATTGAAGCAGTGCTATGCAAACTAAATGTATATAATCCCTGTTTCTTTATTATACCACATTCTGTCTATTTTGTGGGTGGGATGACAAAAAAGATTACTTGATCATTTCAATGTGAAGTTTTTTAAACCTCATCTCTGGGAAATCAAGCAGCTTTAATTGCCTATCTAACACTGAGAAATATTTTTCTTATTGCAGAAAATGGTCAGCAAGTACTAGAAGGCATTAGTTTCTTAAGCAGAATTTAGCAATAACAAAAGGACTCCTGATATCTTGCTTTGTATGTGGTTACCTAGACTAATCTTCAGCAATAACTTGCATTTGCAATAAAGAGTCACCAAATATATAGGCTATTCTTCAGGTTTTAATCTCAGTAAAAAAGCAGAAAACTGCAAAAAGATCCAAAGCATGGCTTAGCTCACTCAATGAAATTTAGTTATGTCTAGTCTGGGGACTTGGATTTTTTCACCTTTCTTTGTGTTGTTCATCTGAACTCCTCTGTAAATCACTTTTAAGTAGTGTAAGTCTGTCTGAAAGTCAGTATATTGACAGTGAAAAAGAGTGTAAGTTTGTTCTTTTTAAGCCTTCCATTAACTCAGTGTCTGAACACGAGTCTCCCCCTTAGCCATCTTCTGTTTCAAATGTGATTGATCTTTAAATGGCTGACTACCAATGCTTGTTCTTTGCCTCCGGGGGGAGGGCATTTCTTGGCACCAAATTGCAAGGTGGACTTGAGGAAAAGGAGAATAATGTGTCTTACTGTATCTTCTGTCCATTTTCATCTGCTGTCCATCTACTTTGAAGCTACCAATATTATACCAGATGATAATACAAGCCTTGGCAATCATGATCCAGCATAGACTTTTGACAGTAATGAATCATCCCCAAGATGAGTTGTCTTTGCCTGATGTTGCATAACTTACAGTAGCAGAAGTGCTTTTTAGCCTGTTTTTGCATTTAATGTTGAAACTTACTGAAGGGTTTTAAACATGGTGGGTTTTTAATATCTCTACATTGGGATTTGCTAATAGAACTCTTATGGAAGAGATTTAGTAGTAGTATTTCTGTGAAGACTTTCAAAAGGTTACCAAGGACTAGTATAGGCTGTTTTAAGGAGCAGTTCCAACAATGATGTAATTTCTTCAGCAGCAAAACTAATGATAAAGAATCCTTTTCTCTTGCACCTGCTTGTTCTTGTTCCCTGTCTGTTATGCCGTGTGAGTATTTAGAAGGCAGCCCTGTTGGGTCAAACAGGGGAAGGGGAGCCAAAATTTCTTTTCTTATGATTGAAGCATCTAACAAAAAGGAATCCTCTACAACATACTCCTTGTACCCCAAAATTTCCACTAACATTACTGAAGGTTTTCACCAGCTTTTGAATTTGCCATGTTGATACTGTAAGAGACCTCAGCTTCTTAAGTCCTCTACTATGTTGTCCTCTGCATATTGTCAGCACATTGTGTGGCTGCCCAACAGCTTGGACAGAGGCACACTGCTGGAAAATCTGCCTCTCTGTTTGGTTTGCCAAGATGCTTTTTACCCAGTCAGTACCCAAATTGTATTCAACGGCACAGGCAGATGTGCCAGCATGGAGTGGCACAGCACAGGGATAAGGGGAGGACAGAACGTTTCTCAGTAGTAATGCTGGCTCAGGCTAATTACCATCCTTTCAGGCTTTGGATTTACAATTCCCAGTAAGAAGCAAAGAAATCAGAAAATGTAGTGTTTTGTGGAGGTTGAATCCAACCCAAACAGAGAGAAAGGAGCATAAAACACATGTATGGTGAACAGCATGTCATGGTAGTGTTATGTGGATTGTGGGGGTTTTTAGTGTGTGATGGAATTTTATTTCATGCATTTATTCAAAGTGTATGTAGATTGCATCTTAGAATAGCAGGGGTTTTTTTGCTGTGGTGGATAAATTTCAGGCTTTCTGTCATTGTATTCAGATCAATTCAAGTGTGTCACTAGCCTTATCTATGCATTTATAAATTAAGTGTTTCACTTCAAACAGGCTTGACCTTGAGTTTTACAGTTTAGCCTTAAAGACCTTATTCAGTACAAGAGATGAATCAGCATAAAATTGATCTTTTTGCAATTTTAGGATAATTTTTAAGTGTCTAATTTTCAGATAATTTGTAAAAGTTCTTTCACATTGCTCTCCAAGTATTGAAGTACTTTCCTGAAAAAATGCTTTAGTTTAAATAATGTCAGCATGACTTGGAAAGAGACATCTATAATACATTGCTCAGCTTCAAGGTCTTTGTGGATTTGCATCAGTTAACAAAATTGCTGAGGTCCTGTATAGTTGCAAAAGGAAAAGCTAATCTTTTCCTTTATCATTGCAGTCAGATGTTCCCTATTGCAATCAAATGTTTTCCGGAAGACAGATTTATGGTGGCTGAAGGGGATTTAAATAACTGCAGTTTATAAAAAAACCTTTACAAGTTCCAAATTCTTTATTTTACCGATGTGGGTTTTTTTCTCTATCTCAAACCTCTATATGAAATAAACCAACAGCTTTCATAAAAGTTAACGGTTTCATTGGAAGTCTAAGTCAAAATTTGAGAAGACTAAAATAATTGGGTTTTGTTTATTTTACTATACTTATGAAGCTTGGATTGTTTACTTAAATCTAAGCATTTTATTTCTTAAAAGCAAGCAAACAAAAACCCAACAAAACCCTCACTCATTTGGCTTGCAGCACTTTGAGTTATAACACTCATCTTCTATTTACAAAACTCACAACACAAGCTATTAATTATTTTAGGTTTGGGTTTAAAATTGTTGTTTAACTACAACAGTAACAGCTTTTTCCGTCAGAGTTCAAGTTTCATCATGTGCTTTCAATGTTAAGAAAGGATTAATTCTTCTTAATATTAAGTGAGCAGTGTCAAGAGCAGACTTAACTGAAACTGTGCTGGTTTTAAGTGCTGTAAATCAATCACTTCCAATGATTCTACATCAGCCTGTGCTTTTGCAGAGAGGTTGATTTGGGTTTATTCAATTTTGTTTCCATTACAAATTGGGGGGGTAGTTTAGGGATTTTGGGGGGTGGGGGGG
>VZRR01004853.1:194569-229233 GCA_013398015.1 Oreocharis arfaki | reverse complement strand
GGGGGGGGGGTTGGTGGTTGTTTGTGGGTGGAGTTTTTTCATTTGTCTTCTGTCAAGTGCGCATTGCTCTTGGTCACCAGACTTGCTGCGAACAGACTGAATTAGAATTTCTTATGCTGTGTCTTATGCAAAATTCAATTTAAAACCAGTATTTGTTACCTAATAAGACTCTGGGCACTCTCCTCAGTGGCATAATATGTAAGATCAGTGATGCAGCCTACTTACTTTTTATGTTCATGCTTCCTTCCTGCCTTTTCTAGAATGGTTGTAGTTTACAAGTGGAATATCTGTACTTTTCCTTCCCTGATTCTTGAACATAGTCCAACACTCAGCTCATCTTGACTGATTTGCAAAGTGTTTTGCAGGGATTTGATTTTTGGCTGTTTTACTTGAAATGCTTCGAGAATGTTTTTTAAGCAGCACTTAAAATGGTGCTGTGGTTGTAGCTCTTTCAGGTGATGAATATAACTGAAGCACATTATCATAGAGTGTGCAGACAGGTTCAGGTCAAGATATGTGACCATTTAATTGCCAGTTATTTTCATGGAACTTGGCTCTGCTTTATAAACTGTGTAAGTTCAATACATGATGTTCCACCACTCACTTTTGAACTTTTAGTAAAACAGCATTTTTGCAGGACATAATGATATTTTGTAATGCAAACAGCCATCATGATAAGTTGTTCATGCTCTCTGCTTTTATTATTTCTTGATTCATGCATGTCTGTCAAAGACCTATCATCTTATAGCTTTGTTAAATTCTCATTCCTACAGAGATGACTTGCTTCAGAATATTTGACTGTCAAAGAAAATCATGCTAACCTTATTCCTTGTAACACTTCCGAAAAGTTAAACCACATTGCCTTTGTCTTTTCAGAGAATGGACCTTGGAGAATGCCTGAAAGTGCATGACCTGGCATTAAGGGCAGACTATGAAATAGCATCCAAAGATCAAGATTTCTTCTTTGAGCTTGATGTATGTATTTTGTCCTAATGGTTTGGAGGAAGCATTAGTTTGGGTACTTAGGTGGATAAATTGAGCAATAGATGTTACGTTTTAGTACAGACAGAAGGAAGACTTCTGAAAAGCAGTTTTATAAAGAGGCAGAAAAACTCTTGGCACAGTTATGTGAAGATACTTGCCTCTTCGTGATTATATGCTAGTTTGTGTGGTAGTCATCTCTAGGTAGAACTGTTAACAGCCTCTCAGAGAATCATAAACCCGAGTGCTGTCTTAGTGTTATCAAATAGCAAGCAAATATTAAAGCTGTGTATGCTTTGAAGAGAGTTTTAAATTCCACATTTAACAAAAGTAATTTTGTATTTGAGAAAACAAATCATGCACTGTGTCTTCATACACTGTAGTTTGTTTTGAACTCTCAACTAGGAAGTTAGTCTTTGCTAGGACTAAAGGGTTTGGGTTTTTTAGTTGTTATTTGGAGGAATGGCTAATATACTTAATAGCTTAAAATCCTAGTGAAAAAAGCTTCAGTATTGCATGTAATGGCTGGATGAAGTGATCCTGAATAACCTTTCAAGAATTTTAATGTCTACTAGAAATACTCACTTCTTCTTCAAGATGACTTTAGACAGATTCACTTCCAAATTTCTGTAAATACTTAAGAACTGTGACAATGTGTAGACTATAATTTTTTAAACCATTTATATTAATATGTGTGACAAGTCTGCATAAACTGGTAGATTATTGTTTCACTAATCACTAATAAAAGCTTGTGAAAGTGAACCTTTAATAAACTGAAGAAGCCTTACAGCTAATGAAATATTTATATTCTTACAGCAGTGATCCTTGTTCTTATTGATGTTTTAGGCAATGGACCACCTGCAGTCATTTATTGCAGACTGTGACCGGCGAACAGAAGTGGCTAAGAAAAGACTAGCAGAAACCCAAGAAGAGATCAGTGCTGAAGTTGCAGCTAAGGTAAGCACGTCAAACTAGTTATTGCTGTCTTTTTGAAGGTCAGTTTTTCTAAGGAGTCCATTTCAAGTTTTGAAAATATATCAAATCTGAGAATTCATACTGAAGAGAGGGGAAAAGTAATACATTTTCTCTGTCCTTCTTAAAACTGCCTTTAAGGCACAGAAGAGAACACAGGGAAGAGAGCTCTCTGCTATTTATGACCTCAGGAAACTTGACTCTGAAACCATGCTATAGAAATGTTAGTAATTCTTACACTTTTTTGATCCAAACTTCTTCCATAAAGTAAAGAAAAATCGATGTACTTTTCTCTAGATCTTTTTTGAATGAAAAAAAAAACCCTATCAGTTTTCTGCACATATATGCAAATGCTAGGAGGAATGGTTGTACACTCATTTTCCAAGACTGGTATAGACAACAGTGTGAATTACTTGCAGTTTTCTGAAAAAAATCCTTTCCTGGAATTGTACATAGGCTTGGTAACTCAGCCTTTTTCTGTGTTTTTTGCAGAGAGGCATTTTCTGTTTCACTTTTACTTTGGGAAGTTGTCTCTGCATGTTTCTTTTAATTCTATTCTTCCAGTTTTGCATATCATAACTCAGCAGTAGTTCAGATTGTTCTCCATAATTAAAAGCTTTTCCATTGTTAAGCCTTCCCTTGTCTTTCAAGGCTGAAAGAGTTCATGAATTGAATGAAGAAATTGGGAAACTGTTGGCCAAAGTAGAACAGCTCGGAGCTGATGGGAATGTGGAAGAATCTCAAAAAGTAATGGATGAAGTGGAGAAGGCTCGGGTAAAGAAGAGAGAAGCAGAAGTAAGTTGATTGTGTAAGGCTTGGGGGATGGAGAGGGCAGGGTCAAATATTAAATTGCTTGGCCTCTGTGTAATGCAAGACATCTTATCTCTGTCACTTCCTTAGCTAATTGCTTCATATAAAACTAAAGAAATTGCTTTGTGGCATCCTGTACAGTTAAAGTTTCTACCCTTCAATACATTCCTATACTATTAAAATTATACTTCCTTCCACAAATGGTGCATTTATCCTAGTTTGGCTGTATTGATCAGTATCTGTGGACACTGCCTTTGTGGCTGTGATGGGCGCACTGACCTGGTTTGGTCTCACAGCTCTTGCTGTGGCAACCCTCTTGTAATCTCATGCTGTGCTGATGGGACACGTACTGGAAGGCTTCAGTGAAGTGATCCATTGTCTTCACTAAAAGAGGGCTCATGTCTTGTGTATCAGGAAAGTCAAAATGATCCTTGTAATGTTCAGGTGTCAGAACTCACCAAGAGCTTTTCCATATTGTATTACACAAAGATGCTGAAATTTCTAGAAACCAGGGTCTGCAGTTGTTTCCATAGTACCGGAAGGATTGCTGGCAGTCTTGCTGGTCTGTCATCTGAATGTCTTTAGGTAAATTTTGCTCAGATAATGTGTTTAATTAGTGTCTAAAATGCTGATAGATTTCTCAGGAAACTAACACTGTTTTAAATGGATTCAGAATTAAAGCTGGTGTAGTATTTTCATAATATGTTAATGTAGTAATCATAGTGTGCATTCATTGTTGTACAGGAAAAAGTTGTTCATCCTTCTGTGTAATATAATCTTAACATAGTAATTGCCTCACTTTTTTTTTTAATTTTTAAAACCAGTTGCTGATGCCATGCCTTTAAATATGTTCTGTTTTCAAAATAAGGAAACATGCCTTGTATCTTAATGAGACAGTTGATTTATGAATAGTGTGAATTAACTAAAAGATGTTCTGATGTACATTGAATTTGGTTATTTGTAGTGTATCTTTGGTAAAGTGTCATCTTTGTGTTCATGTGCATTGAGAAGTAACAGCAAATGCTTTTATTTTCTAGGAAGTATACAGGAATTCTATGCCTGCCTCCAGCTTTCAGCAGCAGAAGCTACGGGTTTGTGAAGTGTGCTCAGCTTATCTTGGTCTTCATGACAATGACCGACGACTTGCTGATCACTTTGGTGGAAAACTGCATTTGGGATTTATTGAAATAAGAGAGAAGCTTGAGGAACTCAGGGTAAATCGTTCTTATATTTTTTTGTGTGTGCCCGTACGTAATGATTTGCCAGGCAACCTTAATGGAACATTTCTTTCAGGGGGTGTGAATTTTTTTCATATCACTTTAAACTTTTGGATTTCATTAGCCTAAAAACACTAAACGTTCTAATTTAACATCAATTACCTGGATAGATTTGTAAGATGACCTCTTTTGCATTGAGGTATATTAAAACACACATTCACAGTAATGCATCTTGGGAACAAAGAGCTTGAATCTACTTGTAAAATAGAGAACTGTATTTTGAACAAACAGCAGTGTTGAAACATACTTAGCAGTTATAGGAGATAGCCAAATGAACTTTGCTTTTAGACAGATGATTGACTAAAAGCAATAAGGAGGCTCTTCAAGATACAAGAGCATGTAGTAAGGAGGATGATAACACTTGGAAAAGCTTTCCAAAAAATGTAAAGAAATGCGTGGAACTCAAACAATCTGCTGTATGGTGAATGACTAAAACTCAATTTGTTTATTTTATCTGGACAAAAATTAGGAAGTGACTTTGAATAGATTTCAACAACTCAAGGCTGTAGCTCTCCAAAGTGGGAATACAAAATTATGTATATCTTGAAGTCAGAAATAGTTGTTACAGGGAGATTGCATGTTCTCTATAGCTTGAACATTTAAAATCCAGTTGGAATATTATAACCTATCTTGACCAGAAATCATATGCTGGAAGAAAAACACTGGAATGATATCCTGGACTTCTAGTTTTCAAGAGGATGGATTGGAACACTGATGCTATTTATGACCTTAATGTACAAATTACGGAGTTCACAGCTCAGTGAAGCATTTTAACTGTAGAAATCACTAAAGACAGTAGTTAAATTGGTTGAAGCCCTGAAAGCAGAAATTACTTGAACCGAATGAATTGACTTGGTTTATGATTTGTAATATTCCAGCTGTCCTGCATGGATACTGTGACTTACCCTTCAGAGAGCCCAACTCTTTCTGTTGATGATGTTGGCAATCTAGGCTCCTAAATATAGCTGCTATAACTTAAATCTTAGATGCCTAGAACAGGTCATGTGTGCTTCCTCTCATCCCTCCATGAAATTATGCAAAGAGTCACTTGAACAAGAAACCTTGCTTGTAGTTAAATTGCTGATGTTGTACAAGGAAATATAATTTGACATAAAGGGTTGAAATAACTGATTATTTACACCATTTGGAAAAAAATATGCATGGATAACTATTTCACATTCCCAAAGCATCAATAAATTAATCTTTCAAAGTGCTTTGCTAACAAAGAAAGAAAACAATAACTATCCCCTCCTTCCTCAGAGCTCTCCTCAGAGATCTAATCAAGATGCTGCTGGGGCAATTCCACCTCTCAGAAGAAGGTCTTTACAAAGAGTTGAATTTCTTGCATCATGTCCAGAAGGTGGCAAGACTTGGGTTTGGCCAGATCTCCAGTTGTGAGTTCCACATCTGAGGGCCCTCTACTGAGCGTGCCTTGTCCCCAGTAGTAGTGAGTTCACCCTGGGGGCTATCAGCTGAAGCATCTGCTCTAACTTTGTCCCACAGTCACAATACAGAAACAAGTAGCCTCAAAACTTAGGTGTCGGCCCAACCAAGTCCTTTAAGAAACAATTAGCACTCCCGGTTCTGATTCTTTCTGCCTTTCCCCAGTGTCCAAAATATGATAGGATTGGCATGGAAACTCTCACGTTAAAGGCATGACTTACCCTTCTGAATTCCCCTTTATTAAAAACTTAATATTTAACTCTGTGTATTTCAGGTCTTCGTGTAACACCCACATGCAGCTCTTCTGCAATAACTTCTGTTTCTTCAAGAAAAAAAAAGTATATATACTGAGGAAGAGAGTGGGAATAATATACACAAGGGAAAGGGGATATGTCTGAGGGAAAGAACTGAATGTTAACTGTCTAGATTATTCTTAGAGCACCTTCATGTGAGAAATTTTTAAATATAACTTTACATATTTTTTTGCTTTTAGAGGATTGTGGCCGATAAGCAGGAGAAACGAAATCAGGAACGTCTGAAACGCAGAGAGGAGAGGGAAAGAGAAGAAAGGGAGAAACTAAGGAGGTAGGGATCTGTTTTAATTGCATGTACATTATGACCTATTTATGTGTAATAAGAAAACTGATATAGTTCATACACATTTCTTAATTTGCAGAATTACAATAGTTTGCATTCCTTGGAAACTTAAAAGGATTGAGATGGAATTTCATTCTAAATCTTAAAACATGGAATTGTTTTCATAAAAAGCCTTTTTAAAAGCTACTGATAGTACTGTCTCTACATATTTGAAAAAAAAAGGTCTTTAAATTAGATAATTTTCAGGTGTGTACATTGTTTTGAGAGGTGACACATGTGAGCTTACACACATATGAGCTCCTTATATCTCTTAGCAATTTTCTTCATAGATGTTAGAAATCTTCTGTATTGGAAGTAGCTGCATGTATGCTTAAGGAAAGCAATTCCCTGTTCTTCTATGAAATAGTGGCTTCCAGGTTTTGTGGGGCTAGAGCAGGATGGAACCTGAGCTGCAGTTCTCTCAACACGTAAAGTTTCGGAGGTTAACAATGTAAACTTCTGAAATCTCTTGCAGTCTGGTACTATTTGCCTGTCAGGAAATAAGGGAATACTGACTTCAACTGTAAGCTTTTTCTGTGGGAGGGATGTGAGTTAGGAAGCTGGTTAGATATTCTTCTGGGTTTCTAGTAGGATAGTCTCAAAAATAAATTTGAAAACCCCCAACCAGCACGAAACAGGGATGTGTTTCCTGATAAACATGTTGCAAAGATGTTGACATCAAATAAAAGGCCTTTAAATATGTACTACTAAAACAAGAAATGCAATAACAGGTCAACTGGTCTGGTTTATTATTACTAAATTGCACTTTATTTGATAGTGAGATTCTCTTAAGAAAAATTACTATTTTCCATTTATTTCAGGTCCAGATCCCACAGCAAGCATGCCAAAAGGTATATAAATCTGCAGACAAGAAATACCAGCGGTGAAGTTAGCCTTTCACAAGCTGGAACATTTTAAGTTTGTCTAGCACTGTTAGTTTAAGATGTCCATCTTTACAAACAAAGCTTTCTGTTACATAGTCATCTCTCTGTGTGTTTGTACACTATTTATCACCATGCTACTGAGTTTATACATCTACATCTATTTTGTGGCTACTATGATACAGTTTCATGTCCCAAGTAACACTTAAAACAGAGAATTGCTTTTTCTTTACAAAACTTCTGGCTAATCCCTTTTGGTGAAAGCCCGTGTTTTCAAAATCCTAAGCACCAGGTTAACTCTCAGCAGATCACCCTTGAATAGTATGAGTGTTCTTTCAAATCTACACAGTTTAAGGTCAAAGTCTGAGGTATGATTGCAAAGTGATTTGTGGGGGGAAGAAAACCCAAAACTAAATTTGTATAGTGTTTAGAACCTTCCAGACTAGTTTTGTTGTTGTAGCTATGGGGAACAATATAGTCCAGTTTTTAAGGAACATGATAATACATAGATTCTGGCAGATGATCCCTGTCTCTGCATCATGAAGTTCTACAGCTTTGACTGATAAAGACACTGTCTTAAAGTGTAAAGAAGTAGATGATTTTTTTTTCATATTTTTATTTGCTTTCAGGAGCTTGAATTGGCTATGCTGTAGCCATACAGTCATGAATTAACTATAAAATTGTCTGCATTCGTGAAAAAGGAGTTTGTAGCCTTCCTACTGTTGCTTTCCCCTGTGTAATGCCTGTGATCAGACACTGCAATGGCTCCGAACACTGCGGGCCATTCCCTGTACAGATGTGCTTTACACATAGAGTGCATAATGATCACAGCACACTGGTAAGAGTAGCTGGGTGAAAGCAGTGTGTGGTGTAAGCCCTCTCTGTTCCCAGATCTAGGTCCCGAGATCGCCGCAGACACCGGTCTCGCTCAGCCTCGCGGGAGCGGAAGAGAAGGACTCGCTCCAAATCCCGTGAGAAACGGCACCGCCACAGGTCCCGCTCCGCCAGCCGCAGCCGGAGCCGCAGCCATCATAGAAGCAGGCACAGCTCCAGGGAGAGGAGCCGAGAACGCAGCTCCAAAAAGAGGTCAGTGTTGCCCTAGAAATAAATGGCTTTTCCTAACGCACAGTGAGGATTTTCACACTAAGTTAAGTTTATGCTTACCACTTGGTAATTTAAACACATTTTGAGTCTGTCTCAGATTTCAGTTACAGCTTCAGCATATTTATGATTTGACACACCAGAATGAGGGTTTTTTTTTTTGGAATAACAATAACAGGGTTATATATCATTTCTGTTTTGGATGAGTGCTACAGAGTATTGGTGTCAAGTTGGTAATACCAGTTTCCTGCAGCGTGGAAAGTGAAACAGCTGGTTTTCATTTGAACCCAGGGATATCAGCATCATACATTCCGGTTTTCGCTTGGGCACTTGTTCCCAACACCAGAGCCCATCTGTTGTGTACTGCACCAGATAAAAACAAGTTAGGTATGCCTGTAAATAAACTTGTTGCACTGCACCTGAAGATACTGTTTTGCAAGGACCTCTCATGGAAAGATTACTGCAGGGAGCAGGCTGGGGCTGTTGCTTTTGAATGATTCAGTTGCTCTCTGCTCCTGAGGATTGGCTGGCTTATTTTACACGAATGAGGTGAGCATAACTTAAGAGTTGGGATTGCACAACGAGGTATTTGGTAGGGAGGTCTGCTCATAAACAGGATTCCTTTCTTGTATAGATTACCCAGCGTGGCATACTTTGAGAGCAGTGCAGTGATAGGGTGCCCAGTCTTAAAACCCTGAGGCTGTTGACCAGCAAGAAGATAAAAGGTCAGATTTTGAAGTGGCATGCAGGGCTTTTAGTTCAAATTATTTCAGGAGTTAAATCATTGTTACTTCTGCAGGGGACTTGGGCACAAGATACTTGATAAACAGTTGTACTAACTCCAAGGTGAACCTCTTATTTGGCACGTAGCTTCTCTTCTGTGACGTGTAGTTTGTGGAACAGGGGTAATGCCTGTGGATCTCAGTGGGTTTTTGCAAGTACTAAGTCTTGCCAAACACTACAGTGTAGGGAAAATAATCTTTTCAGATGAGCAACTAACATGAAAGGTCACTTCTTTGTAAGCTTACAAAAGGAAATCAGTACAGGAGTATTTTGCAGACCTTAGTTTTGAAGCTTTGAGGTAAAGCAACAGTAACTTTCTGTAAGTGGAGAGAGTACAGTCACACTGTCCTGTCCTGTGTCCCGAAATTTTTGACTAGGAAATGACTGGCTAGCTTTATAGCATGCTGTTAAGATTTTCTGTAAAAGTCTGTATTAGAATATTTTGTGATTGCAGTACGTGGTAAAATACAGATGAAGTGTTTTTCAACAACAGACCTAAGTGCATCTGTAACGGAATATAGAGAAGGATGTCTAATCCATTTTTCTCCCATACAGGTAGCTAATTTAATTTAAAACTATGTAATTTGTTTTACAAAACAGGTCTTTCCTGGCTCCATCATAAAGGTTTTGAAAGTGTTTATTTATCAGAGTAAAATATCTATAAAGAACTCTACCCTAACCTTTCAAAGTCACACAAGGATTAATTCTTGTAACAAAATACGGTTGTAGAACAGATTCCAGATTTGGTTTGTATTTGTCATATAGTAGCCTCCCTTCCAGAATTACGCAAGTTAATTTTCCCCTGCTTTTAAGCAAACTCTTGTTTTTAAACATGTTTTTTAAGTTTGTAATTTATATGTCTCAGGCTAGACACTGTTCTTAAACTAGAGACTGCAGATGAGAAATTTCAGTTAAACTCCAGTTAATGCAAACTAGGAGGTGGAGGCTGAAAGTAAGAGATGTAGTGAGGAACACTGTATTTAATCTGGGCTCTGTAATAAGTGTAGATTAAATCCTACCTCAAAGTACTTGTCTTTTGAAGTGGGAAGTAGGAAAGGGAGAATGGTAGAATGATTTGATGTCTTCTCATACACTTCTGTTCATATAAATCTAAATCCGGGTTGGAAAAAGAAGAAAAATATAAAATCTCAATGCTGTTTGATAGCTACCGATTCACGTCTTAACTTGAATTCTCAAATATTCTTCACCTTACAGATCCTCTAAAGAAAGATCTTCCAGAGACAAAGAGCGTTCAAGAGATCGCGATAGAACATCCCGTGATAAAGACAGAAGCTCGAGGGAGAGGTCGCCGCGGGATTTCAAAGACAAGAAACGTTCGTACGAAAGCGCTAACGGCCGATCGGAAGAGCCGAGGAGCTCAGAGGAGCGTGAAGCAGGGGAGATATAACTGGCTGTATATTCACCTGATCTCTAGCTTCCTATGGAGTTGCATACTTTGGTTTAGTTTACAGTTGTTCAAAGGGACACCAGTGAGCAGTTCCAACACTGATCCAACTAGGGTAGATGTACAGTATATAAAAGTGGTTATAACAAAGTCAGAATTAAACCCCATGATTTAATGATGCCTAAAGCTGGGTCCTGGACTTCCACCAAGTTGTAAAACTTTTCTGAAAGATTTCTCTTTATTCAGGACAACAGTTTTATGTACCAAGATGCAGATCTCAATGTTTTTAATCTCCTTTCCAATACAAGTTAGTGAACAAATTATATTGTACTACTTGCCTTGGGTGCTTTTGAACCTTTATAAATTCTCCAATTCTGCTCCAGTCAAAACAGCAGCATTGAAAGGTTGTATTTGGGGGAATTTTTTTTTTGTTTGCTTTTTTGTAAGAGGGTGGGTGGATGGATATTGACTTTTACTCTAAGGTTATGTTCCCAGTGTTGGGCTTTATTTTTGTTTGGAATCCTAGGATTTGATTACAGTGGGAGCATTTAGACAGGAATGTGTGCTGGAGAAAGCGGAAATGTCTTTTTACAGTGCCTATTTAGACTTGGAAATTGAACAGCTGTTGCATTACATCTTTTTTATTTCTACTTCAATTTTGAAATCAAAGCCAGTCCCATATCTGTACCATTTGATTGGTATGTGTTCAATATATTTGTTTTTTTCCATAAGGACTCTTTCTGCTTTTTATTGTGGGGTACATCTTTAATTGTATTAAAACAAACAAAAAAACCAGCAACAACAAACAAAAATTAAGAACAAAAGAAATAAAAAAAATAAAAAAGAAACCATATTGTCCAATAACTTAACAAGGATATACTGATCTCTTAAGGTGGTTAACTAGCCCTTCAGTCTTTTAAAAAATATCTGGTTATTAGAGTTTTTAACATACAGATGTGTTCTAGGAGAAGCAGTCATTCTGCTTACAATCCTGATTTACCCTAAAATCTTCAGAAGCAGAAACATGTGGAGTCAGAATCATAAAACAGTTTGGGTTGGAAGGGACCTTAAAGATCATCCAGTTCCAACCCCCTTACTGTGGTCAGGGACACCTTTTGCTAGACCAGGTTGCTCAGAGACCCATCCAGCCTGGCTTTGAACAGTTCCAAGGATGGGGCATCCACAGCTTCTGTGGGCAACCTCTCAATACCCTCACTGCAAAGAATTGATCTCTAATATCCAATCTAAATCTGCCCTCTTTCAGTTTAAAGCCATTCTCCCTTGTCCTGTCACTACATGCCCTTGTAAAAAGTCCCTCTCCAGTTGTAGGCTTCCTCTAGGTACTGGAACGTGCTATAAGCTCTCTCCAGAGCCTTTTCTTCAGGCTGAACAACCTGAACTCTGTCAGTGTTTCTTCACAGGAGAGGTGCTCCATCCCCCTCATCATCTTTGTGGCCTCTGGACTCGCTCCACCAGGTCCATGTCCTTCCTGTGCTGGGGACCCCAGAGCTGGATGCAGCACTCCAGGTGGGGTCTCACCAGAGCAGAGGGGCAGAATCCCCTCGCTCACCCTGCTGTCCAGCTGCTTTGGATGCAGCCCAGGATGTGGCTTTCTCGGCTGTGAGTGCACAGTGCTGGGTCACGTCCAGCCTCTTGTCCCCCTGAACGCCAGGCCCTTCTCAGCAGGGCTGCTCTCCGTCTATTCGCCCTTCAGCATGGATTTGTGCTTGGGATTGCCCTGACCCAGGTGCAGCACCTTGCACTTGGCCTTGTTGAACTTCTTGAGCTTTGCACAGACCACCCCTCAAGGCTGTCGAGGTCCCTCTGGATGGCATCCCTTTCCTCCAGTGTGTTGACTGCACCAGCTTGCTGAGGGTGCCCTTGATCCCAGTCCGTGTTGCTGACAAAACGTGAAGGGGTTGCTGTCTGCTCTGTTGGATTGAAAGTGCTTTGGGGTATTTAAACTACTTGGATATGCCCTACTCCCACACAGAAGAATTTAGGGATTGGTAAATTTTCCTCCTTGAGATCACACCACTGAGTTACCTAATAGTGATGCCCAAGAGCAATGTTTGTAAGGATTTATTAGCATTTCCAGCAGGTTCTGCAGCCTCTGTCCCTCCCTAGTGCAAGTGCCTATGAAGGCCTGCTAACATCACTGTGTAATACCATTCACTGTGCATTTGTACCAGCTGTAGTTTCTGTAGTTTCTGTAGTTTTCTGTATGGTCAGAGGACGTGGTTGATAATTCTAACACAGAAGATAATTTAGCAGCGTGTTGACTGGCAGTGAAGGCTAGAACAGGACCTTTACACCTCTGCAAGGGCTTGGATCCAGCACTGCACATTCCACTTTGAATTCATGTCATTTTAAGCTTCCCAAGTGATGATGACTAACTACTTTACACTTTTTTTTATTATTATGTATTTATCCATTTGAATTCTGAGCATCAGTTTCCTTCCTGGGACTGTTTTTTGATTTCTTGGATGACCCAGCTGCTTGATGAATGGAAGTTACCAGTGTTCGTCCATCTGGTATGGCCACAAGTGTAAGTGCTTGATAACATCTATCGTCGCATAGTTGTTAATGGAATTCTAGTGGTGTGACAAAAGGTGACCCGTCATTTCTAGATACATATTACATAGCACAAATGCCAGTGATTCCTTTGGAATTTCTTTCTGGAATAATTATATTCCATAAATACTGAGGACCTGTCTCCCCCTGCAGCCAGCAACTAGAAATTTTGTATTGTAAAAAGGGGGAGGAGGAGGGTAGGTGAGATTTTGCATACTCTGACAAAACAGTGCCTAGACTCCATGCTAGCAAATTCTGGATAATATGCCATTCATTTTACAAATTACTTATAAATTTAATTACAAAAGGGGGATTGGATTTGGGCCTTCCCTTATGTAGAGGAAGTACCACACTGATATTAAGCAAGAAGGTAATATCTCTGATTTCCTCATAAAATAATCTGAATTACTTGTGGAAATACAGGACTGAAGTGCAGTTCGGAAGAAAAAATTAAGGTGACAGATGAAACACACCTAGGATGCAAAAGATTTGGAGCATCTAGCAGGAGACTGTTCCTAAATATGGATCTTTCACCCATCAGAACCTAATGACCTTAATTCCCAGGAGTGCAAAACTGAGGTGTTCATCACCTGTAAATTTCCTGCTGGACAGCTGAAGAGTGGTATGGAGTGGCCTTAGTCTTCAGGATCAAATAGATTATGAAATGGAGCTCTTGAGGGAATGTAGGGATGCTGTAGCTGAGCGTCAGCTTTTGAGATCTTGGAAATTTTGCTGATGCAGTTGTAGCTCCATAGCAGTTTTTATCAAACTGAAGGTGTACAAAATAAGCAGAAGAAGTAAATGACTTCACTGATTTAATGTGTTTGAACTGCAGTGAACCAGCAAGCGTTATTCCCATATATTTTACAAATTCTGGGTTAGTCTAGTTTTACACTTAGGGGAGTGTAAAACAGAAAAAAGTTAAGGTGGTAAGCAGCTGGAGGATGGCACATTACCAGAAATGAGATCCCCTACTGAACGTGGAATCGTAGAATTGGTTACCTTCAAAAGGCCCTCAAGATCATCGAACCCACCCCTTAACCCAGCACTGCCCAGCCCACCACTGAACCATGTCCCCTAGTGCCACATCCTCACGCCTTTTAAATACCCCCAGGGATGGCAACTCAGCCACTTCCATGGGCAGTCTGGCCCAGTGCTGTATAGCCTGTGTGTTGCTTTTCTCACTGCAGCAGGAGGAACCACACAGTAAAACGGTGACCTTTCCAGGCAGAGGTGCTTGGCCTAGTGCTGCTGGATCCTGTTACCCACCATGACTTGCCAGTGAAGCTGGCACGGGAGGCTGTTCCTCCGTCCTCTTGCCTTCCACCAGCTGTTGAATCTGGGAGTTACCATCTCATTGCTACAATGATAGCCCTGCCCTGGAGCCCATCTCTCTGTCCAGCCTATCTTGCCCCATCCATCCCCAGGGGCAATGGGAGAAAACAGGTGAGCCAGCTCCCTAAACCAGTGCAAATGGATGATTGTGCAAATGTTCAATAGTCTTGGAGCAGGGATTATCTCTGTACCTGAAGAGAGAATGGTAGCTAGACTTCAGTCTTGCTAGGCAAGGCAGCCAAGGGCATGGGTGGGCACATCGAAGTGGGTAGGTTTAGCTGGAGGGACACAGCAGATAGGGGTTGCAGTCAGCATTAAACTAAAGTATAAATGCAGACTGAGCCACGCTCCAGAGGTGATGGCGGTGTGCAGTGTTGTGTAGGGGCCTGCAGCACCTGATAACCCTTCCAGTTTACTGATCTTTGTCCCATGTTTCACATGCCACCTTCCTCAGTATCGCTGTCCTTTATTCAACAGACAGTAGAGATTAGTTCCTTCTGATGCAGGGGCTTATAAAAAATGTCAACGCACTTTTCGTCCAGTCCTGCATGATGGTTCTTGCTCTTTGGTTTTTTGCTTTGATCACTTTTTTCCACTTGCTTAATAAGTTCTTGCACTGTTACTGCTTATGTAATTATTTGTTCTTTTCAGTAAGATCTGAGATCTTTTACTGCAGCTTGCAAAACTGGGAAGCAACAGACTGCAGCTGGAAATACAAGGAAAGAGAATGTTTGCTTCTAGCCCTGGCTCTCCTCTTTATCGCTGCTTTCCCCTCTGTGGGCATATAATGGAGCCAGCAGGCAATTAGAAAAATCTCTCATGACTTACCTCTCCTGGCTCTGGCTTTTCACTTCCTTTTGCTGGGGAAATTGCAGTCCCAAATTCCTTCCTTAGGCTCAGTGGTGCTACCAGAGCAGTACAGGCAAGCAGAGTCCTGGGAGATGCACCATCAGGAAGGCAGGATTAACTAGCAACAAAGCAGGGTTGGACACCAGCAAGCTCACAAAGGGTGTAACAGCAGCAGGAGCTGCCGTGGCTGTACAACCCTTTCCCAGGCTGTTTTAATCTGACAGATGCTGACTTGGAGCAGGGATTATCTCTGATGGTGATGCTCAGTTAAGTGTACAAGGGTTAGAAATCGTTCCAGGTGCTGGCTCAGAGAGGCTGCAAAGAAGGCACTTTCACGGTACTGGCCCTCAGGCACCTTCAGCCCGGCTCGAGCTTCTCTTGTCTCTATCTCTAGAAGGTGGTAGGTGAGTGGGGACTTTGCATGGAACCACTGTAACTTTTCAAATTGCTGCCTTCAAATCTTCCTGAGCTCAAACTGGTTTGCAGCAGAGCAATGAGAGTAAAGAACTGCCAGCACCTCTTTTCAGAGTTTTAACTACTTATACTCCCTCAGAGGGATTTGAGACTATAAATATTTTTTTACATGTCTTGTTCTTTTTTTACAGTCCTTGCCAGTGCTGTGCAGTATGCTTCCCTTTCTCCCTGAGCTGAACAGAACACTGAAGCATATAAAGCAGTCTGCCCCATCCTCCCCTCTGGCTAGAGTTCCTCTTCTGGACTTTGGGATTTAGCATCCTTTGCCAAATGCAGTGGGTGAGGAAAACTACATGTTCAATGAAAGAAAAGTCTGTATTTTTACCTGTTTACAAAACTCTTGCTTCATGGTTAAGTGAAAAGCTTCCCTTCCCACCACCTGAGAAGCCTGGCTGCTGCAAGAGCGATGGGTCCCTGGGTGGGAGCTGGAGCTGGTTTTGGAAACCCTGTGGTACCCCCAGTAACTGCACTGTAACCAGCTGCCAGTGCTGCACATCACCTTTTCTGTGAAGCAAATAAGAGGGCACATCTGCTTTCTCTGTGTTTATTGCATTACACTGAAGCAAACCACCATGTGGTTATTTGCAGTTATTAGCTGATTATTTCACCAAGTCTAAGGAATACAAAGAAAAGCAATTAAATAGTTCAGGACCTGGTTAGCACTGAAGGGAGGCTCAGGCTGTGTGACTGGACAGGATGAGCCCCAGGCCAGGCTGAGCCCCCTGTGCTGCCCAGGCAGTGGGGCAGCAGCCTCCATCAGCTGGGTGCATTTTGAGCGCACAGGAGCTAGTGAGCTCTACTCTTGCCTCATGTGGGAACGCAACCTAAGTAATTTCCTGGGAGTAACCTGGTGAAATCCACAGCCTGGAGACATTCATCCCTGCCCAGAGGGGTCCAGTGGTGACCACACTCAGTGTTGTCATCCCTTGTGCCGGAAGCTGCTCCAAGAAACCAAGGTTGGGTGACTCTGCTGGCTCATGCAAGACGGGACTTTGCTCTTGTCTCTCCCAGGTGTTTGTCATTCCCATGCACTACTTCCCCCTTGTCACACAAAACAATACTCATGCCTCTTAAATAATGACCTCTGCCAAGATTCTGGAGATGCTTCAAAATGGTCTCCTTCCTGTCATTCATGAGGATGGACAGGTGGTATAGATGAGGTGGTGCTGCTGGAAGGAGCAAGTCTTTTAGGAATAGAAACCTTAAAGTCATCATCTTAAAATGTAGTCTTCAAGGATGGTGGCCCAAAGAACCCACCTGAAACACTGAAACTGCAAAGCACATCAGGATTTTTTGGTTGACTTTGACGTATCTGCAGGTTTTGTTTAGCTGTATAAACTCAGTTTGCTAAGGAAATTATTGACATTGATACCTATATTGTATAAGCCTTTTTTCTTGCCTTTTTTTATTTTTAAATTTTAACATTTGCAGCTGTGGCTGGGGGCCCAAAAGCAGCAAATCAGTGCTGGCAAGATGTTTGAAGAGCCTGGAGGGTCCACAGCCTCACCAACCCTCCTCTTTGTAGATATTGTTCAGGTGGGTGCAGATTTCATTGGTCACCTTCTCAAAGGAAGCTTTGCAGTCTCCACCAAATTTCTCCTCCATCAGTTGTAAGATAATGTCACAGATAATCTAAACAAGGAGAAGGGAAGAGACAACAAGTGTGAACTTTTCTCCACATTAGAGGTGTAAGAACTTACATATCTTGTATATCTTTAGTTGGGATTCTTGGAGGGCAGAAAGGGATACGAGAACAATTCACAGCACGTGGCCTGCAGAGCTTGTAACAGGGCATGGAAAATAAGGTGCATTATAGAATTCACAAAAAACTGCTGGTGGTGTTTTTACCTATCCTGTATCTAGTAAATGTTGACTGCACCTATCACTTAAGGATGGCTGTATAGGACTGATATGCTTCGTCCATCCACTGCAATCCTTCTGGCAGGGGACTGTCCCACATATTTAGAGGCGACAATGAGCCCCCCTGTTGGACACGTTTGGAATACAAGGGTTAAGTTTCTTCCTGATCTTTCTTCCTCCTTAGCTATCTAGCACTCTGGAGCAGAGTTCATTTGTCCTTGCAGTTACTAGGTAGGTAGTATACTTTGAAATGTTGATTCCTTTCGTGTGTAGCATTTATTGTTTTGTGTGCATCTTTACCTTGAAAAACTATTTTCAGCCAGAAATCATCACTTATTTTCCCACTTACTGAAAATTGGGCCCACTGCTTTTGAAATCACCTTCATTTGGAAATAATCTTTGCCAGAAGGTGCCTCTTTTTGCTGTGTAAGGCAGACAAAATAGTTACAAATGCACTCTGCTAGTGACCTTAGGTGGATCTGGGCAAGTTATTTGATCCTGTATTTATTACTTGTGTTTGTTTAATGATGATGATGCTGTTGCCATTGTTGCTCAATAATAGCTGGTTTAGTTATCCTAGAAAAGCTCAGTTCCTGTTACGAGATAAAAAATACGTCAGGAACTGAAGCCCAGTGTTAAACTGCTTTTCTGTATCTTGTTATTAAATGGCAGGTGTGGGAATCCGATTGCACTGAGAAAACCCACTGCAGCTCATGGGCAGGTGTGTAGTTCCCACCCGAGCAGACCTGCCTGCACCACATCTGCTGCACAGCCGTCTTCCCCACCAATGACAGATCTCTCACTCCTGCCATCTTCCACCATCAACCATCTCACCTTCCACCACCTCCATTCTCTCAGGCATATGTATATTCCTACATACAAAGACTATTTTCCTCAGTTCTACCCCTCAAAGGGGAAAACATGCCCTCCTCACAATCACACCCTTTGGGAAGAGGGCTGCTCACTCACCCTGAAGTTTTTGGGGTCAATCTTCAGCTGCGTGGCATGTTTCTTGCCGAGTGGGGTCACTATCCCAAGAAAAGCCTCAGAGTTGTCCAGGTGTTGCACCATGTTGTTGATGGCACTGAAAACCTTCTTGCCATGGCCCCTGACTTGATCTGACTGTTTCATCTCTTCGGCAGAGTCCATGCCTTTGAAATGTGTGAAGTAGGATTTGGTGTCTGGGTGCTCAGTAAACATTCTGTTGAGGAATGAGAGACATCCTGACTTGTGGACTGAAGTATCAAAGCAGACATGGCTACACATTCCGGGCCTCGCCTTATGCATTTATGCCCCTTTTCCCCTTCTCTTTATTAGAACAGACACTTCGGGATTCCTTGTTTCTCCTTTGCCTTTTGCACCTGTGCACAGCCCCCGTGCACACAGCAGCCAGTCCTCTCTCCCTTGCCTCTCCCCAGGGCATTTCCTTTGCTCATTCCACCTTAAAACTGATAATGAACTAATTCTACTGCTTCTAAAGTAAATATTTCCTCTGTGTTAACTCTGTGTTACTTTCATAGAGAAGTGGGAGCACGTTCAAATGAGGTGGCTGTGACAGTTCAATATTCCCAAAGATGTTCTGGACAGCGGATATAACCACTGTGATACTGGTGGGTGTTTTCATGGAGAAACCTTACTATTGGTTTTGTTAATTAACCCCTTACTAGAGTCCACTGCAAAACCTTCTTACTGCCTGTGATGGATTGTTGTTTGAGTATGGGGCACTGCTCATTCCATTTATTCAAAAGTACCACAATTCAGCGTGTTTGAAATTACCTTTGATCCATTACAGTCATCTTGGTCAAACTCTTTTAAAAAAAGCTGTTTGCTCCATTGGGTAAACCGGTTATCCACCTGAAATATCCATAGCAAATTCCACATTGCATTTCATAGAGTCACAAAATGGTTGGGCTTGAAGGAACCTCTGGACGTCATCTGGTTCAGTATCACTGGTCAAGCCAGTTGCCCAGGACCATGGCCAGATGGCTTTTGACTATCTCCATGTATGCAGACTCAACAACTTCTTTGGGCAGCTTGTGCCAGTGCTCAGTTGCACTCAGAAGTAAAAAAAGTGTTTCCTGATGTTCAGAGGGAACTTCCTGTGGTTTGGTTTGTGCCCATCGACTCTGGACCTGTCCCATAGCACCACTGAGATGAGCCTGGCCCTGCCTTCTTTGCACTCTCCCTTCAGGTTTTTATGTACACATTGGTAAGATTCCCCTGAGCTTTCTCTTTGCCAGGCTGAACAGTCACAGCTTTCTCAGCCTTTCTTTATTGGAGAGATACTCCAGTCCCCTCATTATCTTCCTGGCCCTTTGCTGGACTCTCTCCAGTATGGCCATGTCCCTCTTGCCTTGGGAAGAACCCCTGACCTTCTCTGTAGGCAGGTCTGGGGTTGTAGGACACTAAAGCAAAACCTTCTAGAGTAAATTACCCCAGAGAGGCAAACAACTGTATGCTGCTGACGTTTTATGGTTGCATTCCTGACCCTAACTGTACACAGGTTGTGTAGCCTGCAGAAGGAAAGAGCAGCATGTGATACTTTGTGAGGGTAATCCAGGCACAAGGTGTGATATACAAGAAAGCCAGAGGGAGGGGTAAAGGTCTGATAACCAGAAATAGCATTTGAACTGATCCATGCTTATGGAGGCGATGTAAGTCCCAGATGAGAGTGAAATATGTGAAAGGTGAACAGAAGAAAGGGAAACAGGATGGAAACTAAGACAGGAAAGCCCACAGAACGGGTATAATACAATGGAACAGATGGACTGAGGCTGAAGGAGAATCAGAAGTGAAATACTGAGTTTAAAAAGAGCATTAAAAGAGTTTAGAGGTGAAGAGGGAAATAAGGCCCATGTTTTGTTCCCATTCTCTTTCATACCACACTTTCTTTTCTTTACCTTACATGGGTGAAGAAATTGTTCTTGTCTCTTCTTTTCCCACCCCATTTACCCCTTTCCTTTTATTTTTCCTTGTGTGGATTGCTCCTCTTCCCAGCAAGGGCTGCATGAAAAACACCAAGACATGCTCCTAGGCAGTATCTCCATCCTTCTTGCTGTTCCTCCTTCACCCCTCTGGGGCAGCAGTTGGATGGGCTCTTTCCTTACCTGACCAGCACAGTTGTCCCATTGTCCTCAGCATCCACATACATCTTCTCCCAGGCACCACGGGCACTTTGCACCTCTGCTTCAGAGAGCGACATGGTGGAGGAGATGTTGGCAACGGAGGGTGCAGCGGGAGGGAGAAGGACAGGGAGCTCCTGGCAGGGTCTTTCTGTTCCAGTTCTCTCCTCAGGGCTCTCTAAATACTGCCCTGGGGATTTAAGAGATTTTGAAGGGTCTCTTTGTCTCCGTCCTCCTCAGTCACATTTCTGCAGGTTTTAGAGCTACCTAATCACTTTTAATCAGGAAAGAAACCAACCACATGAGGAGGGAGGACTAGCCCTGCAGTCGTAGGTCAGGTGCCAAAGCAAAGGTCTCACTGTCTGAGGAGAGAAGGGAAAAAAGGCAGTTTTCAGTGGGGGGAAAAAAGATCAATTCTCCTCCCCTCTCACCCCTGCCAAAGCCAGTGCTTGGCTCCTCTTTCCTGAAGGTGATCCTTGCCCAAGAACTAGTTTTCCTGGTTTTCTCCCAAGAGTGCTGCTGTGCTGAGGGCACTGTGGTGCCCTGCCATCCCCTCTCCTTGGCACTCTTTGGTCTTTCAAAGATCCTGTTTCTAGCTCCAGCAACTCCCTCCAGTCCTGCCTTCATGCCACAGTCACTGCTTTCCCCACAGCCCTCTGGTTTAACAGGGGCTCACCCCACAGCTGCTCCCAGCCTTGGCCCCACGAGGGTGGGAGGCTTCGCCACCCCAAAATGACAGCATTGCAGGGATGGTGACGGCAGCATGGCACAGCATCCATGGCCATAGTGCCCTGCACAGCCACCTCATTTTAGTGCTGCAGATAAACGGTGCAGCACAGCCAAGCATTTCACTTTCCTAACCCTCTTGGCTTGCAGCTGGGATCTCTGTCCTATCTCTGAGCCCTGCCTGCCTGGGAGAGAGATAAGGGGCAGGAGAAGGGCCAGCATGGAGCTGCAGACAGCATCTCTGGACCTGTTATAGTCACAGTCACTTGGAACTGGAGGCAAAAAGTTTTCATGGATTATCCATGCAATGCCTGGGCTTAACCTCTGGCAGGAATGTTCTTGTTAAGTCCAGGGCACGCACGCAAAATAAGGGGCTTGAGAAACTGCTGCTGGACACTGAGGGCAGACAAAACCTCATATTGTTTGGGATAGTTCAGAGGAGGGAAGGAGCAGGTGTGAGGGGAAAATATGCAGCATGTCAAGATAAACCAGCCTGATACCCCAAGGCAGGAAAAGTGCTGGCTGCAAACTCACAGAGACTGACTGGTCTTGATGGGGTTGTGTCCCACTGCTGCTGCTCCCATTGAGGGAGGACTCAAATGACTTCACTGAAATTTGTCCCCACTTGCCTCCCTCTCCCTTTTTACCACACAGCAAACAAAGAGCAGTCTGATAGAAAGCTGCGAAACAGTTGTGGGTGCCCCATCCTTGGAAGAGTTCAAAGCCAGGCTGGATGGTGCTTCGAGCTACTTGGTCTAGTGGAAGTTGTCCCTGCCCACAGCAGAGGGATTGGAACAAGATGATCTTTAAGGTCCCTTCCAATCCAAAACATTCTATGATTCCCTAGGAGAATTCTCCTCTGCTCTCCTCCATTTTCCTCTGGGATATTGCAGTATGAACATGCTCCATCCTTTGATACATAGTCAGACATCCTGTCGTGGGCCAAAATATATCTGTTTCCAGTTGAGAAATTTCAATCTGATTAATTTATTGCCAAGTAACAAACTAACCAATCAACACTTAGATGCCTCACTTTCCCCTGTCCTGTTTCCTCACCCTGTGCTGCAGGTTACAACCAGACCCTTTGGTGAGAGCATGGGTGGTGCAGGAGCTGGGGCTGGTGCATGGGGATCCCTTTGTTCTTGCTGCTCCTTATGTCCTACTCAACTGCTCCAGCATGGGCTCTTCCACTGGTCATCATCCCATTGGATACTGTACCTGCTCTGGACTTGTCTCTCCCTTTTAAGTATTCACTGCCTGTTCTTACACATTCTCCCATGCAGGCACTCTAAACTCACTTGGTTGGTCCAGTTTTGGGGTGCAATGGGTCTGTTTTGTCTGGGGCCAAGCCAGGTGTCAGCAGCACAGGGCAGTCCCTGACCAGACAAAGCAATGACATCCTCCCTCAAGCATGTCATCATGCTCTCTCTGTGACATGCTTTTCTAGTCTTCCATCTTCCGGTGTTACTTCCACATTTTGGAAAATTGTCTTCCATTTTCCCCTTGCATGATTTGCCAAGTCCTTGTAAGATGAACACAAAAATCCTTCATAAAGGTTTGACATCTCTAACAGGGCTATACACATCTAAGCTACACCTCAGCAATCTGTAGCAGTTGAAACAAAAAAAGCTCCAGAAATCTATTTATTTTGGCCTGGAAATGGAATAGCTATGAAAAATGAGCTGTTTAATCATGAAGTCGTCGCTGACACCTCCCCATGTGTGGGCAAGAGGATGAGTGCTTGGTTTACTTCTTTTTCCTCTCCCGGGGTTTGTGTTGGTTATTATCCCAAAGGAAGTGAATCCTCTCAAGCGTACTTTCTATTGCATGAAGAGACATATTTTCTAATGGGGGTGAAGCTCCTCAGGATGTTACCCCTAAAGAAGGGAATCCTGGTGTGCAAGAGCAAATCAACACATCGATTTGAGACATGATTTTATTACAAATCTGCAGAATAGGGTGCCAGGCCAGGTCAGGCCTGGCCTTTTCCAACCTTTTGGAAAACAAGCAGAGTCCTTTATACAAAAAGGTAACCAAAAAAGAAGCATACAGGAACAGGAGACTGGTCACTCATGTTCCTATAACAAAATTTTTAATGTGCATGTGCTGATCTCAGTCCAGTTCATTATCCTATTATTTTCACACACAAATTCTCCTGGGGGTGTGTTCTTCAGCGTTATAATCATCTAAGGTAACTTGAGGTTGTCTTTACATCCTGTTTACAAACCTGTTGCTAAGTTATTGTTTAACCTTACTTTGTTAAACCTCTGTTGCAGTTTCTGCCTGAATCTATTTGAACCATTACTTGTCAAGGACATAAGGATTTATAGCATTCTGTTCCTGGGCTCTCTTCACAGTTCCATTGCTCCAGCACCCCATTGTCATGGTTTCAAGGCTAACTGATAGTTACTGTGAACTTTTTGTGAATCTCTAATTTCATCTGACATCAGGGAGGCAGATGGTGCTAGGAAATCCGGAGCAGGGAGCACAGTCATGGTGTTTGGGCTGTGGCCAAGCTTTTCCTTTCCCTGTCCCCAGCCAGGGGAGAAGAGGGTGTGCTTGCATTGCTCTGCAGGGAAATGGTGTCAGCATTGCGAAGTGGGGGTGTCTCTCAGTTTCCAAGAAATCACATGCTTTAGGCAGAAGGCAGCCCGCAAGATCCAGCCACAGAAACGAGTGGCACCTACTCACCCAGCCATTTAGGATCCAGCAGCCATCACACCTCTCGAGCTCATCAATGTCCTGGTTACAGGCACTGCAAACCCCACTGTCTTTTCTTCTCCTTGAAACTTGGGGATCTGTGATTCTGCGATTTTTAGCATAAACGACCCACCTTATTTATTGTTCAGTGGGGTTAATCCCCAGCTCAGCAGACACACCTGTTTCACAGGATGGCTGCCAGGGGCTCAGCAGCTGTAACTCTTCTTTTCCCAACACCCGTGGTAGTGTCAGGCTGAGGGTAGAGCCCCCCATATTGCCAGGTTTCAGGGATGTTTAGCCCGAGACCCTGACACTCAGTGCTGCTTTCACAGAAAGGACAAACACCCACATCTGCTCATGCTCAGTGTCTGAGGCTATCAACATAATCAGCTCATCAAAACAAGCAAAACCAGGAGCTGCAGTCACGACTGTCAGTATCAATGTCTGAATCCCAAAGCCCACACAGCACATGGGTGGGAAAGGCTTTCCCAGCTGCCACTTTCCCAGAGCGTACTTCTCTCTCCTATTCCAGGGCATTAGTGGGCTTGGGCTTTCCACTGGCGAAATTACCAAATGCAAAGGGTAAGAAAAAAGCAGGACTACTTCTTAGGACCTAGCCCCCACAATGGCTCTTACAAAGTGTACAGAGTGGTACCACCTGACATGGTAGAAATGCACACAGGTGTCTCTTGTGAATACTTTTATTGCATGCATAACATTTTAAATGTGAAAGCAAAGGTAGTGATTTCAAAATCGCTCCACTTTTATACGTCATAGGGCATAGCAGATATGCAGATTACTCCTCTGAATGCTGCTCTCGTGATTAACAACATACACTACGTGGCCAGCAGTGACTCTAACAGGATCATTACAACTAATAAGGATGCCAGTGCTGAGTTTCCTTGCAGTGTATCCAGCTAACCAAGAATTTGCATTGGTGGAGGTAAGTGTTCAGCAGAGAAACTTTACATCCTCACTGAAGGGGAAAAAAACATCCCCACAAATGCCAGCCCACCCCTCATCCCCCGAACCATCAGTGTGCTACCAACACCATTTTGGACACAAACCACACACCAGCACAAGGGTCACTATGAAGAAAGTTAACTCCACCTCAGCCAGACCCAGCACACTGCAGGACTGCATCCTTTTCTTGGTACAAATTTACGCTCATGAAGCTTACACTGTGCTGCACCTTTGCACAGGTGCTGCAGGCAGGATCAAGCCCAAGTTAGAGATGCAGAGAGTTCCCAAAGCTGGACAGAGGCCTCAGGCAGCAGCATAAGCACTATTCATATCTGTAATGTTGCGATTTGCCATTCATATCTGCCCAATTAATGAGATCAAACCACCCAATCATTTAATGGGAACAACACTCCCACAGGTTTTGGACACAAGCCCCTAGACTAGTTCACTCAGCACCCTCGTCTGGGACACTGGAGCTTTAATGACGCAGTTTATATAAGTGATATTCTGAAGAAAAGAGAAATCCACTGAATGTCACCCCCAGCAGAATTAAACCTGGACTCCAGCTAAAGAGACCTGATGTCAGAGAAAGAGAAGATGTAGCTGAAAGAAGACACCAGGCTAAAATAAACAGCTATGGGCTGCTTCATGTGGAAGTTAGACACCAGTCCAGAGGCTTTGCATTAAACACAGGTAGGTCACAGATTACTATACTGGTGGTATGGACTATTGAGTTCAGAGATGCAATCTGAAAGGGCATGAGATAAAGCAGAAGACAAACCTGCTGTCAGATACAACAGAAAGTGAGGTATTGGACTGAAAGGGTGGTTGGTGAGGAATGGAAGGAACCAGAGAATCAGACTAGTAGTTTTCCTGTGTAAACAGAAAGCTGCATGATGGATTTACTGGTCCAATTGCCTCCTCTATTGAAGTCATAGAACTGTTAGAATCATAATGGCTGGAAAAAATGTCTAAGATCTGTTCAATATGTCGAGTATTTATAAGACAAAAAATCTATTACAACTGTCCGACTTTCTTTGGAAATTACATCAGTACATGTGGCTTTAAATTCAGTGTGCCCAAATTTAATCTCCATCTTCAGCGGGCGATTTCTCCCCAGCCGTGTGTCTGGCGATGGCACTACACAGGAGCCAAGCTTTTCCATCCCTTCCTCATCTACGTACTGAGCATCCTGTTTTTTTGTACAATAGAAAGAAAAGACTACCCTTGTTTGATCTGGCTCTATTGGAAAGAAATCATAGTGGGCAACTTCATTTATATCCACTGATTCCCCAATTCCCACCAATTTCCTGAAGAGACCTGTGCAATAAGTATGGCCATCAATTTTTGAGACTTTCCGTTTACGGGCATCATGGATAGCATCATCAAATTTGCAATTTATTTCTATGCCATATGTCCTACAGCTGATTCTTGAGGTAACGGAGCGCGGATTAACTCCGAATAAAACAGCCCCTTTCGCAATGGCCGCCTGGGCCTCCGTGGGACAAAGGATATGGTACTTGCTGCTAAAGGCCTGCCTGATCGCATCTCTCAGGATGATGCTGGACGCAAAGCCTCCCACGAGCAAAATGTACTGGACTTTGTCCATCTCAGCCTTGCAAAGAATTTCCCTCACAGCACAAATGATATTGTTGATACAGTAGTCAAACAAGCTCTTCATTTTCTCGTATGTAATCATGACTGTCCCATCACACCACACAGCTCCTGCTGCATTTTTGAAGAACTCGGAGATGTCCTTCTTGGACTCTGCCACTCTGGTCAGGTTGTAGTAGCAATGTATGTAGACTGGGTCCCTGCTAGCAGAGCATTTCTGTAGGCCGAAGTTGTACATCATAGTTTGTAATTCGGTAGGGTGCTTCTTTACATATTCATCCCATACACCATCACTGAATATTTCCTTGAGGAAACTGGTGAAGTTTTCATCCACTCTGTTGCCTCCCCATCCACCTCCAGTTGCCTTGTGTAACTCCTTTAGGTAGTGGTTTTCTTGGATCTCATGTACTGTGATGTCTACTGTGCCACCTATATACACAGAGACACATACACACACACAGAGACTCAAATTAATTGTGCTGTTTGCTTTAAAGTACACGAGTTTCCACTGAATTTAATCTTACCTTCTGAACTCCCAATTCACAAATGTGTTTTTCTGCTGCTTTCTTTCCTCATCCTCACTCTTCTGCTATTGCCTGTACTTCTCTAGATTTCTTAAATTGATGCATCTTTGTTTAAAAGCCTGGTCTCACAAGGCTCCTACAGTTATTTCTGGTAAGAGCTGGATGCTCCAGCTTGCTCACTGAACAAGACGATCTCTTGTCTGATCACAAACGGAGACTGGCCTCCTCACATAGGTGGTGGACTCCTGAGCGGTTTTCAGACCTTGTGGTCCTTTGGATGCCTTTTCAGTATTTGTTCACAATCAGCAGACTGCTCTTGGCAGAAGCTTCACATCACACCAAAAAACCTCAGGAATCTAGAGAAATTACTGAGAAGTGCTTCATCAAATATTCTGAATGATTTACTCCCCAGTGCCTGCGAGCTCATCTCTTTGGTCACTTCACAGGGCACTAACTACAGTTGCTCCTAGAGAGGAGGCTGTGAGCTCAGGCTGATGCTGGGACGCAGTGCCAGCTGATCTGCTGCAAGGACAGGACCTTGTGTTGTGACTGTCTGGCCTGAAGAGCGCTGTAGTGTGAGACACAATCCTGTTCTTTCCTCCTATTTTTCTGCCTGCTCATAAGATCTCATCAGGTGAGAAATAAAAACCCCATGACAAGCACAGCAGCAGGGTCCAAGGTCTGGGACCTTTGGCCATATTGTGAAATAGCCATGCACAATGCCCAGCAAAGATGGTACCTGTTAAACAGGGAAAATTTTACCTCCACAGTCAACAACAATATACTGCATTCCAGGGGAGTCTTCAAACTTCTTCTTGTCACTGCTGTCTGCCATAAACCCTTCCTGTGGAAGCTGCTTGCACCACAGCGATGCAGCTTCCGGCTCCAAGGCAATGATCAGGTTCTCAGAGAGCATGTCAGAGATGATTCCTGCCTAAAATCACAAAAGAGAGGCATCAGTTCAAGGAAAGGGGGTGAGATTGCTGCTGCATGAACACCACCTGCTAGGGAGACTCTTCTCACCCCAGCAGCTCATGCAGGGGTGCTGGTTCTTGCACCACTGATCTCTGTGGGGCTCATTTCTACACGGCGGTGGCGGGAGAGGGCAGAGCTGCTGTTACTGCCAGTTTGGGACATCTTCTCCCTCACCACCCTCAATGTGGAAGATTTCTCTGTCCAATGGACTGAAATTTGAAATACAAGTTGTTTACATGCTGAGGAGTTCCTTTGCCTCCATAGGCAAAGAAACCTCCAAAGGTAATTTGAGGAAATGGGGTAACCCCTGCTTTCACCTCTTTTGCTGCAAGACGCATGAACTGCTTGGCAGCAGCGCTCCATATGGCTGGGACAGTAAGGACCCAGGTGATCTCCTCCCGGTCGTAGACAGTTTGGAAAGAGGCCTCTTTAATGGTGTTCAGGGCATGTTCCTTCAGGTAGCGCAGGCTTTCGGCAAAGACTGTCAGGGCAGGAAGCAACTTTCCGTTGCTGGCTTTCAGCTCCATGCCAGCTGAGACGTTCTGCAAAACAAAGGCCCAGGGTCACAGGGCGCAGTGCCTGTGAGACGTGTCCCCTTCACACCAAGCACTGCCTGACGCAGGGCCCAGAAGGAGGTCCTGTCTCCAAACCTGAGTGAACTCCCAGCACTGGCTTCACTGCTGTGGCTAACTGAGTAAGTGGCACAGGTCAGCTATGAAACTGCTTACCCACCACGCCTGTGATTCAGTAGGCAAAATGTCAATGTGGTTGATAAGTCAGCTGTTTCTCCTAGGCCAGATTTTGTAAAGACCCTATAGATCCTGTAGATCCCTGAAGAACCAGTGGGGGGTGATTCTGCAATGAAATTTTTCTTCACCATTTTCTCCTCAGATGCGGAGAAATAGTTCTGAACTAAAACCTCTCTCCAGCCCCCACTGAAAGTGAATGAGAACCCAGCACTCCAGAGGTGACATTGTGACAGACCACATTCCCTGCTTTCCTGGAAAGGAAAGTCTTCAAGGAGGCCTCCCACCCACCCTAGCATCCAGTTCAGCACTCATGACTTAACCCTGGGCTATGCCAAAGAGAGGACACGAGGCTTTTCCTGGGACTGGCTCTGTGCTCTGGTTTATTCTATGCTTTGAGAGGCCCTGTGGGACCCCAGAGCACAGACAGGAAGGCCCTAAGGTAGCCTGGTGTTTGGCTGAACAAACAAACCCAGATAAACCTGTGAACTATTCCCAGCTGGCACAGAGCCTTCAGAGAGAAATGATAAAGCCACTGCAGGCTTCACGGACAGCTGGACACCCTTACATTAGCTTCAGCATAACACTTCAAGGGAGGGAGAGACAAGCTAGGCGGAGCTGTATAACACGGGATGAGACCTTAGGGGATCGCAGGGCTGCCCATCTCCTCTGAATTACAGGAAATTTCACTTGATCCCTGTTCCCTGTTGAGGACTAAAGCAGGGAGTCCCAGAGGGAGACCAGTTTCTCTGTCAAGCTCAGGAACAGGGCAGCTGTTTTTTAGGAACATGTCTTTGCCTTCACCTGGGTATGCAGTCCGGTTTTACTGCCTTTAGACTTCTAACAAACATCATAAAGGAAGGGCCCGTGAAGCTTTCAGCAATTACAAAAATAAATAATTCCTTTTTTGGTTCATCAAAATACTCTCTGACTTGTGTTCATTCATCCTCATCAACCAGACTTAGTCAGCTCTCTTCATGGATTCTCTAGCCCCCACCCCTCAAATAAATTAAGAGCCCTGACCCCCATTAGCAGTAACTCTTCCACCTACCATGTCGTACAGCTGCATCTTGAAATTCTGGAAGAAGTACCAGCTGTCAGCTTGGCTGGAGGGCAGGCTCTTGTACTTCATCACAGCATCATAGCCAAAATACTGGAACTCCAGCTTCTGGTTGAACAAGATGCATGTGGGCGTCTTTGGGGTCTTGAGCCCGTGCTCTGCTCCCCAGTAAACCTGGCGGATTTGGTCTGTACCTGAAGCAAGAGAAAAACAGTATCCACTGTAGGATGTGCCAAAATCTATAGCAACGACGAAGACTGACTGGCTGGCCATGGCCACTGCAGTGCAGAGGGTGTGCAGCTCTGGGAACCAGAGGGGGGTGAACAGACGGGACTGGACTGAAACCGAAAGGACTGATACTGCAGAGGGAAGAGCGACCTCCCCTGACGTTATTTGCTGGAGAGAGGTGTGACTTCAGACGTACCGTAAATTGTGCCTTTTCTTGTAAAGAGGCGGGGCTTGCTTCTGGTTTTCCTATCAGCAAAGTGCCTTTGTTAGGAAACTGTCTGATCAGTCGCTTTCTGCACTCCCAGCAGCACCGACAGTCCTCAGTGCTGCCCACTCATTTCAACAAACATTTCCTTCTGCTGCTGTAAAGGCATGGAGACACCCAATGACTACAGAGGAACAGAAGTGCTGGATGCACTAAGTGTTTCTGGTGACAGAAGAACAGAGGTGTTGGAAAGACAATCTGACAACACGGATCCCAGAAAGATGACTGCAGAAGGCAGCAGGTAGGTTACACAGGGGAGGGCTCTGGATAAACTTATTTAACCTTAGTAGGTCTGAGTATTTCTATGAAGTTTCTTGGAGGGTTGCATGAGTGCTGAATTGCAAACATTTTCTGACTGTGAAATATTTCAGTAAAAGCTCTGTTTCCTACTTCCTAACCTTTCCAGCCATCACAGAGATGGTTACTGTCCCCAAATTCAGTTCAAGTTCAGCTCCAAAGTGTGAGGCAAATCTTACATTGGTGCAAGAGGAAAAGAAACTAGAAATACCAGCATAAAGAATGTAACAAGATATGGGATCTTGGGACTCAGACTCAGCTAATCCATCTTGCAGGAAAACGCTGACTAAAATGCAGATTTTTTTACTGGATTGTTGAGCTTAAAAACAAAACAAAAGTGTCTTCCTTGAAAGACTGAAAGTGAAATGATTTAACTGGAAAGGAATCCATCCATGAAAACAAAACCAAAATGTGCTTCAGTGGGAGGAAGTGATGCTGAGAGAGAGGGGCAGCACAGTCCCTTGCAGCAGCTGTGCAGCCTTCTATTGGCATAAACCAAAGGTAAAATCACATGCTAAGGCTTCCTCTGATATCTGGTTGTAGGGACAAACTTGCTCTCTACTCCACCTGGATCCAGGCTCCTGGAGCACCTTTATCTGGGACTATCTCTGTAATAACAGTCGATATTTGGGATCCTCATTAGGAAACAGGACACAGAGAGCAGTTGTAGAAATTACAAAAATTACCTTGCGAACACAGAGCTTTGGAATTCTCTGTTAAAAATCCCCCACACTCATACATAGCAAAGCTGGTTTTAGCAGATCACTCAGCTGCATTTGCTGTTCCCCACACTCTGCTGATCTGGGTTGAGTTTGTTTTTCAAGAGCTGTCCCTGTATCTTGCCCACTTCATCCAGACCTAATGATGAGTCAAACCCTCCTGGTTTTGGCATATCCTGGCCTGTGGAATCCTCTGAGCTGTATCAGGCATTATCTGGGAGAGTGCTGACTGACTTGTGCCAAATCTGCACCCCCGTGTGCCCTTTGTCCTGTCTCTGATCTGTTTGCTGGCACGGATGTAGCCATGAAGCCTCTGCTCACAAGACTGGTTATTATAATGTACTGCTTTTGAGGATATGTTCTTTTTCCCCTGCATGACAAAAATTTCCTTTTCTTTTTTTCCTCAGACATGCATCTGACACCTCACAGCAGCCATCAGCCTATGGAGACCAGACTTCAATCCTGAAGGAAATGTTCGAAATGATGAAAGAGTTGGGCAACAAAAGAATACCGGAAATATTCAAGAGGATGAAAGAGATGGACAACAAAATAACGTGAGAGTCCAGTGACCAGAAATGACACTGTTTAGTGGCCTCTGACAATGAACTGTAGCTGGTGCACACTAGGGCGGGTGGGACAGAAGATTACAAATCAGCCAGACACAGGGAGGGCTCTGAGTTAGCAACAGATTTTCTGCAGGCTTTACTGGGAACCCAGAGCCAATTTACAGAAGCTGCTCAACTTGCACCATGTAAAGTGCAGATCTTACACTTTGGGAGCATTCTATTTGCACTGTTGGTATTGACTCACAGAATCACAAACCACCCACCTGGCAAAGAACAGCCTTGAGAAGTTTCGGTCTCTAGATTTCTTTTCCCTATGGGCTGATCAGAAATTGGAGGGAGGAAGTTTAGCTTGTGCATTTTTTAAGACTTTATTGCATACTTGCCCACTGTTTGCAATGTGGCTTACTATTTCTTTCTTCCCCTTATGGACGGATGGACAACGAGAACAGGACTTTGACTGACACTGTTAATACTCTAACACACCTTCTGGATAGTCGCAACAGGTAATGTGATTCTTTATATTAACAATCACTATAAGAGAGGAAAATTATTATGAGCCTCACAATCACACTTCCATTTCTTCTGATTTAAATAGCTCCCCCCTGGATTTGAGCATAAATTATGGGTTGGCGCTTTTAGAGGAGGTGTTCAGCTCCCCTGGAATTTTCCTGGATGCTCTACGCTTTCCCACTTCAGAGCTTTTTTCCGTGAATTCAGATTATTCAACAGGAGCATGTCCATTGTTGTCCCAGTGTCCAAGTACAAATAAAGAGATCTCACAAATCTGTTTCAGAGCATTTCCTGGAAGGGTAATCCAAATACAGGATCAGTACAAAGAGGAAAATGAGGTGCTGAAAGAGAAGAACAAAAAGCTAGAGGCAAGGTAAGGTTTTTATTCGTATTTCAGACATATTGTGTGTTTCTATACTGAAAAGCTACATACTTCTCACTTCCTCCAGTCCTTGGGGACTCTGTTTCTGCCCAGACAGCCCAGACACCTTCTCTCCAGACATTCAACCTGCCAGCATCTCTTTGTAACTGACTTCTGGAAGATGGCTTGGGTTGTTCTGCAAAGAGAAGGAGACATTCTCAGGTTAACCAGTTAAATAAAGACTAAAAGAAACCAGTCTTCAATGACATCGTCAAGATGTCACTCCGATCAGATTCTACTGTGATCATGCAAAACTGAGCTGAGAAAACACTGTTTCCCACACAAAAGCTGCTTGCCAGCTATATAATAGAGTTGAGAAGTGCATTGTAGAAAACATGGGATTCATGAAACAGATTCATAAGTAAAACAGTTATGTTTACTCATTGTTTCATGTTGGCTTAGATATGTTTTTTAATATCCTCCTTGACCTAGAAACCAAGAGCTCTTGGCTAAAGCGATGGCCATGCACATATGCTCTGAGGACATGAACGACCCTTCGCGTCTGTCTGCTGTGCTCGAGAGATACAAGATGCTCCGACTACAGCAATGGGAGAAAGTCAGGAGCTCCACACCCCACCGTTGGACCTATGAACAAGGCAGTCACATCATTAGGGTCTGCTCACATCCATTTTCTCCATCTGATTATCAGATCACTACAGTGTAGCCATACAGCAGCCTTTGAGTATTTGTATTTCTGTACCAGACGGGCTTGGGGCCTAAGTTTGGGTCTCTGGTTTTCCAGCCCAGCAGGGCCTCTGGAATGCTGCAGAGATCAAACTGACAGGGACTTTCTTCCTCCTGCCTTTCAGAAGGCCACACTCAAATACCAGTCCCATCTCTCACACGTGTTAAGCACAAGTGGGAAAACAATCCCCTTTGCTTATGTTGGTGCTTGAACTGATAGCTGGGAGACCTTATTTTGATGTCTGACTCACTGCTCTGATGCTGGGGAGATCTGAAGGAAAATACCAAAGTGGTATTACCTTAAAGGACAAGACTGAGATAAGGCCATTATTAGCATTGATTGTGATGATAAGGCCCCACGGATGCTGAAGAATGGGCTCCAATATGCAAGCAGTTTGATGAAACAGTTTGTTTCACAGCCATTGAAGACATATGTCAATCAATTAGCAGCCCTACAACTTCTTCTAATGCAGATGTGTTCTCAGCACATGCTTTGCACCCTACATCTCTGGTTTCGCTGTGATTGCTGCTGTAATCAGTTGTTGTCTTTGCACTGCAGAAGCTGTTTGATGCCTGTGAGAAAGATATAAAGCAGAGAAGAGATGAGATATTTAAAGTTCTTCACATTCCACCTAGGAACACTGATTTAATCAAGACCAAACAGGTATTTTATGTTTCTGTGTCAAAGGGCCATCGGCATCTGCCATTCATTTAGAAGCTTGCTTCTGCTAAGGACACTGTTCAAAATCAGTCAGCAAAGACACTGGGGATAACTTCTGAGCTGAGAGGGCTGGGGGTGCTTAGAAAGCTAAGCTCCAGCAACCCTAAGTATGAGAGCAGCACTAGATAAAAACCAGGTCTTTCTCCCTAAGAGTTAAGCTATTCTGGGAAGAAGCAGGGAGCTGGACTTGAGGATCCCTGTGGGGCCCTTCCAATAGTATATGATTCTGTGTCCCATGATACACAGCCATGTACTGCATATCTGAATTGTCCAGCTGGATGAGGCACATATATGAGTGCAGAAAGCATTTTCCAGCCCTATGGTGCTTTTATGGTGTTGCAGTGCTGGGTGTTGCTTAGCTGCTGCAGCTTTCCCTGGGAGCGCAGCGGGGGCTTCTTGGGACAAGGCAGGGATTCTCTGCCCTCCTGCAGTCCATCTCGGA
>VZRR01004853.1:122014-194434 GCA_013398015.1 Oreocharis arfaki | reverse complement strand
GGAGCCCCCATGGAGAGGGCAGGAAGAGATCAGTAAGAGGGGGGTACAGCACCACATCATGGGACCTTCCTCCAAAGCCTGAAATGAGTGATTTCTCCATTACTGATTGACACAATCAGAGAAACAGAAATTCCCAGTGCTTGCCTTACCACATGATAACAGCCTGCTTTGTGCTGATTGCTCTGTAGGAGATTATGCGAGAAATAAGGAAGCTCTTTGGGCAACCCTATTACCAAGACTTCTCATTGATCTACAATGAGATTGTTCAAGTGAGTAAAGATACAGCCCAGGACCAGGGCAATGGTTCAATTGTCTGTGCAGCTTGTTAGTTAAAAAATGAGAAGTCTCCCTTCTCCTTGATGTTGTTTTCCGCTTGTGGCCAGGTCCTTCCAGCCCATATACTCCCAAAATATTCTTATGTACGTATAACCTTGTAAGGGAGGTACAGCAGGACAGGCAGAGTCGTGCCCCTACCAACAAAGGCTCTGCCCTACTCAACCCAAGCAAGGAGCAAAGGGCCCATGGTGGTGATCAGGGTCAGCCACAGACCAGTGACCACTGGGCAAACTCACAGTGACCAGCCAGGTCAAAACCGAGCTGGGAAATGGGTCTGTGGGTCACAATCAGCAAGGCTGGGCACAGGCATCCCAACATTGCAGCTCAGGCAAGCACCCAGCCACCACTCAGCTCTTGGGTCAAGTGGTGGCCTGTCTGGGGGTGAAGATGAGGCTTCTCGTAACTCCTTCTCTCACCAGCCTTACTGCCAGCTTGGCTGCTATTGCAGGAGTTGAATACAAGGTTATATGGCTGTGCTAAATCTGAGCTGGCCTTGAACACAAGCAGCCAAACCCCTGGGAAGGCTGAGGAAAGCTTGCACAGACAGTTGATGTGCACCGAGCCCTGATACCTGCTATCCACATGGACTAGTCTCTAGTGGGCTTTTTTGTGGAAGAGATGACATATATCTCACAGATATATGAAACTTCCCAAGAGGAGCTTCCTCCTTTTGCATCTTGCTGGGCCTTTCCAAAAGCTCGGTCTCATTAAACTCCTTGCAGATCTCTCCACGAGGAAATAGAGACAGGTGCTGGATGCTGGCACAATCCAGAAGTCACGACTTAATAAATAAAAGAATCTTTAAAGTGACCCTGGGACCCCACATATCCCACTCACAGTACCAGCAGCTTTGACAAGTGAAGTTTGTGAGTGCTTAGTTCATGTGGAGCAGCTGCACACAATGAGAGCAGGGAGGCAATGTAACAGTCCATCAACAGAACATTACAAAGCCTTGAAAACTGTTCTCATCTGATTTTCAGGAAGCTGGCATTGCTCCACAAACTGAAAATGAAATACAGTTCCTGCGGCAGTGCTGCCAAATTTATTGTTTGCTGCTTCTTCAGGACCCACCAGTTAAAGCTGAGTGGAACATAGCTAAAGAGCAGTGGAAGATGACTGGAGGGTATTTAGAGCACGTGGACAAGAAAGATGCAGTGCACTGGGAAAACCCATCACTTCTGTGGCCCATAATGAAAGGTGGGGAAGAAATTATTGTGAAAGGTGTAGTCTGGGATTGAAGTAGAACAACTTGAGAATTGGGCTAATTACTTACTTAGCCATAAGAAGATGACACAGCTGCTTTGCAATACTCTGCTTTTCTTTCTCCCATGAACTGCCTGCTTTTCAGAGCTAGTAAGTTAGACATCCCCCACTTGGGACACCTAGGATAAATCATTATTGACAAACCTGTTTTAAAAGTTGAAGCTACTCCAATTGTCTCCTCACAAAGGCCACCTGCCTGTTAGCGCTCAGCTGCTTTCCCCTGTCTGCACCATTTACCTCTCCTGAAGCCCTTCAGCTACACATGTGCCACAGCTCTGGACCAAAGAGCTCTAAAAGTTGTATTCCAGGGCATAAGGGGGATGCAATGAGGCAAATGAACGTTCATGTAATTTTGTGTGACACAGCATTATGTGAGCAACTTGAGAATTACCAATTAAAAAAAGACTTAAAATTCTGCTGTGTTCCTGCCGAGTCCTTTTCTCCAGTTCTTCTTTCTAGTCCATCAATTTCCTTGGCTGAACAAACTCCCTGGGATTTTCTCAATGGGCTCCCAGAAAGAAAGGCAAATTTCTGTGCAGCTCTCTGGAAGCTCTCTGCTCTGCTTCTCTCAGGAATTCAGTATTCCCTAAGCATGTTGCAGGTCACGGACAACATGAGCTGGAATCCAGGTATGTGCAAGAAAATTGGCTTTTAGAAAACTGGAGTATTCTCAGAAACTGACTGTAAAAGACCTGCATTGGAAATACCTATTATGGAACAGAGCAGGTGAAGTAAAATTACATATGTACCATATTTCCTACAACTTTCACAAAAAGAAAGAACTACCATAGTTAGTTTTTCCTACCTTGTAAAATGTTGCAGACTCGGGTGAGCAGTGCATTAATATTTCCTCTTTTCCAGGCTGTAGAAGGTAAATGACAGGGAAGTTGTCCACTACATGCAAGAAGTTTCAGCATGACCCTGAGCCAAATGCCATGTGATTATACAGGTATAATACTACACATATGGCAAGCTGCCATGCAACAAGCTTTGTTATCTGCTTAGAAAGTTTTTAGCCTTTTTTTTTTTTTTTGTAGCTCCTTGAGTCTGTCTGGTCCTATTCTGTGCATCAGTTTTATCTCTGAAGCTCATCACTTCTGCAACCCCTCATGTATGTCCTTTCTTTTGATTTTTCACTCCTTAGCATCATTTTTGCTGGGCTAAAATACTCAAGTTGCAAGGCCTTATATTTCAAAGACTGATTTAAAAGTCTCCAGAAGGCTAAAAGCACTGCTGCAACCTTTCTAACACACTTCACATACACTTCCTAGTATCTCCTAACATCAGAAGCAGACTTTTTGGTCCGCCTGTGTCACCAAAAATGTTGGGAAAAATAAAACTCACTAACACTGCAATTTCAGTACTAGAAAACAGGCAGTACTTTATTTTGGTGCTGGGTGCGTGGGGGATTGCTCCTCCTAACACTCCTCAGGTATCTAACACTAGTTTATATCTACAAAAGCTATACATACATGTCTGTTAAAGTTAAAGGAATTCACAAGACCAAGCGCTGTTTGTTAAAGATTTTCCCAGTATCTCCACAGAACTGAGGAGAATCCAGCAGACCTGGGCTCTGAGGCACTGCTAAAATGCCTTCTCCCTATTACACATCTCTATTACACATGCTCAGCTGATTTTGAAGGAGCAACAATTTCCCCCTCCCTGCAAAAAGTGTCATTTGGCCTAGAGTGCAGTAGCCCTGAAACAGTGAACAGTGAGCAAACTGCTAAAATCAGAGGATTTTTAACCTCTCATTACAAACCAGGTCCTTCTTCCATAAGCAACAAAGATCCACTGATTGCCACTGTGCAAAGTGTCTCTGTGCATGCCATTTCCCTATTGCCAGACTCTCTCATCTCCCGGTGCAAAGGACAACATCTAGCCCACGATCCAACACATCCTCTTTTCCCAGTTCTTGATGTTTGAGGGGGAGGCAATACTTTAAATCAGATGCCATGCCACATACCATCCCAAGGCTAATATGACATCCTGATATGATCCTTGGCATAATTTCCTAATTAATATTTTAACAGGAAATCGGTGCAAGATGGGGAAATGGTATCCTCTGTTCTGACTTCCGTGTTGTGGGGTCTCAGCTGATGGAAGAGACACACTTAAGGAAAGTTTTCCAGCACACTGAGACAAGGGGCCTTTTGTAGGGACCCCTACACTCAGGGAGATCTCTTTGCTGCTGCTTACACCCTTCCCCCCCTCCAAGCCACAAGGAGGGAAGCAGAGGCCTGGGCCCTTCCCAGAGCAGGTATTTGACTTCTCATCCACAGCTCAGAGGAGGAACCATGGAGAACCTGTGAAAACTGAGTGACAACTTGTGCCTCAGAGGAAGACCAAAACAATCAGAAACCCAGGGAGGAGAAGGTCCTGAGGTTTAAACCCTTCCTTTCCCAAAACAGCATGCCCCCTAACCAGCCTCCCAAGGAGGCTTAACATGGGAAAGTGAGAGCCTGCAGCGGGAAGGGAGATTCACTGAAGGAATGTCTGAGCAGGCCTGGAATTCCTCACCTGGACAAGAAGATGACTTCAGGGATCACATGTGGAGGGGGGGGGCGTGGCAGCTACACATGCACACTTCACCTTCAGTTGCAAGCGCCAGGCTGACGGAAGCAAAAAGAACAGGAGGATGTGGGTGACCACGAAGCAGAGAGTGGAGGTACTGCCGGGAGGTATCGTGGCTGCACAAACAGCACTAAGGTTGGTGGGATGTCTGCAAGCGATCCTTGCAGGTTGGAAACAGGGTACTGGCTCGATGGCCCTCTAGTCTGGAACCACTTTGGGCTGCTCTTAAAGTCAAACAAATTTGCTCAAACAAACACCTGTTGGTCTTGCAACAGCAAAACAAATGTCACACATCATCCACCCCATTGCCTCAGTTTGATCAAGTACCTCAACAGCTGCAGAAAGGCAGCACAAAAGGGGCTGTATTTTGTGTACCTTAATTTCTAGCAATGCAGTCACGTGCCACCCTGGAGCTGGATCAAGCACCAGTGCACAACCAAGCAGGGACCTGGCATCACTGCTGGTATGACTTCAGGCTCACAAAGGCTTCCTGAGGGGAAATCAGTGCTGTGGGAGCCTGAGCCTGTGTGGCTGTGAGCAGCCACCTCAGCTGCACAGGTCTCCTCTGCATTTGTCCCCATCCCTCCTTGGCAGCTCCCGCACTGTTGAAGTTCAGGAGCTACCCCTTGGATCGCACATGGAGTGCGCTTGGGCCGCCAGCTCCACAGCAACACGACGGGTGCTGCAGCATGCATGGCAATGCCTCAGGGTTACTGTGGCTCAGGGCGCCCTGCTGGGCAATCGGCAGGAAGGGAATAGCAACGGTGCGAAGGGGTCACAAGTGAACCTCGTGGCAGAGCTGCGGGCAGAAGCAAAACTGCGCTTTGGAGAAGCGTCTCCCCATGCTGCAGGGCTCTGAGGGTGTGGTGTGCTGCAAAAGGGCGTTTTGAGGGAGGCCCAACAGCACCGGGGCACGTGGTGAGACCCAGAGCCACAGTCGTGCAGGTCTCAACAGGGCACGACCCTGGGAGCTCACCACCGCCCAAGCTGCACAAGGCACCATCTGCCTTTCACTCTTAGTTTGGTTTTAAACGGTGTGATTGCTCCCTCATAAGCGTAAAAAAGGAATCGCTTCCTGCAGACGCATGAAATATTTACTAGGCGGGGTTTAGTGATTTATTTCTAGGCGTCGTGAAGATCTTAAGGGGCACCTCAGCGGACAGAGCAGAGGGAGAAACACAATATGAAATGTTTCTGATCCTTACAGCGATTAGACTTTGCGGTTGCCATGTGCCAACGCGGGGTACAGGCGCGGCCCCGCCTGCCCGCGGCACCCAGAGCAGCGCGGGGGGTGCCGGCCACAGCAGCTCTGTCCTTGGGACGCGCAGCACGGAAGGTCGGGCAGATCACGGCACCCGGGCATCTCCGCGAAGTAAGCGGGGCACCCGGGGGCGACCTGTACCCGCGCAAAAATTCCTCTCACATTCGGAGTGAGGACCCGGGCGTCACCCCGGGTCGTTATTTTCCTTACTCATAAGTTTAAGGCATAACGGCTCACTCCCCGCGCCGCTGGTACACTTCTCCTCAGTAACTCGACAGGTTAAAGCGAGCATTTTAGCACGCCGCCTGACGCCACCTCAAGCTAGCCTACCAGTGTCCTCACAACGCCGCACGGCCCTTGACCCTTTCCGCGCCGCGGGACCGCTGCCGCGGGCCGAACCGGGCCGCGACGCGCCGCGCCGTATGCAAATGAGAGGCCCGGGGGCCGCGAGGGCTTGTGGGGCGCCCGTCGCATAGGGGCGGACCCGGGGGCGGGGCCCGCCGTACTTCTGGGGGCGGGGCGAGGAGCGGAAGTGGTACGGTGTCACCTCCGGGATTCGCTCGCTGCGTCTCATCGTTGGGGCCGCGACAAGATGGCGGACCTGTCTCTGGACGAGCTCATACGGAAACGCGGTGTGACGGTGAAGGGAAGGTGAGCGGCTGGGAGGGCGACGCAGCGCCTCGGGCCCAGCGGCCCCCGGCCATCCTTCGCGTCTCCCTTCGGGTGGCTCCGCTCCGGGGGCTGAAGGCCGCAGCTGCCTCGGCGCGGCCCGGCCCTGCTCCCGCCCTCCCGTTCCCATTGGCTGAGCCGCGGGCCTGCGGAGCCGCGCGGCGATGCGATTGGCCGCGGCGGCCGTCACTCAGGGCCGGGGCGGGGGTCGGCCCCTCATCTCGGCCGCTGTGCCTGGCGCTGCCTTGGTTGGGCAGGAACACACACCGGCCCATCCCTTCTCGTTCTTTTAGGGACTCCTGGCACCGTCTCTTGTCTCACTGAGTCCTCTGACTTGCGCTGCCCACGCTTCCTCGTGCTTGTCCTCGCCGATTAACCCAGCGCTTCTCCCCGTAGCGGGGTGGGCGCCCCTGAGCCCCCTCGGTATCCGGGCTGCAGGTGTTAATCCAGGCAGTGCCCTGGGGTGCCCGGTGCCCCCGCGCTCCCGCAAGCGGTTCGGTGCATTGTGGGAGAGCCGTGGGAGGGCTCGCGGTGCTCGGGGAGCCGTAACCGACCGGGGCCGCGGGGCACCCGCGCGGGCGAGGCTGCCGGGCTTCGGCCGCTTCGCCGCCCGGGCCTCGGAAGCTGTCGTCCCTCTAGCGTAGTTAGTGGTGCTCCGACAGATCGTGTGAAGTGCTTGAGAGGACGTGGAGCATGTTGCACATCAGAGATACAAGGTCAGATCATTTCTTTGCGTGGCAGGTGTCTCCAGTGTAGGCTGGGCCTTTTACTGCCACAGCTGGCAGATCTTACCTGAGTTCTCCTTCGATAGCTTTTCATTTTCGCTTTTGTCATGGTCTCTTAATGCTTCTGAAGACCTTGTCCCCCATCTCTGTTAGCTCAATATGGTCTTGCTTTGTTGGGGATTTTTTGTTGCTGGGTTTTTTTTTTTAATTTTTTGGTCTTAGTTTTTAACTCTGAATGTATATACACTTACATGTCTAGAGTAAATTCTGAAAGTTACCTGCTAACGTATGCTACCAAAACATTCAAACATATTTAAATCCTAGTCTAGACAAAGCCTTGGCTTTGCGCTTTCATTCATGTTATCCTGCGTGTTTGGAACAGTCTTAGGCTGCTTACTCTGCCCCAAGTACCTCCTTTATCCTTTTTCAAATCCCTCCTTAACTCTCATTTCTTCCAAGAATTCTTCCTGCTTTTTTTTTGCTGAACAATAATCCCTCTGCAGCACTGTGAGAATTGTTGTGCCCTGCACTCCTCTTGTATGTCATGTTTAGATTGCTTTTTAAATTCCTGAGGTAGCAAACTTGGCTTTGTGAAGGCTGGATAAACTGAATAAACTTAAATCATTATATTCATGCTGTTCAGTAGTCTAGGTGAAATAACAGAAAACTCTTCACCTATAAAATGCACTAATCCATAACATATTCAAGCCAGAGCTTGGAATCCTGGAAAGTGAATTAGATGTTTGAGATTCGCTTTTATTTCAGGTGTTGTGGCACAAATACCTAAGCAGTTACTGCTCTTGTCGGGTAAGCAATTATATGGGGAAAACAGTTGCTTGTTAGGGTAAACACAACCCTTCAGAAATGGTGTAATCTTCAGTACAGTTTCTTAGCCTATTTCATTGGGTTTTGTCATCAACAGTCTTAACTAATGCTGGTTTAAATGTTGATACATACATTTCTTGTTTGACTTCTCTCATGAATCACTCATCCAGCCCTTTCCAGCACTCTAGCTGAATGCTTTCAACATGGCTAAATAAATGCTTTTAAAATTGCAAGGAAAGTCTTGCTCTGTGTCTGTTGCTTTATGGGTACTGTTACTCTTCTGTATTGTTCTGGGTATATTTTCATAGATGGTCTTAATTGTACTCCTGTTTCTTCTAGCTGGTTTGCTTTGGCTGTATGAGAGAGCCATAGGACTCGTCAATAGGTAATAAAATGGGACTCCAGTCCCAGCTTTCTAGACATCTGGACACAAAAATTAAAGAGAGAGAAGCAGAGGTTTCATCTCTTGTTTGTTTGGTTAGTTGGTTTTGTTTTTTTAAAGATCTCTCCACTGAAAAGACATAACTGTAAATAATGTGAAGGTTGTGGAGTTAGATCAGGAAATACTGATATAAAGGTGTATGAAGAATTGAAGTAGCATCATTGTTTGATTTTGTGATACTAACCTTTTGAGTATTACTACAAATTCTAGGTATCTACTTTTACACTTTATGATACTGGACAACACATTTCTGAAAGCAGATGAACACTGTAGCCCTCTGTTTTGACTTTTAAAAAGTCAACAGCAAGAATATTTTTTCAGTACCTTAACTTTAAAATTTCTTTTACTACTTTGTCTTTTTTTTTTTTTTTTTTTTTTTTTTTTTTAAATACAAAGAAACCCAATGGGAAAAAGCTTCAAAAATACTCATCAGAGGAACTCCATTAAAAAATTAGATAAACTGGTTTTGCTCTTAGGGCAGATTTTGAAAAAGTGTATCAGACTTGTAATAAGAAGGTAGTTCTAGCTTTTGCCCCATATTGTGCTGCTTTTTAGGAATACTTGTCTACAAGTACAAATGCTGTAGTTTTTATGGGCTCTTGTCTTTCTGTGCCCAGGATTGTGATAATGATGTGTTTGAAAAGTAAAGGCTATCGAGTGCAGTAGTTCTTTTAGTAGAGTAAAGAAGAAGCAGTCATGTTAAAAAGTAATTTGACTAATGACTATTCTTGCTGGAAGCTAATCAACCTTGAAACTGGTGGCTTGGAACTGAGATTGTTACTGGTGCTTGTACATCCTAAAATTCAAGTTGCTGTGCACCCACAAATCTGAACTTGCTGCCCAGAATTCTTGAAATCCTGTGTAATTCCATGTTTCCTTTGTATCAGGATGTATTACTGTATTACAGAAGATGCTTTAGCAGACCTGTTCAGTCCTAAAGTTAGAAAGTCTGTTCATGTTCCTCTTTGTCTTCACAGGTTGCCCCAAAGTGCCCGAGTTGTTGAATTTTGTTTAAATATAGTATATACTTAGCACAGCTTAAGTCAGACCCTTTGGTTTGTAAATGTGGGCTTAAGGATGGATTTTGGAAACCAGTTCCTTAGCTGTTTATGTAGAAAGTAAAATCCAGCATAAAACAGCTTAGGAGCTCTACTGTTGTATTTAGACATCCAACCAGAGTGGACTTCTGTGCAGTAATAGTGAACTTTTGTTTGCAGCAACACAAATACTTTTATTGACGCTGTATCACATCTTAAAATGCCTGAAACTTTTTTCTTTTTCTTTTTTTTTCCCCCAGAATTAACACAAGGCCAGTGTTTGGGGGTGTAAGATCTCGCATTGGGATCCAGCAAAATCTTCTAAATAGATCATCACCAGCTGTGAGCTTCCAGCGGACGTTTGATGCCCGACAGAAGATAGGACTCACTGATGCCCGACTCAAACTGGGGGTTAAAGATGCCCGTGAAAAACTGGTTCAAAAGGACGCTCGGTTCAAAATCAAAGGGAAGGTGCAGGATGCTCGAGAGATGTTGAATTCCCGTAAGCAGCAAAGTGTTGTTGCTGAAAAGGTGACCAAAGTGGTGGATGCCAGAGAGAAGATCAGCTTAAAAAGGAGCACTCCAGCTGCTATCAGCCCAGCTATGGGGACAGTAAATCCAGCCATGAAAATCACCAAAACTATCCAAGTAGGTGAAGCGAGTCACCCCTGAGCCCCTCGGTTACTCTGCAGCAGTTCAGTAGACATGATAATACATTAATATGTTCATATGGTTACAATAGAAGCAACAATGATACAGTTCATTCCAGCCTGTGGGGTAGGATTCTGATCCTTTTGTGTGTCCTTGCAGCTTCATGGGACTTTTTACAGAATCATACCTTTCATTTAAATTTTCATTGAAATTTTGGGCCCAAAAAGACTTAAGGCAGCGCTCCTGTCAGCAATAAAGGAGGTGTCTTGAATGGTTAGGTAGTCTCTTCCCTACCTGAATGCAAACAAAATTATGCAGGTTTTTTTGTCATTCTTATTCTGCCTCTCTTTGCAAGTCTGATGCGGTGGATTGTCCTGTATAGGTAACTGGTTTATCCTAGTGGTGGGATAACAGTTTAGAATATGCAGCTGTATTTGTATCTAAGAAAATTTAAAATTCAATGAGCCCTTCTGCAATTTTCTCTTTTTATACTTGTCTGGTTTTCAGGAAAGCCCTGGTTTCCAGGGAGTTGCCTGATCACGTGAAGCATTCCTGCTGAGGCTCAAGATTTATTTCAATTGTATTATAATTAGTTGGTCACCCTGACCTTCTGATTTCCTGCTCCAGTTTTCTGATTTCACTTTGCCGTGTGTGCAGCAACTTGATTCTTAACCAGCTTCTCTGAGAAACAACTGCTGTTGAACTGTGTGTCTGTTAGGTACGATGGGTAGAGTCAGAAGAGAAGTTTCCAGACTGTTGGGATTGTTGTTTGAGTGGTTTTGCTCCTTACCTCTACAAGCATGTAATTGAAGTTCCTAGCATACCTCTTCCATTTTCCTCCTCCCAAAAATCAGCAGTGTGCTTACACGTACTCAGAAATCTCCTGTTGTCATCAGTTTGAAAGCCTCGATGAGTTTGCTTTCTGTTCAGCTGTGGGTTTTGCTCAAGAGCATCAGACATGTTTCTTCTGCAAATCAGCCTGGGAAGGTTCCCACTACTCTGCGGGTTTACTGCCAGGCTGATGTAAGAAAGGACTCTTGAGGCAGTAAGAAGGGCTAATCGCAGAGCAGTTGAGCAGTCTGTTCAGCAGTTGTTAATTAGGAGGGTGATTATCACCAGCATCAGCTGTGAGCAATTGAACGTTTTCTACGAAGTTTCTAGGCGTTAAAGTAGTTTCCAGAGACTTGGTGCAGTAGCTGTTTGTTCTGACCTGGTGTTTTGGGGTTTTTGTGTGACTTGGTTTGACCGATAGTATTTTCAGTTTATTAGACAAGATAGTGCAAGGAAACATGTATATTTATATACAGGGTGTAGTGGTGGTTCAGACTGTAGACAGAACTTTGCACATGACCAATTATCTAAACATTTTAAAAAATATTTGTACAGAAATTCCAAATTGCTTATGACCCTCCTATCTCCCCGAATGCAGAAGTGGAGTCAAGCTAGTGTATCTTGATCCAAGGTACAGCACACAGCTCTAAATGTGCTGTCCCGAGGTCTTGTTTCTCATAAAGCAAGGAAAAATCTTTGAAACCAAAAAATTACCATAGGTCTGCTGCTTTTTCTGTCAGATGGGTATCCTTGTTTTGAATTGATTAGCAAATTGAAACATGAGGTGCTATGGTGTAAGTTGCAGTCTAGAGAAAATGCAAATCTGAAGATTTTACTGCCTGCATGGGCTATTTTTGTAAGAAGATCCATTCTTTGATGGACGGCGTCCAGCTTTTTCAAAAAACAAAAGGGCATTTTAAAGGGTGTTGGTGCATGATTTCAGTTGTTGATTAGTACAGCTGCATTCCCTACCTCCTTCTTTTGTGGTTTCCCTGTTTCATGATGCAATGGGCTGCAGAGGGGACAGCTACACTACCCTGTGCATCATTTTATTCCACAACAGCATATTCCAGCTCTAGTGCTAAGGGGCGGTATATACTTCTCCTTCTGTTTGATGGAGATAAGTATGTTTAGTTACCTGTAGCATGAAAGAAGAGACACTTACTTTCTGACTTACCCTATTTGTGGTTTTGCGTTGGCAGAAGTGTAGATCTAATCAGTCTTGACAGGACTGAAGTTAGCTTCCCAATAATCTTGGACTAAACCCTGAGTAATTTGAATCCATTTCTTCATGTGGTCTTAGATTTTAATTTAAGTGATGTTATCTCATACTGAACATATCACAGGAATATAGAGCATCAGAGCATATTGTGGTAATATATTTCAAAGCAGGAAGGTGAGTTTCATTTAAAGTGATCTCAGATTTGATCTTCTGGAATGAGGACCTGATGGACTGTAGTGCATAATGCTTTGGTCCTTTATCTCTACCTGTAGCAGAAGGCTCCAGTTCCTGGACACTCTCATCCAGCAGGAATGAGGATCAATGTGGTGAACAACCATACACATAAACAGGTGTGTACCTGCTCTGGACTCCTTTACTTTGGGTAGGGAAGAAAATGTGTCCATAAACATTGGCAGGTGCAAAGAAAACTCGTAGGTAGGAAAGAAAAATGTTTGAAAGTTCTCCATCAGCTTAGCTTTCATGTCTTGCATGGTTATGGTAGTTTCATGGTAACTGAGGCTTTCATTTAGTATAATTTATCTTGATTCCTAGTGTATTATCTGAATGAGAAGTAGATATTCCCAGTTTTATCTGTGTGTGCTAATGGTATTTTTTTTCCCCTAGAGGCTGACCTCTAGCTCTGATGTTTTTCTATAAATTTCTTAGTGACACCACATCAGATCAAGTTGTTGGTTGTTTTGATTCACCATGCTGCCAGCCTCTTTAGAGAGTGGATGTGATTGTATATGGTCAAATGTGCTACAGTGAGGTGGGAGAGGGTATAACCTTCCTGTGAAATCCCAGCTCTGGGCCACTGCTGGAAACTTGGTAGTGAATGATGTTAACTAGTGTTCTGATGTACTTAGGAAGTTCCCATAGCCCTTACCAAGCAGTTTTTGAGAAAGACCCTGGAGTATTGTCTTTATGGGATGAATTTTAAAGGCCTTTGTCACAGCCCCCAGCCGTTCGGCTACCTTACTACCTTGGGTGCCTTCAGAGAGGAATTGCATGGTTTTATTACTTACGTTATTTTGTGTGTATTCACATAAAGTATTGCATGAAATAGTGGAAAACTGGCATTCACAATATCACGTCAGGGGACTTTTTTGCCTTGATTATAGTAACTTTAGCTATTTGTGTATGTTACCGTTTTGCTGGCCTGCTACCCTCACCTATCCCAGATGCTGTTGATTAAGGAAGTGTCTTCATTATTCTGACCTCATCACTGTAAACGTGGAATTCATTCATTTTGTCTCAAACTCAAGTCCGTTGTCCTGATGCCTAGTGGTTTTCCCTGCTCTTTTATTTTCTGCACAATTCTCCTCTGTTCTCTATCCATTTTGGTTTTTTTTTTCCTTCATAGCATTTCTGTGACTGGAACAACTTCCCTGTTTGTAAACCAGAATCTTGCTGACTGTGACAACCCACTGATTTTGCAAGCTCTCAGTGCTAATCCCTCCATTTTTCTTTACCTTTCTACTGAATTAATGGAAAGCTGTTTGCAGTTCTGATTTCTTATGTTCTGGGCACTGCCATATGTGTCTAGACTTTTCCTTAATGTTATTTAGAGTCAATGAAAAAAATACTTGTGTGGGAGTTCACCTCAGTATTTTAAGGCAGGGCTATGAGTGTTAAGTTGAACTGGAAAATTAATTATACATTCAGTAAAGCTCTTAGTTCAGTCCTTTCTAGGGCCAGATGGATGTTTTCTGTGCTAAGAAAAGCAGGCTATTCAAAAGGAATGTTCAGTTTAGGTGTATTCAGCAGGGATTTGTTTAATTAAAACCAACAACAACAACCAAAAAAACCACAACAACTATAACAAAAAAAAGCCCACCACACACCCCCAAACTAATTTCAAAATTACATGCACAGGCTTCAGCTGTAAAGGTAGGAGGGTGCTAAAAAGTAAGACACTGAGGCTTTGTTCCATTAATGTAGCTTCAGCAGTCCTAGTGAGGTCTAGGAGTAGAGGAATCTGTATGTGATTTCAGTATATCTAGGGAAACAGTTCTACTGTGGTGTTTTTGGAAAGGAAATCTGATAGTTTTTATACTGATATTTTGACATGGACTTGTATACCTGAAGCTAAAATCCAGTGTAATTGTGTTCATTAGCTGAAGATGGTTGAAGGCAGGAGAAAACTACCTATTTTTGAAATGTCTGAATGAAATCTACCTGCATGTAAACTATTACCTCTTCACTTCAGGGTCTGTATGACACAGAAGATGATGATGAAAGCGTCTCTCCCCTTCCTAGCAAACAGATGAAAATCACCACCACAAACAGTTTCCTGCACAACTCGGTAAGAGATGATCTGAACCATCCCCACCGTGCTATGCTCACATTGCGTGGACACAGAGGCTGTGTCTTTACAGGGCTTACATTCTTTTAAAGTCTGTAAATTATGTTTTCTCCTCAAATATTTGCTCTTCACCCCACCCTTCCTTTGTGCCAATGCTTCTGCTGTCATTTTTGGAACAGAGTTCTTTTAGGGTAACTGGTTTTATGGGCCCTTAGCAGCCAGAATGTGTGCTTTCTGCCCTGCTGGTAGGTTGCTGCATCTGCGCTCTTGACTTTCTTCTTGTTGGGGAAGTGCATTGAACCTGTCTTGTTGCTGTTTGAGTAAACCGGCAAGGGAAGCTTTCTGCTGCTTCTGGAGAGTGGGCATCAAAGCAGGAAGTCTTTTGCTGTGCAAAAATCTTAGTAGGCATCTTGCTGGGGAGGACTGTTGCTCTGGAGAAGATGGAATTTCAGTACAGACAAATGTAAGGTCCTGCTTTTGGCACGGGGTGATCCTCTGCAGCTTAAACTGAGAACTGACTGGCTAGAAAGCAACTTTGTAGGAAAGAGCCTGGGGGTCCTACTGTGTGATCTGCTAAGAACGAGCTAGTAGTGCATCCTTGCAGCAACAAGGGCCAACTGTAGATGCAGTGAAATTATAGCCAGCGAATCAAGGAAGATAATTATTGCTGTTTGACATTTTGAGAATGCATCTGGAATTCTCTGCCTATCTTGGGGCTCTGTGATACAAGAAAGACTGACTGGAAGCATTATAACGGGGTGGCCAGAGGGCTGCAGCATACTACGTGTGAGGAGAGGGTGAGAGAGCAGTGTCTCAAGGCTGAGAAGGCTGTAGTGAGACCTGTGCACTCTCACTGCCTGGTCATGGAGAAGACAAAATCCAGGTCCTTTTCAGGAGTTACCATGGAGAAGACGAACCAATAAATTTGGTGCAGTGAAAGCAATTCTAGTTGATGAAATTCTCATGGTATTGATCAGCATCTGGCACAGGAGCCCAGAGAGGTTGTGCAGTCCTCATTCTTGAATATTCAGTGCTTAGCTGAATAAGGCCCCTTAGCCAACCTAATGTGTCTTTGAAGTTAGCCCTGTTTCAGGCATGGGAGTTGGACGTAGGTTTGTGCTAAGTTACTCTCTGGTTCTGGAAAAGCAAATTCATGTGGTTTTACCATCACTCAGGCACTGTAGTACAGTGATTACCCCAGGAATTTATTTCCTCGTGTGGGTATTCAGAATAGAGCTTCTGGCTATTTGTGATTCTCAAATAATCTTATGAGGGTTTTTTGAGGGTTTTTTTCAGGATTAAATTTGTTCTTTCCAGTGTTGACAGCAGCTTCCAAGCACAAGTTTTAGTCTGGCTTTAAACTCAGGTACATTTTCCAACTACAAAGGTTACATTCCATGTCTTTGTGTGCCCTAGCCTGGTGATTATGAGGAATTACTGCTCTTTGTACTGGGGCTTCTCAATCTTACTGTTAATGAGCAATCTTTGTGAACACTTCGTAAAGTACTTGAAAATCTTCAGATGAAAGGAGCTTTTCAAATTCAGATCATATTGTTAAAGTTCATTTAAGAAAAGTATGAAACCAAAAAGTGCTTATGAGGGAAGTGCTGTTTCTGGATAAACATACCGTTTTTTATACCCAGAAGCTTTCACTGATTTTTTTCTCAGAGCCTTTTGAAAGTCTCCATCATTGTAGTGGTTTTGACATGCAGTTGTAGTGGGATGGACATTCAGTTCTTAGTGCGTACTGGTAATACTCTGGTGGTGGTGCTTGAAGAAGAGTGATGGCTTTTGTAGGCTGCAGCTCTCAGATGCTTTCTTTTTTCTTCCTGTAGACTGGTCTGAGCAGCAATAAATTCTCTCTGTCCAAGACTGTTCCCCTGACTAAAGTGGTCCAGAACGATACATACACAGCTCCACCTGCACCTCCCGCTCCTATGCGGACAAAGGCCTTGACGAACATGTCCCGGACCTTAGTGACAAAGGAAGAGCCTCCAAAAGAGCCAGCACCTGTTGAGGTGAGCTTAGGGAAGGGGAAAATGCTCTTTATAGAAGTGTCTGAAACTTGCTGTTCATCAGACATGTGAGCAGCTAATTTTTGCTTGCATTTCAGCACTGCTTCTGGGACATCATCAAGATTATTCTGATAACTGCAGTCCATGTCCCAAGAATTTGAAACCTGTCTAAACATGCTTTCCCTGCACGTGGTCCTGGAGGAATCCATATTATAGGGAGCTGACAGTTTTTGTTTGGACACTCCTTGGTGGCTTTCATGTCCCTAAGAGTAGTGTTTTAACACTGTTTGATCCGTTGTATGTTGTATGTCCACTCCAGCTAGCAGAAAGAGAAAAAAGAGTTCTTCCAAATACAGCTTCTTGCTGTACACATGAGACCTCCCAGGCAATTTGTAGACAGCCTGCCTGGAACTGCTTTGCCAAACTGCCTGATAGTGGGTACAAGTAACTCACCAGGTGTTCCTAGGCATGTTGAGTTCAGCATGCTCTTGAGAGGCTGGAGCTGTATTTTGGGGTTTGCTGGCTGGTGTAGAGTACAACAGAGACAGGCTGTTAAAAGTGTGGGCATGACCAGAGTACTGTGTATGCAGATTAAGTTAGTGTTATTCCTGGGAATAAGAGTGAAAAGTTACTTCAGAGAGAAGCTAACATGGAAAAGGAGCTCCTTTTTGCCATCAGATGATCTGGGCTTTAGTAAACATTGATACTTCCCATTACTAGCTGTAGCTCTCTCCTTTGTGTGTGTGTACAGACATACCCTTAGTGACTTTTTATTACTTTCTCTGCTGTGCTGTATTGTGTGCTGTATTTCTGACCTTTTTCATGTGATGCATTTGTTTGTGTTGGCAGCTGGCATTCAGTCCTTTGGAAGGCACAAAGATGACAGTAAATAATCTGCATCCTCGAGTCACAGAGGAAGATATTGTTGTGAGTGTTGCTTACTGCCAGACTGTGCATGAATGACACTTCCTTTCCTTATCCTACCTGTTTTGATAAGTCACTTGATCTATGGAGAATGCAGTGAAGAGGGGTGTGATGTGGGTTTACTGTCCTTGCAAAAGCTTCTCAAGGGTTCCTGATTGTTTGGGGTTTGGTTATATTTTTTAAGTGTGTGCTTAAGAAAATGTGACAAAATCCCCCAGAGTATTTTGAGATACCTGACATCACAGAAGAGTAGTTCATGCCAAATGATGCTTCTACCCAAACTTATGCCCCCATCCAAATTATCTAGGTGCTTCCATTCTCACCGGGCTGAGAATGAATCTGGTCTTCCTGTGTGAAAACCACTACTGGGTACTGGCCCTGAATTTCCCTGCTTGTGTAGTCTCTGTGACTAGTGCCAAGTACTTACACCATAACAAACACAGTAAGACAAGTGTCCAGATCCTATGAGGTATTTAATAAACAGGATGGGTGGTGTGATGAAGCAAGTAAAGCCTTCTCATGCAGTGCCTTTGATGTGACCCTGGTCATGACTGACTCTCTTCCCTCAGGAGTTATTCTGTGTGTGTGGCGCTCTGAAGCGAGCCCGGCTGGTGCACCCTGGAGTGGCCGAGGTAGTATTTGTGAAGAAAGAAGATGCTATCACAGCATATAAGAAATACAACAACAGGTGCTTAGATGGTAAGTTTGATGCCAGAGTTGCATTTAGGATAAATAAATCAACAATGACTTTTCCACTTGAGTGGAAGGTTTAAAAGTATCTTAGATGCTAATATGCTAGCAAGAGAGAAAGACCAGAAAATCAGTTCAAGAGCTAGATAAGGTAATAACTGCTGTGTAACTAACTATGCTGTAACTATGCACAGTTTATTTAAATGCAACAAAAAAACCTCACCCACATTTTCCTAGAAAAAGAAGATTCAGAGCTGGAGGCAGGGTCCTGATGAGTCTCCTGGTCTAACTTCCAAATGAAATTTCTTTTGTTTCTAATTTGGTACCAGGAGCCGGATAGGCCTTAGGAAGGCTTTACCTGCTTACAGAGCTGCTCGCAAAGTACAAGTAAAAGTAGCATTTGCAATAGTTTCAGGGTGTACTCAGAGACATTTTAAATTGGACTTGTAAAACAGTATCAGATTCTCCATAAACTTTGAACAATGCAATTTTATTTTTTAACCATGTTAAACTGAAATTAATGTTGAACTGTTAATTTTTAGCTGGAAGTAGGTGCTTTTTCTTTCTGTAGATTGAGGGACACATTATGGATGTTAAATGAGGAGCAGACAGCTATCTTGTGTCCCTGCTAAGGGCTTCGTACTTCTGTGTAACTTGTTAATTAGTGTGATCCTTCATATTGTACTGAGTGTTTCAGTGGCTCTTCTGTTGCTCTGATTTTGCAACGAAAGATTTATCAGCTGTTCTTCCTCATGCTTCCCCAGCATGTTGAACTCTTATTGCTTGCACTGTTAGTGTGATGTTTCAAGGATCTTGCCTTACCCCCATTCTGATAGAATGAATTTTGTATTTTGTTTTTATTTAGGTCAACCAATGAAATGCAATCTTCATATGAATGGGAATGTCATCACCTCAGACCAGCCTATATTGCTGTAAGTGTCCTTCAGTGGGGAAAAGAACCAAATGCTTTTGCATTTTGTTCTATTTTGAGAATTGTTGTCCGATGAATTTTCTTTCTCTCCCCTTCTGTGGCACAGTATGTTGAGTGGAGGGCAATGTAGCTTGACTGCATAGTGTTCTCAGCCCTGAGGCTCAGAAATAATCTGAGATGAGGATGTTTTCTTGTGAGAAAAATGTATTTAAAACCTTTATCTCTAATATTGGTGAGGGGGCAACACTGATAACAGTAAATGCAGTGTTAAAATTTATTTATCATAAAGAGAGGTTAAATACTGCCTTTTTTTTTTTTTTTTAATCTTCCAGCCGATTGAGTGATACCCCTTCAGTGAAGAAAGAAGGGGAACCACGCCGGCCAAGTGCAAGCGCCTCCTCAAATCCCCCAGCTGAAGTGGACCCTGAAACTATCTTGAAGGCACTCTTCAAATCCTCAGGGGTTTCTGCCTCTGTGCAGCCCACAGAATTCAAAATTAAACTCTGAGAGGGGGGGAGCAAGCAGTGGACTGGAAAACTCGTATAAGTTGGGGGATGAGGAAAGTGCAGGAGTGCAGATGTTATTTGCATTTGCCTATCCTGAAATTTTTTGTTTTCTATGATCGCTACCTTACTGTACAATAGTGTTTCCTCTTGTGTGTGTACTTTCTGTTTTCATAGTTGGAGTTTTCTTCCATGATTTTTTTTCCCAAGAGAATAACCTCCCCCTTCTCCCAGTAATGTATTACCAAGCATATACCATGTAACTCCATCCTTTATTCCAAAGCCCCCAGTGGCCATTAAAAGTGCACATAGACTCTGAGGGAAGGAGTGGTGATCTCCTTCTCTTTTCTTCTGACTGACCTTTAACTAAAAGGTGCATCCCCTTGATTGTCCACAGGCAAGAGCACCACGTTGTTTCTGAAGTTGCTGCGCTGGGTACAAAGTCAGGCTGGGCTCTGTACAGAAAGGACTTGTATGCATTTGGGGGCATACCTCTTCCTCCTGGCTGTTGGACACTTTCCTGCCCAGCAGCTGTGACACTGAGAAGAAGTGGGAAAAGCTGAGCTGCCCTCTGTGCGTGCCAACGGCGACATCAGGCAGAAAGGCCATAGGCACAAGTGCACCAGCCATCATGCTGTGGGCAGGGATGTTTCAACTCTGGTAGTGCTGCAGGGTTGTTCTGGCATTTGTACAATGAATAAATTTGCTCGGGAGGGTCAGGCTCTGTTGCTCTCCTCTTTCTGGACAGAAAAATTAAGAACCAGTCGTGTTCAGAGCTAGAAGAAACCCAGCTATTTGACTCCCATTAGACTGTATTGCCTCCTCCTGCTGATGCACAGATGTTTCTTTCTTACCTTCCGACTCACCCAGTCTCCTATAAAAAGGAGGGACCTGGGACCCTTTTCAGATCCTAACACACACAAAGTCTTGTGTCTGAGCACTCATTTCTTTGAGAAATGCTATTTGGGCAGTGTTTGGCTGCTGTGCCGATATGCTGCTGGCGTGCCTGGATTTGGAGGATGACTGCTGCAGTGTATGGCTTCAGGGAGAAGTTTAGGAGCAGAGGGCAGTTAGCACTGTGTAAGGAACACGGGAGAGGAGTGTCAAGTCCCGTGCAGGGTGGCGTGGACGTGGTGTGGGCCAGCGAGTGTGTGTGACAGGCCACTAGATGGCACTTCCAGTACTTCCCGTTCTTTGTACGGCATTGGCGCCTTGGATGTTGAAAGTCCCAGTAGCTCCGCTCGTTTGTGTTTGTTCAAATTGTATTCTAAGGAGAGGAAAGCTGAGAGCAACTTCCAGAATCTGGTTGGGATTTGAACTTGATCCTGCTAGCTGGGAGACTAACCTAATCCATTCTGTTCAGTTCTGAGTAGCTCCTGGAAGTCCAGATTCCATTTCTTGGACAACCCTACGTTTCTTTTGCTATCTTGTTCTGTATGACCTCTTTCCTCTATCTAGCTCATGCAGACCATTCCTCTATCTCACTGTATCCCTTTTAGCCATAGAAATAATAAGGACTTGGCAGGACTTGTTTTTCTGGAGTACTCTCTTTGGTTTGAAGGCCAGTGACACCATGATTTGGTAGGGTGCTTCTTGTGAACAGCAGATGTTTGTAGGTGAGGGGACCTAAGACAGCTTTTGTTCTCCTTTTTTAGATTGCCCACCAAATACCTGTGTTTTAATAAAAAAAAAGGGGGGGGGGGGGGGGGGGCAAAATTGGGGGGGGGAGGGGGAGGAAACATTAGGGGTTGGAGAAGATAATGTATTACCTGTTTCTGAATAAACGTTTGTTATACAGAGTGGATTCTAAGCCTTTTTAGATGCTGTGAAGCAGCTAAAGATAAGTGGTGGTGTTCCAGCATTGAGTCAATCATGCTTTCTAGATGAACACAGAAATTTCAAGACTGATAATGTGATGAAGAGGAAGAGGAGCATATGGCTGAAAGAACTGTTACTCGTTCACCTTTTAATCTGTATCACAGAAATTAGCAGGTGACTCTTGCTACTAAATTGGAGCCATTTGTGTCCATCTAATTCCAGTTCTCTTCACAGAAAAAAAAAGCAGTCTTTGTTACTGACAGCCTGGTCATTTAAAAAGTAATTTTATAACAGAAACAGCTTTGAAATCAGGGTTCCTGTTCTAGGTGAAATGGGGTACTTTCATTATCGGCTACATAGAAGGCTGTTTAAATATGAAGCCGTACTGTGAGTGCATCTCTTGCCTCTTCTGAAAGAATGGGGAGACTCAAGGATTTTTTTATAATTAATAGATTTGTGTCCATTTGAGAAGCCAAATAACAAGATGCAGTTTGACTTACTGTTAAACTCTGCATTATGTTTAGGTTATCTGAGAGTTTTATGATGACATTGGCATAACTTCCTTGGAAGACCTACTGACTGCTCTGTTCCATAGCTCTGTGATCTATGGCAGCATATCCTTATTTTTTATAAGTTGTTGGATTAAGTGGTTGTCCAAACATCACTCCTTGACTTGTCTTGCAGCAGCATCTTGGTGTACATTGGTATTCTGCTCTTGGTTGGCTCGTTAATGCACCATTGCATGGCTCTTCTGTTGGGCACTGAAACGAGTAACTGTTATTCCCAGTCCTTTTCAGGTTATTCCCCATCCTTTTCAGGTAGTTCACCTTGGCTCTCCACTTTCTCCTGGACGTCCTGCGATTGTCATGCTAATCACGGTTTCATACCTACCACCTTCTGACCCCACATCTGTCTACATTCATCCTCATGCAACATGGTTATATTTTTGTGTTGGTTTGTTTTTTTTTTTTCTTAGACTGGTAGAAATTATGAATTTGCATGTGAAGTACTAATTGCCTGCACTCTAAATTAACGTGCATTAATTTAGACATTAAGTTAAATGGCTGGCCAGGTCAGGTGGTAGGTAATTTGTAACGTTGTTTCTTTTGTTTGGTTTGGGTTTTTTTCTTTTATTTCAAAAATGTAAGGACTACTGAAGTGATGCCACAATGTGCAAGTTTGGTATATTTTCATGGCCTTTGCATGTACCTTCCGATAATGTTAATTAATTCGATATTTGGTTGGGTTAACTCTCCATATCATGTCATATTTTGTCACCTCGTACATTAGTCTTGCTTCAGTATTTTTTGGAATGGTCCTGTCTTCCATTACAAGTTCCTCTGTAAACGTTTTTTTGAGGTTTTTCTAATTAACAAGAGTCTTTAAAAACAAATGTCTTTGAATGTTTGTACATCTCTTTAAGATTTATTTGCCTCTCTCAGATTAAGGACAGTGCTTGAGTTTTACACAGTTTTTACGAAAACATAAACTCAACCCCGGGGCTGCGGCGAGTCCACCCCCCGCCGCCATTACCAGCGCCGCGCCGCGCCCGGGGAACTACAGCTCCCGGCGGCCCCTGCGCCGCCGCGCGCAGAGAAGATGGCGGCCTCCGCGGAGCGTGCGGCGGGAGCGGCGCCGGCCGGGTACACGGGTGAGGGGCAGCGCGGGGCACCGGGAGCGGCGCCGGCCGGGTACGCGGGTGAGGGGCAGCGCGGGGCACCGGGAGCGGCGNGCCGCCGCGCGCAGAGAAGATGGCGGCCTCCGCGGAGCGTGCGGCGGGAGCGGCGCCGGCCGGGTACACGGGTGAGGGGCAGCGCGGGGCACCGGGAGCGGCGCCGGCCGGGTACGCGGGTGAGGGGCAGCGCGGGGCACCGGGAGCGGCGCCGGGGCGGCAGCGGCGTCTCAGACCGGTGCGTCCCTCGCAGCTCTGGCGGTGAAGTTCGCGGAGCGGCAGCGCTCGCCCCACTGCCTGTTGGTGAAGGAGCACCAGGTGCGGGAAGGGGCCGACACCGCGCACCCGCCTCGCCGCACGCTCTTCGTCCTCAACGTGCCCCCATACTGCGGCCCGGTGAGTGGGGGCGGCTGGGGACCGAGGGCAGTGCCTTGGGGACCCGGCAGCCGGCGTGCCTTGGGTCTGCTGCGGGCCGGGGGCCGGGATGGGGCCGGAGAGTCGCCCGGAGACCTCTGCAGGCTGTGCGTGGGAGGCATCGCTCCTGCTTTGCTGAACCGTGTGTTCTCTCTTACTGTCCGTGTCAAGGACTCTCTGTCTAGGCTGTTCTCTCGCTGCGGGCATGTGCAGTCTGTGGACATCTGTGACAAGCCAGGGCCAGGAGAGAAAAAAGATAAACTGACGTCCAAATTCTTCGACCACAAAACTGTAAAGGTAAAGCTCGTGGGGGAGAGGAATACTGATGTCTTAGTGGGTAGAGATGGCAAGTACTTAATGGTTCTTTTCAGAACCTGAGGCACAGGAAACCGTATGGGGCATTGGTTGGCATGATTACTTACTTACGTTTACTGTGTCTTTTTTTTTTTCTTATCCTACTGCCACTTGTGGTTTGATTTTTATTTTATTTTTATAAGTTATTTGTACTGCATTTCCTTGCTCCATCGCAAATTTCCCTGACATATCTGACTCACATGGGTGTTTTTTTTCTTTTAGGGATTTCAAGTAGCATACGTGGTGTTCAGGAAACCAGCAGGTGTCCAGGCAGCCAAGGCTCTATCACAGGAAGGTCCCTTGCTAATATCAACAGAGAGCCACCCTGTGAAAACCGGCATTAGCAGTATGTCAGCTCTAGCTGTCTTTCTACTGGCTAATGGCAGGGAAGAACTATATACTCGTTTGCTGAATTGTACCCTGCATGTCCCATTTTGTTCTAAGCTGGGGGATGTTCAGTGTTTTGTGTGCTTTTATTATTCACGGGGTAGCAATGTTATTGAAGCATCTGTTGAAGTCTGGTCCAGTGACCCTATGGGAGAATGGGGTCACTTGGAAGGGTGCTTTTTCCTGGCATTTTTTTCAGTATTGCATAGATTCAGAGATACTGTCTGCGTCTTGTCCTCAGAATGGAGACCAGACTCATGCAACAGGCACCGGTTGTCTGTCAGGATGACAGCACTTCACATATAACCTCTTGACAGAAACACAGCCCTGAATGTTGTGTCCCTTGGGCTTAAGGCTAGCCCACTTCTGCCTGGGGAAGTTGCAAACTCTTCCCATCGCATATTGGTTGTGCTTGCAGCTGCAAGTCAGTTTGAGCTGTGGCCGGGGGGAAGCCGAACACAAATGGGAATGGGGTGTCCTTCCCCCACTCTAGAGTTCACTCTAGAGCTGCCCAAAAGCACCACACCAGCCTGCTTCTAACAGCAGCTACTGCTGACTTGTGCTCTCTCTGTCTCAGAGTGGATCGCCAGCTATGAGGCCTCCATTGTGGATCCAAAGGAGCTGAAGGCTGAGGTGGATGCCTACATGCAAGACTATGATAAAAAGATGGCAGAGGTGAGGCCAGGCTAGGAGGGAACCCAGCTAAGCAGTTTTCTTGGGGGAGTGGGAAAGAAGAGAGACTTCTTAGTGCTCCAGCCATAGTGGAAAGGGCTGAGGGTCCCTCTGTTTGGCAGAGGATTTTTACTTCCAGCTGCTGGTGGGCAGTCAGGCCCTTGTTCGGTCTGCAACACCTCACCCTTCCCCCAGGGCTTACAATAAATATCCACAAATAAATTGGTTCCTGGCTGGCATGCAATGTTGTGACTGAGAGTTGAATGCCTACAGCCCTGATCCCATGCCTTCCTTTAAATCTTGTGTGGAAGCAGGAGCTGTAACTTTGCCTGTGTTTAAGGGAGGGCTGTGGGGGAGCTGTGTATCAGGCTGTGCATCTGCACTGGGCTGCCTCACCCTCTTGCCTTTACACAGGAAGAAGCCAAAGCAGCCAAGGAGGAGGGTGTTCCAGATGAGGAGGGCTGGGTGAAGGTGACACGGAAGGGCCGGAAGCCTGGCCTGCCCCGGACAGAGGCTGCCAACCTGCGGGTGCTGGAGAAGGAGAAACAGAAAAGGGCCCGAAAAGAGCTGCTCAACTTCTATGCCTGGCAGCATCGTGAGAGCAAGAGAGAGCGTGAGTGTGCAAACCTCCTCCTACCCCTGCCCGTGTCTCTTGTCTCTCACACTGTGACCCAAAGAGCATCCTTTTGCCTTCAGTGGAGGCTACGTCCAGCTGCCAGTAAACAGCTGGCTGGCTGGGTCTGAACGGCCTTGCCAGTTCTTGGAAGGCCTCTTGCCAATACTCATCTTAGCAAGGGCTGCTGGAATATTTTGTGGGAGGATGTGCAGGTCATGGTTTTCCAAGAGATGCTTATTCAGTCTGCACGAAGGCAGCAATTGAAGGGGGAAACTAGCCAGATTCCTCCCCAAGAGGGAGCTGCAGCACCGCTGGAGATGAATGGCTGGAGCCCCAGCCTGGCACTCAGCCCAGGTGTAAAACGACCCGCTCTGGGATGTGTGTGTTTGCGGCTGTTGGGACTGAGCCCCTCCTGATGTGTGGAAGTGAAGCTCCCAGGAGAGGGAGATCTGCTGCTCCTGTATGACCTGTTCTTTCTCTTTCTCCATGTTTTAGACATTGCCCAGTTGAGGAAGAAATTTGAGGAGGACAAGCAGAGGATCGCACTGATGCGAGCCCAGCGCAAGTTTCGGCCGTACTAGGTTGTGCTGAGTTGTTCCTCAGGTGCCTGTGCTGGAGAGGGTAGGAGAAATGCCTGACTCCATTTCCCAAAGGATTTTAAGGAATTGAGGCAGCTTTGGGTTGCCTCTACCCCTGGATCTAAAATGGGAGAGCCCAGCAACTGCTGCTGGAGGGGAGTTCCCTTTACTTGCACCGCTATCCTCCTGCTCTTCTGTCATTCAACCCTGTGGCACCACTTCTCGGGGTGCTCAGGTCAAGGGGCTGAGGCACATCCTGTTACAACCTGTATCTCCCTGCCACCCAAAACCACACTTCCTAAAGCTTGGCAAGATCTGGGATTGACGTAGCACAGCCTCTGCAGGGGCAGGGAATGGCTGAAGAACTGTAAATAAACTGCTGCTACTGTTTTCAGAACATGGGAATGCTTCTCTCTCCCCCCTGGTCTCCTGTGGGAAACAGCTTCTTGTGTGCTGGGGTGGTGGTAAAAATCATGGCTTGTAACCTGCTGCTCCTTTGCACATTTTATTGAAGGAAAGAGGAGGGAAGTGGCTTTAGGAAAAGCCTAACTGCGAAGTTCCCAGACCTGTTGTCACAAGGAAAAATCAAGTGGTTTGGTGCAGAGCCCTACCCCTTCTCCTGGTGCTTCCCTCCCTGGCAGCTCCCTCTCAGCCAAGTGTTGCAGTGCCCAGTCATCCAGCTGTGTGTGGAGCTCTGCAGCCATGTCTAGGCCACAGGAAATCCCTAATACCCAGCACTGTTGCAAAAACAAATGCCACTTTGAGCAGCCTGGTTTGGAAGGAGAAACCAGACTCTCCATGGCCTGTTTCCTCTTAACCTGTCTCCAGCCCACAGAAAGCAGGTAAGGACAGAAACAGGCACATTTAGGTGTGGGGCAATGCTTTTGTACTCCTTGTGCAGCTTTGGACATAGTGGTAGGCGTGTGATCGAAGTAACCCACCCAGCCCCAGGCTTTTACACATTTATTTTACCTGCAGCCTCACTAGAGATGTGACCATGAATGTAAGGTGGAAATGGTGATAAATTCCAGAGAGCTGAGATAAAATGGATTTACCCTCTCCTTAAAATACTCATTGCAGATCCAGTTTGCATTGCTTGTAGAGATGATGGGCCTGCCTGCTTCAGTGGGCTTTGTGCATCAATTTAACTAGGAGGCAGATCCTTAATATAGCTTACCTAAGGCAGACAGTATGTAAAAATTGCTGCCTCCTAAGATGCATTTTAGCTGCTTGGGTGAGCAGCCTGAAAAAGAAAGGAGGTTTGTTCTCCTGTAGAGTCAAGAAGACAGACTTAACATTAGGACATTGTTCTTTATTTAGGACTGAAATAATCTCTGGCAACTTTTCCATAATTTGTAGTTCTCACAGCTGCTTCAGCTAGAGGATTAGGAACATTCTCTAGCATTCATTAAAATGGTGTTCTCTGCACAGGTGAGCTCTTATTTAAGCTGATTCTGAAAAAAACAGTAGCTCTCATAGTAGAAGAGAGTAGGAGAAATGCTCTGAGCACATCTATGAAAGGCAGAGGCATCTATGGAAGTAAGCAGAGAAGCAGAACTTTCCTTGTTTTTCAGCAGGTTAAATCCTGGGAGCAGCCTGTCCACACCATCCTTGGGAAGGAGGCAAGAGGAGCCACCTCTCTTGCAGTGCGAAAGCTGGTGCTGCTGCTGTCACAGAGGATGCCTCTGCCTGTGTTCTGCTCCATTTCAGGGTGCAAGTTTGGAGTAAGCCAAGGGCAAGGCCACTTTGGGCCTCTATCCCTGTACTCACAGAGCTGGAAGTGGAGCAAGGATTCCTTCTCCCTCTGGCAAATGAGAAACTTTGCTCAGCTCTCCTTCAGAGAACCCCTGGTGGACCTGCTTCCACCCTGCAGTGAGCTAAGCATAGGAAAAAGTATTGCAATCTGATGTTGGATGTGATGTAGGAATGGTGACAATTCTGGAGCTTGCTTGTTAGCTCCCAGTTCTGGACTGCTGCAGCTGTGAGGGCTTCCTAGAGTCTGGCCCTGGTGTTCTGTGCTGTCAAGAAGTTGCTGATGATCCCAGATACCACCTCGGGCTCATTCAGGTGCACAAAATGACTCCCAGGCACCTCTACTAGCTGGATGTGCTGGAGAGAAAGGACACAAGATGTGGACCAGGAGAGTGTTCCCTCAGGCACACATTGCTTGCTGTGTGACACTTAGGGGATAGGGCAGGCAAGTGAGGCAGGACAGAAATGGGAGGACCAGGGAAGAGCCAGGTTCAGAGGGCAGTATTAACTTGCGACTTTGGCAGCAGGGACAAAGTTGTCTTCCCCCCGCCCCGGTGTGAGGGCTGTGCTGTTCAGGATAAATCACCTAGTGGAGGGTGCCCACCAAGATCAGCTGCTGCTCCCAGCTTGGTGGCAAACAGAGATGCAAGGATGAAGTTTGCTCTCACCTCCTTGAGGGTAGACTCAAATGCCTCCTGCAGGGCTTTCACAAAGTGATTGCTGGTGGATAGGTTGTGTGGTACCAAGAGTCCCTCTTGTGATCTGAAAAACAGCAGGGCTCAGTACAGCACTCAGTGTGCCTCCATTTGTCTTTGTGGCTATCCTGGGCAGAAGCAGTGTCCCCAAGACAATGGGGTGACAGTCCCAACTGTTCTTTCCAGGCTGCTCGTAAACAGCAGGGTGACAGGGTCATAGGTGGTAGTCAGAGTGCACCGCACAGCTTGGCTAAGCAGCTATTTTCTATCAAACTATCTGTAAAACCTTGGGTGACTGCCTAGTAGTATCAGAGTGCAGACTGGCTAAATATTGTCCTGCCAGGGCTGGCTCTGTAACTGGTCTGGGAACATCATTCCCTGCCCCCATTCTGCCTTCTGTTCCTAACCTTTTCCTTAGAGTTTCCACATCTCCTCTCAGTCCCTTCTGCCTTTCCTTGCTGCTTATTTAAACAGGGCATGCCCTGCTCAGTGAGGGAGGTACCAGGGCAGTTGCCCTGTAGAAGTCAGCATTAGATCACCTGCAGAGCTAAGATCATGCTGTCTCTTACTGGCCTGGTGCTGGAACAAGGAGACATCCCAGGCTCAAAGGCATCTCTGTGGCCCAGAGGACTCGACCTCATCACAAAGTTACATTTCTGGACAAGCAGGAACAACCTTAACTTCTTATGATACTAAAACAGATCAGGGAAGCCAAAACTGCACCTCTTTTCTCAGCTGCTAGCACTTCCTCTTGTTTTCTAGACAACAGCACCCCACCAGCCAAGGTAGCCAGAGGCCTGCACACCTTGCCCTCCAAGAAGATGAGAAAAATGTAGAGGACGACTCGCAGAACAAGCTATGCACCCAGACAGCTTAACAGCTTGTGAGGCTCTGTGCAAGCCACTGGCCATGTCCCCAGAGCTTCTTGCCCCAGGTGCCACAGGAAAGCTTGCAGGAGCACACTCGGGCCAGGGCCTCCAGGAGCAGCTGAAGGAGATGGAGACTGCTGTAGTTTCACCTGTTTGCTCAGGCCAGAGGTTTTGGGGTCTGGAGAAGGGGGCAGGGTGTGTTGCTGACTGGTGTAGAGTCAGGTCAGGAGGATGGCAAGGAGGTGTGGTGCTGTGGAGGGTGACATATTTGCCAGGATGGCCCCTTGCTGTAGTGCCAAGGAATGGAAGGTTGTGACATGGGATTGTGAAGCCAGGAGCCATGGGGAAGATGGGGCAGGACTAGCATTTCCTCAGTCAGCCTTGCACCAGGGAGTCCCAGCCTGAAAGTAGAGTGCGGGGCTGGGAGAATGTTCCAGTTGCTCTCTGCCCTCTCCAGGAGCCTGCCTAACCCAGGGCAGTGGTGGAGAACTGGGAAATACCTTCTCACATGTGAGGCTGTGCTGTTACGCCAGCTGGCCAAAGGTCTGGATGACTGGTCTAGGGGAAGGGGTAGTGGAGGACTCCTTCCTAGCCTTCATTCCTTCCACTGAGGGAGACAGCAAGGGTTGGTTTGGCTTGTGCCTCACTCACACAATGATGAGAACACGGTCCTGGATCTTCTGCAGGAGCTTCACACACTGCTCCACTGTAAAGAACTCTCGATTCTGCTGCAGGTGCAAAGACAGGGAAAGTGTCAAAGGTCAGGGACAGCAGCTAGGGGCAGAGGGTGTCCCCAAGCCCTCCTGCACAAGTGGCTCTGAAGGCTGAAGTAGCTGTGGCCCCAAAGCTTCCATGCTGGGACATGACAAGCATCCAGGCTGCACAAAGGAGTAGCTGGCTCTGCAAAGGCTCCTGCTGTCCAGCTGTGTTTCAGGGCTGCCAACAACATTGCCTGCTGGGCTGCAGCACATATGGGAATGATCTCATAGAGAAAAGCTTTAAAAATCCTTTTGCTTAAAAGGAGAGAGTACATTACCCTGGCTTCCATATGCTGGCAGTAGCACAGGTACAGGAGGCCCTATTTGCTCAAAAGTGGCACAAAACTATCAAAATACCAAACCTAAGAACTTTGCTCCACTCCCCTTCTTATTCAGGTCACCTGACGAAGCTGAGAGAAAGCATCCATCCATCTGCTGCCTGAAGAGTTATAACAGCAGGAAAATGTGGCCAGGAGGCCCTGGGGCAGAGGAACTTCTAAAAAAATAAGCAGTAACATTTTCCAGTACTCTGTAAGCTGAATCAATGACCAATTGCGGGCTCTTTTAAAAGCAGCATTTAAAGGCGAGGTGGGAATTAGGGAAGCAGAAAGTAAGTGGCTGGGTGGAGGCAGGGCCTGGCTCAGTGAGCAGGCATCGTCTGTCTGAGTGTTCTGTAAGCTCAGGGCTCCAAAGTAGCAGGGGGCACGTCAGAAGAGCAGTGCTCACCGTTCGGGCTCTCATGTCTCTGTTATACACCAGCCCTGGAAAAAAAAACAGAAGGTTTTCGTGTTTCATAGGATTAAGAGTTGTTCTTTTTTAACTCACCTTTGGGGTCTGCCTAAGACTTTTTGAGATGGGAGCAATAGGATTAATTCAGATTTCTCCTTTTTAAAATTTATTTTCTTTAGCTGTTCTAGAACTTGAGCAACAAATTCAGTTGCTGGGAATGGAGAACTCTGCCTCCAGACTTAATTGATCCCATTCGGGCTGTGTAAATTTGTAGCTAGGGCACCCTGTACCCTGCAGAAGACAATGGCTGTTGGCACCAGTCCCTTCCCACACCCAGCAGTGGCCCAGCACCACACAGCCCCTTACCAGCGGGTGTCTCAGTTGCTCCTCGCTGCAGCAGGATTGCCCCACCCTCTGCTGTCAGATGGCTGTTTGCTTCTAAGAGCCTGAGGGAGACATGGCAGAGAGATTGTGCTGCTGGAAAAAGGGAGGAAGCGAAGCAAAAGTGGCATGACAAGGTGACAGCGAGCTCTCAGGCTGCTTCAGAAAGGAGCAGGAAGAAGCAGCAGCTTCTGGCAGCAGAAGCAAAAGGTCTTGCTGGGATTCCAGAGGACTTGAAAGGTGAAATGCAGGGACAGTTTTCCTTTCTCATTTGTACAGCTGTAACTCTGTCAAGGTGAGGGCAAGCAGTAAATGAAAAGGATGGATGGGAACCCACCTCTGCAATGCTGCTTCAGGGCTCCGTGCCTTGGGGGTTTGCTGCTTTGCCTCCAGACTCAGTAATCTGTCAATCACCCTCCTTTTAGATTTCAGCCATAACTCAGTGTCCTGAAACACAGAGATGCAGGGAAGAGGAGTAACCTCTCTCTTCTGAATGATTTTACCCCTTATCAGAGTGTGGAAGAGGGAATTTCCCCTTCAGCATCCCTCAGAACTGGTACCAGTTATGGGTATCTTATTAAAAATGCCCACTTCTGGGAGAAAGGGAACATCAATACTTCTATAGTGAACTTACTAACTTTTTATCCTTGCAATCTTTTCTAACCCTTCCTCCCTCATTTCTGAGTTAGGACAGCTCTCCAAAGTTTGGTATCTTTTGTCTCTCTGACCTAGGGCTTCTGTCTCGCTTTTGCCAACAAAAGCTCCAGCATCTGGTAGCAATGATGGCAAGTTGGGAATGTAGCTTTATGAACTGCCAGGAACAGAAAAAGAAATCCACTGATCTTGTACCCAGGTCGCCCAACAAGCCATTGGCAAAAAGAAAACCTCAGCTGGCAGTTGCCTGGACAGAGGTTCCAGTTTCCTTTGTACCAGGGCTTGGCACAGACGAGTAAATTTCAGTGCTAAGGGACTGCAGGATGTGGAGCTCTACCAAGTGTGCCCCAAGGGCCACCCTAAGGATGGACTTCAGTCCATGCAACAAGGAGCAGGTCAGTGCCTGCCAAAAGGAAGAGCCCTGGGACTTGTGTGACCTGCCAGGAAGTGGGCACATCAGTGCTTTCTCTGAACAAATGAAGGAAAGAAAAAAAAAGTTTTTCTATTTTAAAAAAATGAAGGGAAGGACACATGAGATCTAACCTCTGGAGCTAGAAGAAAGCCAAGACTTTCCAGCAGGATCAGCTTGTCCACCATCTCAGGATAAAGGAAACAGAACTGAGGAGAGATGAAACAATAAGAGAATGAAAAGCTGAGCACTGAGCGATGTCTTTATCCTGCTACATGGGAAAGGGGTCAGGGAAGGGGCTCTCCTCCCCTGAGATCCAGGTCTGTCCATTCCTCTCCCATTTGTTGCAGCTGCAGCAATCACAACCCCATGAAGAAGTGATGCTTTACTCACCATTCCTGCCACAGCCCCACCTGCAAAGGAGAAAAGGATGCCCAGTTATGCACAGAACAGCCCCTGGTAACAGAAATTCCCCTTCCCCACAGCAGGAGCTGCCTCAGAAATAAAAACGTGCATTGTACCATGGGACAGAGCCCATGTTCCCATGGGACAAAGCTCTCCCAGCCCACAGGATGCAGGCAGAAACCAGGGCTGTTGACCTGCTGTATTCTCCATCGTGTGCCATTCCCACCTCCCTCAGGCAGCAAAGGCCAAGGAGGAGTTAGTGTTTAAAACACCTCAGTGTGCAGGTCCTGTTAGCTGTGAGCAGCCCTGGGAAGCAAACTCCAAACTGTGGCAAAATTAAATCATACTCCCAGCTCGAAGGGATGGATCCTGGAGTCCAGTTCCCCTCAGCAAGCTTTATAGCCCACAAGATGGGCTGTCTGTTCCCAGGCTTTGTGGGGACCAGGCACGAAGGCCTGCTGTGAATTCTCCTGCGTAGACCACCCCTCTTTGCCAATTGCTGTTCCCTCCTGTGAGTGGGGGAAATGCTCACAGCAAGAGTTACCGCTGTCTGTACTACACAGTCTTGAAAGCAGAGGCATTTCAAACAAGGGCACAGATTTTTGAATCACTCAAGCAGGAACCTGGTACTTGACATAATATAATAAATATTCCAACCCAGCTCCTAGCAGCATGTCTTGGAAGTTAATTATCTACTGATTTCTATTAATCTCACAGCTTACAAGAACTAGAGCCACTTACCCATACTGTGACCCATCAGGGTGAACCGTCTCCACTGCAAGGCTAAATGGCAACAGACAAAAACAGATAGTGCTGCATTAGAAACCAGAGCAGCAGCATCTTGCTGCTTCTCCTCTGACATGGGCCCTTTCTCCCAGGAGGGCTTTTGCACTGACTAATTTGCTTCTTAATCCAGAAACTAAGCAGCTAAGTAGGCCAGTTTTAAAGAAAAAGAGCATTCACCACCTCATTTCTGTGGTAGTTAAGTCAGGCAGCTCTCAAGCTCTCTGTATGTCAAACAAACTCCAGCAAATTCCCATTCACTGCCAGACATGAGACTGGCAAGAAGCAGAGGAGCCTAACTGGGCAGCATCTGGTGGAAGAGAGAAACCTTGAGAGAGCATCCTGCTGCAGGGCATTCTGCAAGACATGTGAGGACACAGAGCCAGGTCTGCTGCATTGAGGGAAGTATGATTCCAAGTGAAAGCCTTCCGCACCATTTAGCACATCAGGCTCTTCAGTCCATTTTTAGGGCACTCTGGGAGACATATAGGAAAATACAGCTTTATCTGTGCTGCCCATCTGAAATATACCTCCCTGCAAGATGGGGTTTACCCTCTGGAATATCTGAGAGCTTCTAGAAGCTCTTTTGTGTACTGAATGAGGGATGTAAAACCACACATGCCAAGTATACAGATGGACAGTTACATCAGGAGTTATTAGGAATACAAGACACTTTGACTTTTAAATTTCTTTGTATGATACTAAAGCTAGTAGCAAACTGCCATCAGGGAGAACCAGAAGTTTCCAACTTAAACCTAACACTGGTTAGGGGTCACTGACTGCTTACAAAAAGCCAGTCTGGCAAAACTATTTGGTTGCATCCACCACTTCACCGCTACTGCTTTTTTTGCATAGAAACATTACAGAAACAGCCAGGGCTTACCGTCTCTGCCTTTCCCAAAACAGTGAGAAAGAGGGACGCTTATTCAGTCACAAAGCACTGGCTGACATCAAGCTGAGAAGCAGGGGGAACTGATTCCTCTCCTGGCAGTAAATGCTACCTGCTTTTTGTAAAGAGCAGAACCAATACAGCACCCCCTGCACAAGCACCCCCTCGGGGGTTCCTTCAGCTACCCACCTGCTGCCACCCGGCGCACATCGGTCACATAATCCAGGAAATGGTAGGGGCAGCCTGCGGGTCGGTGGGATGACAAACCATGGCCAGAAAAATCCATTGCCACGTAATAGCAACCTGAAAGGGAAAGAGTATCAGATGTGCTGCCCTGCCACACAACACAAGCCACCCTGATGAGCCAGACCTACCTCTGGGGAGCAATGGAATGAGCTTGTCAAAGGTGTTGGCATTGTCCAACCAGCCATGCAAACACAGCACAGGGTGTCCCTCCGAGGGTCCCCAGGCCTTGGCTGCCACATGTCCCCAGGGCACAGGGAATTTCAACTCTGAGAACATGCCCAAAATAGGGTGATGTCCTTGGAGAGTCACGTACTTGGAGTAGGTCCCAGGGGCCTTGTTAATGGTCTAGAGCTCTGAAAAGAGTAATACAGGTCTTCAGTAACTCACCAGCCTCCTGTGGTCTTAATTAGCAGCTTGCTGATTTATAGCTCCCCATTCAACATCCCAAGCTGCCGTTCCTGACTGACTGTTTGGGGAATCCTTCTCCCAGCACGTACTAGCTATGCTCCTAGGAAGAAATAAGCTTTCCCTACACAGGAGAAAGCCTTCTTTCTGTCTCTGCAGCAGCTGCAACCCAACCAGAAGGCACAGGAGATCTGGCAAGAGGGAACCATGCAGAATTCCCCCAGCTAGCTGCAGTCAGCCAGGCACCTGTCCTGGACCAAAAAGACAGTTTGGGGAATAAAGATGCTGCCTCTAGCATTAGATTGTTACCCCCTTGTCCTCTTTTACCTTGGTGCTTCTCTTTCACACCACTGGTTGGCACATTCCCGAGAGCAGCTGGCTCCATGCTACACAGCAGGTCACTGCTGTCACCCACCTGTGCACCCCTCAGGGCCAGGGACCCCGCATGGGATACGAGTCCACAACCTGCCAGGCACTTGCTCGACCTCAAACCATCTCATCTACCTGGCAATCACTGACCCTTGCTCAAGCCCCAGCTCCTGAGTGAACACAGCCTCGGGGGACCCTCCAATGGTGATTTAAGCATTTCCCCTTTACCCTCAAGCCATGGGCAACCTGACTATCCCTATCCCCAAGTCTTTCATGTCGTATCCCCTTCCAAGGGACTCGTCTTGCGTATCTGCTCCCTTAAAAAGCCCTCTGAGACTGCACAGCAATTAAATCACTCTACAGCAAGTCCCTCCTGAGCCCATACGTCTATAAGGTGTGAGGACAGAGGGGGTAGGCTGCTGTCAGGGCCCTGATGGTCCTAATCAGCCAAGCCTGGGGCTCCCCACGAGTGTGTTTAAGCTCAGCCCAGGAGCAGCCGCAGCAGTGCTGCAGGAGTGCCGGTCTCCATCAGCAACGCCCTCGCCCCAGGAGCCGTGGCCCTGCCTGCTGATCACGGGGCTGTGTCTGACTCCAGCTGCCCTCGCTGGGCCAGATCCTGACAACCAACCGTGGCCTGACTTTCCGGTGCGACCACGGAGCTGCCCTCTCCTGACGGCCTGGGCTGCTGGCAGAGCCTAATGGCCCTCCCCGGGCAGTCCTGCCTGGGCCCAGCGGGGCTCCGGCCCTGGGGTCCCCTCGGCCCCGGGGTGAGGCTTCCCTGGGCGGGCAGGAGGCGCTGCTACACTCGGGCCTTCGCCTCGGGGCGCCCTGGAGCGCCTGGTCCCGGCTCCGGGGAAGGGCTGCCCGGGGACGGACCCCCGCCCGGCGCCGAGAGCAGCCCCTGGAGCGCCACGGCCGACCCGGCCCCCGCTCCCCGCACCGCCCTCCCGCGGCGCCCCGGCCCCTTCCTACCGCTCCGTGCGGCCGGGCCGGCTGAGCAGAGCGGGGCAGGGCGAGCAGGGCGGGCCGGGCCTGCTGCACCGCCCCGCTGCCCGCCTCCCCGGGGCGCCCCGGCCTCCGCCCCGCCTCTGGCTGGATCGGGCTCAGTAACAGGAATGTGGACTTGAGGATCTCTGTGGGGTTTGAAGCTGCGGAAAACCTCCTGGGCATGATAGGAATCTCTGAGGAGTCGAAATCAAGGAGGTATGGCTGCATCCTTGACTGCCTCCAGAAGAGAGATTACTGATGATGGAAACTGCCTGTACTGTGGTGACACAGTGTGAGATGTTTTAACTGTGACCCAGGAGCTTCATATTGACATCAAACAGGCCCAGTGCTTGACACTAATGCTGAACTTCTGTCACTCTCTGATAGAGAGACTCTTCTGAACTCCTAACGCTTGCTGGAATCGTGTTGCTTCAGGGACAAGAGTCACCCTCCCATACTGTGACCCATCGCAGTGAACTGACTACTACAGGGCCAAGCTGCCACAGATACACAGCGGACAGCACTGCCTTAGCCGCTCCACTGCTCTTCTGCAAAAACAGACCCCTCTCGGATGGAGAGGTTTCTATATAGTTTACCTCATTTGTTGCCCAAAAAGGTGATGTCTGCATAGACCAAATTTCAAGAAAGTCGATACCTAAGTATGGCTGCATGCTGGTGCCTCTCACTCCCTCCAGCAGTCAGTCTGTTAGGCCTAATGCAGACCACAACAATTCCTCTTCAGTCAAGGACTCTGCGGTCAAAGGAAGCAAAGTCAAATCACACTGTGAGCAATGGGACCCCTTGCTGGAACAGCTGGAGAAAGCAGGATGAATGTATGTTCTTAGGGAATCATTTTTATATTGGTAACTGAAAGCCCTGTGCTCAGTTCAGCACATCAGTCTCCTAAATTACACAATATATTTTCAGAACAGCCTAAAAAGCTTGAAAGAAACCAGTGTAGAAGCTTACAGCGTTATTTCTCCTGCCTAGTTCTAACTCATCCTGGCAAAATGGGCTCTGCACCACGGCAGTTGAAACATAACCTTGGGGACCCATCACTGAGAAGAAACAAAAGTGCTATGTAGCTCACAGCCTCCTCTCCTTGTGAGCCATTAGAAAGGAAATCAGAACATGAATTTTTAGAGGTTTGCAAACTGTCCAGTGCCTTGCTTTTTCTTAGGCCTCCATGCTGGAGGAGCAGGAAAGCAGACTACAAGTGCTGGTGAAGGAGCTCCTTGCAGAAGGAGAGAGGCCACAGTAACTTCTACAGCTTCTCTCCTACAACTGTCAGAGGTGGGTGGCTGATTACAAAAGGTGAAAAGCAAGAGACAGCCTGGCAGAACAGATTTGTAAAATGCACTCAATAATCAATTGCTGCAGAGGGCAGGGCCCTCCTGTGAATTCCTGGAATTCCTCCTAAAGAAGCCACCAGACGGCAGTGTAATTGTTAGGCAGTGGCTTCTGCTAGGCTTGTGGTTCTTTGGTCTATGGCATGATTTTTGAGGAAGAGGACTCTGTGCCATGAGGAGTTATGTGGACTGCTGGCACACACTCCAGTGATTGGTGGGACAACAGGCCATGGCCAGGAAAATCCATTGCCACTCATAAGCCAGACCCACTTCTGGGGAGCAGTGAAATGAGCCTAATGAAGGTGGTGGCATCGTCCAGACAGCCATGCAAGCACAGCACAGATTATCCCCAGGCCTTGGCTGCCACCTGTGTTTGGGGCATGGGGAACTTCACCTCCAAGAACTTGTACCTACGAGCAACATCCTCTTGAGTGCTACGTGCTGGAGCTGGTCCCATGGAGCTTGTTAGCAGCCAAGAGCTCTGGACAGAGAATGTAGGTAGGTGGTAGTTCCCAAAGTTGTTTACCTGTCAGCCCTGACCTCTACCTAATACCAGTTTTTGGGCACAAGCCTTGTTTGGGATAATGCTGGGATCCTGCTGTAAATGCTTGCCGTGGCGGTATATGCATCACCACCCACAGGTCTTGGACCACCACTCTGGGCTCTCCCCCCCATTCCATGAGAGCCGGTAGGATCCGGGCTCTCATTGCTTTGGGTCACAGAGATGACTCTGGGACTCAGGTGGGAATAATGCATTCTCTAGTGATGCTGGACTCCTGTGACCTGCATCCCAAATCACTTCTGGTAGGAGGCTCCATCAGCAGCTGCCTGATGGGAAAGCAAAAATTCCTCACAGAAATGATCAGGAATAGATGATTTCAGATAGAGTTCCAAGAGGAGAAGATTGCACTGGGATGTGCTCTGTACCCTCCCCTCGGCGGCAGGACTGTCATCCTATTAGCCAAAGCCAGATTGCTGAGTTGTTCGCCAGGTCCCTCATACTTTCTCTAGCAGTGCTACTCACCCCTGTAAAAGAGCAGCCCAGCATCTTACAAGACTGTGCATCTCCCCCAGCACAGCCTGGAAAACCACCCCCAAGGGGAGGGCCCTGTGCCGGATGCACAGCAGAATCTGGATGGCTCACAGAATTCATTTTGCTGCATCTGCTTCTACTAAGTGCCACAGCCTACTGCCATGGAATTGCTGCTAGTGGAGGACCAAACTAGACTCCACCTGGAAAGGTACTGAGGTGTTGGCTGGGCTACACTGGACTGGTGGCAAGAAAGGCTGGTTTTGAATAAAGAACTGTGAGTTAGTGTGAGATATCTCATGTGCTTAGCAAAGGATAATTTAACTTCTGTGTCCTCGCAAGGGAGCAGGAGACCTGCAAGGGTGAACACTGGGACATGCAAAGCTGTTATGCTCCGCTGACTTGGAACAGCATTGATCAGTTTGTGCTAGCTGCAGATCTGGTGAGGAAACTTTAAGTACAGCAGATTGATTGCTACCAGGGGACAAATTCCCCATAGCTGGTTGGATTCAAGCACTGAAGTACTGACATATTGATCTATTTATGTTGATTTATTAGTAATAGCCCTGTACCCCAATTTCTTTTGTGCGGTTATACAAATAAAAAAAAGCATGCTATTGCTAGCTTAACTGATTTCTTTCAGAGGATATATAGAGGACACACCTCTATATAAAGCCCCATATTGTGAGCATATGCTGCAATCTGTAGTAGACAGGAAAAAAAAAAGTGATCACAGGGAAGCATGTCATTATGCAACCAGCTCCAACATGCTGGCTCACAGGCTTTAGTTTGAGCTCCATCTACAAATCTTGCTTGCCTTGGAGATGGTCCCAGGAAGTTTCAAGAGTTTAAATGAGCTCCCCAGGTGGGAAGAGTTGAGGTACGATATCATCCCACGGCCTCTGGGCTCTGCTCAACAGAAACAGACCCATCCAGGTACCTTGTGTGGTGTGCTTTTTCTTTGGTTTTCCCTAATTTCTTGTTGAATTTAATTTATGTAAATTTCTGGCTGAAAAAGTTGCTTGTGTATTAATTTCAAAAAAATTCTATGATGGCTTAAGTTGGTTTCTCCCTCCTTGCTCCAGACCTGTTATGCTTCTCATTTATTAGCATCATGCTGTAACCAACTGAGCTAAACTCAGTTGTTCCAGAGCTCTCCAGCTGTGCAGAAGGTGGGAGAGACAAAGATGCTGGCCCTTTACCCACCAATCTGAGGCCAATATGATAATTTAAATGGAAATCTTTGTTTTAAGCCAAGCAATGAGTGGTTGAAAAAGTGGAGTGCATCTACTTCAGGGATTAACCTGCAGCGTAATTTGGATAGTGGAGCTGCTGGAGTGTTGAATCATTCCCACATGAACCACCACCATTCAGCTGGGAGCAGCCCCAGGCACACACCATGCATCAGGTCCAAGTGGTGCACATTTGTATCACTTTATTTGCAACTAATGAAATAGCTAGAAACATTTATTGCATATAAATTATATATGAGCACCCATCATACAAATAAACTCTTTCCGATCTCAGCTTTCCATTTCTTCCTTAATCAGAAAGTCTGTTATATTTGGGACAGATTCAGGAGTCTCTGCTTGTTCCCAGTCCCTGGCCCTGTTTAGGTGAACTCAAGAGGTGAGCTACTCTCCAGATCTCTACAAAACCCATACCCACCCTTAGAGTATGCACCTATTTTAATGTATGAAGTAGCAGGGGAAGAAGAAAAGTTTCTCTCCAGCTCTTGTCTAGACTTAACTTCTTTCACTTGGAAAATCTGGCAGATTCCCCATAGGCTGAGATGAAATAATACTGAAAACCATAAGTAATCTGACACTTGTAATTACAGGCCTACCAGCTCCTTATTGACCTCAAACAGCATAAGGAAATAGCACATACTAGGATCATTTAAAAACAAGGGAAAAGTTCTAGTTAACACTAAGTCTCATGTTTTTTTATGGAAAAGAATCTATAAAACTGCTTGGGAACTTTTGGAGATGTAAGTTATAGATTTGGGTTATGGATTTGGCTGACAAAACTAAAAGCTGTTGAAGTAATAGCTCTCCAGCAAGGAAACTGATAGTCTTACACCGTGTTTTGATTTTTAAAATATTGGAATGATACCAAATTAACACATTTTGTAGTAATTGGACTGAGAATTGACTAGATAGCAAGTGTCAAAATATTAAAGTTGATACAAGCATGTAAGGGGGGGAGGTTTTGAAACAGCCCAATGGTGAGTTACTCCACCCGGGCCACACTTTTGGTCTGGCAGCGCTGCCTGTGGAAGAAGTGACTCTGGTGAAGGACTGACTCACAGCAGAGTAGCAGCTGACTGTGAGCTCCCCGTGCAGTCAGAAAGGCTAATTCCATCCTCCGATGTATAAGCAGGGAATGCAGAACAGGTGTAATGAGATTATATTGCAGGAGATTATATTGTGTCTGCTAATTCCATGGAGGTGATTACTGGTGTGAAAGAATTCCCAGTTTTGACATCTATGATTCAATGAGGAAGGGAACAAGTTGGACAGGCTTCCTGGCACAGCTTTAAGGCCTGTTAAGGAGTTGGAAGACATTTTATGGGAGAGAAGCATTTAGGACCAACATGATCAAAGCCTTATTGTACCTATTTAGCATTGCATTTTTGCTCCTCCAGTTGTCACACTGGCTAACAATGGCACAAAAAACCCAGTCTAGAGACGAGGTGTACATTCGATAATGGAGAAAGGAGTTAAATACTTCAGTGGTTTACTTAGGGTGCTGGCAGCTTTCCAACCATTGGCAGTTTTTTAATGAAGATGGGATGTTTAACAAAACAACAGTGATTAATGTGACAGAGTCCTTTGTCCTGTGATCATCTGGAAAGCAGAGTGGTCTGGAAATTAGTCTACTGCGATAGACACTGCCGTCAGATGGTACCAGCCTGCAATGCTTCTGCTACAACCACTCCCAAAATTATAGTTCATAGCTATACTCCTTGAATTTTATGTTGTTTTACTTCATTTAGAGGCTTGGTTTCCTCAGCTGAGGAAGCCCCTGCTTCTAGGTCCAGCAATGCCTTAGGACCTTTCTGCTATGGGATCTCTGTCTTAGATTGCTCCCTGCAAACAGCCTCTCCCGTCTGTTTTTGTCTGCTTTGGAGAAATGCCTGAAGTGAGTGAGCTCAGTGCCTGTGTCCTGTGAGTGGGGGTCAGCATCACCACCTGCCTCAGTGTGGGGGGACAAGTCTGGGAAAGCATGGGCAGGACTGAGGCTACATGTTCCAACTGAAGGATTCTGAGCAAAGGGATTTGGGCAAGGTCCACGCATTTCAGCCTCCAGTAACATGTCCTGAAAATGTGGGATAATGAGGAAAAGCAATAGATCTCAAGGATACAATGAAATCCTTAACTGAGCTTCTACTTCCATGTCTGTTGGGCAGCAATGTTGGGAGAAGTTACCTGGGGTGGTCATGGATTTATGGGGCCACAGAGCCTCAAGGAGTTCCCACCTGGGTCCAACGGTACAAAAGGCTGGTGCCTCATTTCCCCTGTCCCAGATTGTCCTGTACTGCTCCAGTGCATTTCACATATAGGCAAGATTCAGAGGTGAGGGAGTGGTTTGCTGTACAGTTATAAAAGACTGCAGCTGCTTAAATCTGACCTAAATACCTTCCAGATTATGCAGCCTGATGCTTTGTTTGAAAACCTAGAAGGTCGCTGTCTGCTGGGTCTTCCTCCCTCAAGTGAAGCCGGGGCATGGACTGGCAACGAGTGAGAACTCGTGTTCTGCGGGGGAAGGCGGCAACAGCAGAGGGTGTTGCAGACTGGCACGAAGGCGCATCGGCCGCGCTGCGCCGTGCCCCCTGCGCGGCTGGCTCGGGCTCCCCTCGCTCCATCCATGCCCGGGACACGCAGCCCCGCCGGGCGCGGCAGCGCCGGGCCGGGGCTGGCTGCCCGCAAGCCGCGGCACCCGGCTCCCCGCAGCCGCGCTGGGTCACCCCGCTCCGGGCAGCCCCTGTACCTTCGCTTTCCTGGAAAGCAGTTTCTCTTCGTTACTGAGAAGAGCCCTGCTCTTTCAGAGGAAGGAGGGGCCTTGCCACCGCTTCATGCAAAGGGGCCGCTACTTCTGCTAATTTTTCTCGTAAGAGTGGAACTAGAACAGCGTCTGCTCGCTCTAAACCACTAAAGGTGTTTGTTTGATTGATTGTTTTTGTTTGATCGATTTTGTTTATTTGTTTTGGGTTTTTTTCCTGGGGGGAGCAGAGGAACAGGGCTGGGGGATTTTTTTGTGTTGGTTTAGTCCTCCTGGCTTTCTCTTTTAGCGTTGTTGATTTTTTTTTTCCTTCTTCTTAATGCTTTGCTGTTAGCACTTCCTAAAAGGAGGCTTTTAGCACGTTAAGAGAGAGACCATCTCGGAAGGGAAGGAAAGGTCAAAAGGGAAAAACTACCTAAGACTGAATGCAGTCAAACATTGTATATTTTGTATTAATTGCAGGTTGGACTTGCAGCACATCAGGAGATGGTGGCAGTCATCTCCTACTCACCCCCCAAGCATCCTTCCATCCTCCTATCTGTACAAAATCTCATGCACTGCCTGCATCACCTCTCATCCCAGGGTACTCAGGCCATCCCTTTGCTTGCTTCTCTCCCTTTCCTTCCCATTTAACCACCTGGCAGGAACCCCTCAGGTTATGTCGAGGCCACTTGGTCAGCTACATTGTTAGGGCAGTTTCATATCCTACTCACATCCCATCCAGAAAGCCAGTGTCCACACCAGTGGGCAACAGCACGTTTGGGTCTGGCTGGGGCCCCCGTAAGGCACTGAGATCCTAAGTAATTGGTGACCTATGATCTGGAATTGGTGCTCCAGCCCCAGCTCAGCTTTCATGCACAGTCTGCTAAGCTGAAGGGCAAGCCGGTACTGATAGATCTAATGTGTTTATCCATCTTCCCTCCTCTGTGCCGTCTATGTTCTTCTCCTTTGGTTTTTTTTTAATATCTTTTCCTTTCTTCTGCAGATTTTAGTGTTTCATTATCTCCACTTCAGTTCTTTTCCCTCATCATATTATCCTCTCCCTTCGTCTGGGGCAATGTCTGCCCTTCGCTTTCCCAGAAAACCATCTTTATTCAGCAGTTTGCAGTGACCTGCCCCAAAATACCTTTCTTCTGCTCACATCTCCCAAACTGACAGGAGTAAATAGGCAGATTGTGGCTCCTTCTACCTAATGCCAGCTGTAAGGAATCTGCACGCTGTGAAGAAGTGAAGCTGTTAGGGTGTTACTGGCTCTTGGGCTGCTGGATATCAACATCTTTGAACTTAACAAAGACTTGGAGGTTGCTGAAGAAGCAGAGAAACACCACAAAGTAGAACTACGATCCAAAGGTAGAAAGAACTCAGACCTACTGCTCTCGGCAGCAGGACTTCAGACAAAACTCTCTAGAAATGGTTCATTCTGTCAGCAGCTCTATCAATTAATGCTTTTGTGTTTAATGTGGTTTAAAGTTTTAGTATTGGGGATAGTGAGGGTTTATGTATCTATAGGCAGAGGAAAAAATGAGGGGTAGGATAAAACTTGTAAATCCTTAGAACAAATCCCAATACCTTCTTAGGAGCTATTCCTTGTCATGCTGTCATCAGCATCCTAAAAACTGTCTTTAGGATGGATCCAGCTTCCTCCAGAGATGCAACAGTGGGCAGTGTTCAAATTAGCCTGCCTGTATCCTCACTGTCATTACACAAAGCCTTTCAGGGGGGTATCCTTGTACTGAAACCAGTTGGGAAAAAAATCATCAATCCAGTGGTGAGAGCATAGGAAGTCTCTTGGTTCTAGGGAACTTACTTGTATTCTTTTTTCCTCAAGAAAACTCACCTAAAGACAGGATTTGTTTTTCACATTAAATACATCCAGACTTGGTTGCAGGCTCACAGGAAAGAAATGCAGCACTAGCTAAGCCTGTGCTTGATGCTTATGATGTGGTTGCCTTCTCCTCCTTCATGTCACAAGACACAAGCTATTTCAGCATCCTTGTGTTTTCCACCTACAATGAAGCCACCTCAGAGGTACCTTGATCCTGAATGCATTTTGGACACTGTGGGTCAAATCTGAGCTTTGGAAAATTGTGGTCAATGGTATCATTATGACATGTCTCACTGGCTTTTATGGCTGAAGAGGATTGCTGCAATATGCTTCAGCTGTAACTGCTGCAAGGTCATGGTTTCAAGTGGATGAGAGAAATATGAGCAAGACCCGCAGACAATCACAAAGCAGTGAGGCTGGATGTTAACTTTTTACAGGCAAAAACGAAGAATAAAAGGCAGAATTAGACCAGGCCATTTAACATTAAGGCAAGGTGGCTGGAAGAGTCTATGAAGTCACCCAATGAATGTTATAAATATCCACAGAGGGAAACAGACTCCCTACTAGGCAACTGTAAAGCAAACCACAGGATATTTTTGAAGCTGCCATCCAAAAATACAAAGAAAAGTGTGACAAGCCTACTTAAAAACCAAAAATGGAACAGATGAGCACTTCATCCCTGCTGTGATTTAGAGCTCCAGCGGCAGGTCCTCCCACTGAAGCCTGTCTGAAAAAGAATGAAGTGCTTTGCCCAGATTCTTATGGAAGTTCAGAAATTCTTCTGTGGTCAGCAACATCTTCATGCTTGGTTGAAAGAAAAAACAAGAACTGATGTCTCAACACTCAGTGGAACTTCTGGCAAGGCTGAGGATCAGATTCAGCGGTGTGTTTCTGACTGCTTTATGCTCCTTAGCAATGCCAAGCAGCTGTAAAGCTTTCAGTCTGCTGCTCAAGCTGGAATTACAGCTGCTTTGCATCACTAGGCTGGTACAGAGCAGCCAGAGCACTTCTGCGTTTGGGGTTTGCACAGAGCTTTTTCAACAGGGCAATTCACCTGGTATGCACACACCAGGGAATGTGTGTGGCAGGCTCGGCAACATCTAGAGAAAATATATAGGTGAGTGAGAGCTCTGATGACATGATCAAATCATAGTCTTGTTACAGGCTAGGCCTTTAAACTGTGAGGTTAGTACTGAATTCCAAAGTTTATCTTTTCTTCTATTACATCTATTCTCTCTGAGCAGCAATATGCTTACAGTATGCACCATGTGGTGCACTATTTATATTTTATATCATAACATTTCTCTGCATTTGTGATTTTGTACATGATTTCCAGTATTTTAATTTAACCCACCAAGGCAACAGCGTGCGTTTTGGGGCACGCTCCTTAAGTGCGTATTACCCTGCCAAACACGCTGGCCTTCCAGGGTGCTCGGTGTCTTTCTGAGAGCTCCTGCAGTGCCCGAGAGGAGCTGGGAGAACTCTGGCAGGGAAGGTCGGGGCAGGCTCTCTGTTTTCCGCTGGTGTAAAGGCCCTCTGCGTCCCCCCTCGGCCCTGGACATTGCCCCTTCCCCGGTGCTTGCGAGCTCCGATGCCCCGCGCTGCAAGGCAGCTGATGGTGGCTGGGAGGAGGGGCAGAACACCGGACCGGCCGCCGCCTCCCCGGGGCGACACGTGGCTCCGGCGGGTCCCGGGCTGGCGGATGCTGCGGTGCCGTCCCGGTGGGGTTCCTCTGCCAGTCTGTAGCGGAGGGGCTTTCACAGCATCTTTTTTTTTTTCCTTTCCTTTTTTCCTCTCTCTCCCTCCCATCCGTCCAAGTTTCCTTTTAAAAAAAACCCCAATCTTTTTCCTTCTTTACTTTTTTTTTCCCCTTGCAAGAGCCACGCCGTGGAAAGACGGGGTGGTGGAGGAGGAAGAAACCCCTCCCCTTCCCCTCCCCCGTGGCTCCTTCCTCGGAAAAGAAACACTTGGGGGGTTTCCTCCCCTCCTACCCCTCCCCTCCTTTCTGTGCCGCTCCGCTCCCCGGAGCCGAAGCCGCCGCCGCGGCGCCCGCCCGCCCCGCGGCCGAGGAGGGCCCGGCGGGGCAGCCACGCCGCCTCCGGTAANGTTGCGGAGGGAGAGCGGCGGGGGCCGGGCCGGGCAGCGCCGCTGTCGCTCCGGCACTGAGCGCTCGCTCGCACCGGAGGCAGCGCCGCCCGCCCGTGGCCCCGGAGGTGCCGAGAGTAAGTTGTGCTGCCTTAACTGGAAACGGCCTTTTTTGGGGGGCGGGCTGCGAGGAATCTCTGTGTGTCCATCTGCCTGTGTGCTCCGGTCCCCCCTTGGCTTGCGAGGGGGTGCAGCCCCGCTGGTTTGGCTCCTGGGGGCGTTGGGGCCGTTGTTGGCTGGGAAGAAGGAGCGTGTTGGGGCTTCGGGGGCTTTCCTGAGGAGTCGAGGGAGATTTGGGGTGCTGGCATCTCACTGCTAGCCTTGAAGAGAGCCATGTGCTGTGCTGGGGTGGCGGCGGGGTGCTGGGAGTAGCCTGGGAGGATCCGTGGGGACTGTCCTGCTCTCGAGGTGTTCTTCACAGCGTCAGGGCAGGGAGATGCTTCTTTTTAAGTGAACCTGCAAATTAATGTAATGTCCTAGATGGGTCCGTAGGGAAGCAGCTGCACAAGCCGGCGTAACTTGGTCTTCACGCCGCTTCTTTCCTTTCACATAAACCACTGGAGAAGCCGTGTTTAGAGTGTTACACTTGGTCTTAGCTAAGGAAAAGAGAGCTGCCTGCCAGAAGTGAAGGCGTTACAGGGAAGCGGGGTGATTGAACCAGGGGTGTACATGCCAGTCTTAGCTAAGGAAAAGAGAGCTGCCTGCCAGAAGTGAAGGCGTTACAGGGAAGCGGGGTGATTGAACCAGGGGTGTACATGCCAGTTTGGAGTTGCCTTGAAAGGCAGAGAAAATGGACATCCTCCAGACCTGGCCCAGTCAGAACACAGCCTCTCACCTGCCGTTTCTCAGAAGATCAGTGCTGCACACCCATGTAAAGCCTCATCGCAAAGGTTATCGCTAAATCCTCCTCCTTTATGCAATCTGAGTCATGGTGCTCACAGCCATGCAGGATCTGCTACTCACTTTTTCCCACAAACGCACACGCTGTTACTGAGAATTTTGGAATGGTTACCACGTAAAACCTCAGCTCATGCTACTCTTAAGATTCTTTTTCTTCCTTTTTTAAAAGTTTGGTTTAAGTGCATATTCCTTCCTGCTTAGTAGAAGCTTGGAAACAGGATCTGGACGAACCCGAGATAACTGAGAGGAGCTCAAGAATGTTAACTTAGTGTCCCTGGCTTTTTTCTTCTCCTGCATGGTGAAGCCGGGGGATGTGGCCTGACCGTTGTTATGGACAGTTGAGGGTAAAGAGTATTGTTAGTAAGCTGCTATTTAGGACTGTGTGGTCCAGACAGTGCCATTTACTAGTTGTAGTCCTTGCAGCTCTCAGAGAACTTACATGAAAAACCCAGTCACGTGTTGACCACGCTCAACTATGTAAAATGGGATGGAGTCAGAAATAACTAGTTTCCTAATGTTTCATTCTCTATTGACTGTGTCCTTAAGAAGGTATGCAAGCATATCTTCTTTCTCCAAACAATTGCAACTGCAATTCGGATGCTGTGTGAATGTCAAATGGCCTGTTCAGTCACAGTAGGGCAATGGTCATGTGCTTAAAAATTATGCACATGCATAGAAGTTTGTGAGACTGAGGCTGTATTATCACATAATGTTGCTCTTGGTTGAATCAAGTTGCGATGAAATGTGGCCAGTCGCTGCAGATGAAGCCAAGCTTTGTTTCTGTGTTCATGAGTGACTCTGCTGGGTATGTGATTTCAAACATAGTCGTTGAACTATGTATTCTTGTTCCCTCCAGAGGGGAAGGCTCTTGGGCACAAACCCGCAGGATTACTGGGTTGCCAGCCTCCCACACAGGTTCCCATCTTTTCCTGAGTTAGACTGGGATCTGGGCCTTTGTTATTTCTGTGCTCCTTGTTAATGTTCAGTATGTTGTATGTCCTTTAATAACCTGGCTTGGTTATCACTTACTTGAATGTAGTGGGGTTGAGTGGCAACACCGGGGTTTTCCGTACGATTATGTTGGAAGGCATAGGTAAACTTTGCTGGGGTCCCCAAAAACAGGCATAGAGGAGCACTGGGGAGAGGTTGAGCTTCTTCAGATCCTCCCAGGTGTGTGTTTCTGTCCCCACTGCTCAGACAGGGCCAAATTCAGTTTCCAGATGACAGCTTCAAACAGGCAGCCAGTGCCTCTTGCCCTCCTCAGTCCAGCTGGGGTTTCTGTGAAGTTGGTGGTTGGTTTGCGCAAGGATAGAGCCGGGGTTGGGTGGTGTAAATTCTTAATTGTTGTCACTAATACTGCGGTTGCATTGCTGAGAAACAAAGGAGAAAATGTGCCTTTAGAGCTGTGTTTTTTCCCTTGTTTCTCTTTTTCTGTCCCCACTGGGAATGTTTTTGCTCTTTTCTCCTAGTCTTTCCCTGCAGCTCCTTGCCACCCCTCTCTCCCCCTGCCACCCACAGGCTTCTCTGTCCTGGTTTCTCCAGCTTTGGTTTGGTCAGCAATAAAGAGATAGTGCCAAGATTTAAATATGACATCATTTGGGTCAGGTTGATAGTGTGGTTAGATTAATAAAAGCTGTGGGGAGGTGGTGTGTTCCTGAGCTGTTATTCCAGGCCGCTGCAGACCTCAGCTAGTGGTGCTTGCCAAAAGCTTGCAAGATGGGAGAGGAGGGCACATGCATCTCTGTAACTTAAAATGTGGATGGTGTGAGAGTTGAGTGTGCCATACAGGGATGATATCTTTTTACAGAGTGAAGGTGTTAAGTGTGTGTGTCATTAGGAGACATATTTATTTAAAATAATGCCACTAAATGCTACATTATTTAGAATCCTTAATTACATGTAAGTAGAGGCAGAAGGCAGATATGATAGCAACTTAACCCCTTTTATCCTGTCAGTCTACTTCAGTATGACCTACTCTTCTGGTCTACATTTGTGCATATCCTGCATCCTTCTGCCTCAGTAAGGTATTTATTAGCTCACCATTTTGCCGAAATCAGTCTCAACCTTAAAAAAAAAAAAAGATGCAGTGCTGTTTGATGTAGCTGGATTTGGTGACTTTGTGTTAGTGAGTGATCAAAATGACGTGTAAAATTCTTCCTCCCCCTCGCCCCTGACCAAGTGCAAGGTTTCAAGTTAAGATTTAGAAGCGAGAAGTGTAGAAAATCCTACTTTTTTAACTTCTGGAAATCAATGCTTCTGTTCAATAGGTATTTAACAGTATAAAAATGTAAATTCAGTTTTAGTAGAATGGCTACATGCTAGTTTGTGTTCTTTGGAGACTTTAGAGCTGCCCCTTATTTTCGTCCTCTTCAGTGGAGAAATGAAAAGGCCTGTGTGCACTTCACAGGAAATGAGTGTCTGATACAGGCTTGCAGGCTGCACATTTCCAAGAACCACTGTCAAGGTATTTTGATAATGCACATTCTCTCTGCCTTCTCCCTTCCTGCTCCTCCTGCACTTTGTGTACTTCTGCTTGTTCGCAAACACATGCAAAGTTGAGGGGAAGAATCGAACAGTGCCACTATTAAGTTTGCAGATGGGCTCCTTTAGCTTTATACTGGAGCAGTGGCTGGCAAAATTGGGTTAGGCTGGCAGCATTCGGTTGCCTTTGTTGCAGACGTTTTTTGTCCTTCCTCTCACTCCCTGCAAATGCTGAAGAAAAATTCTGACTTCAGTTGTGACTTGTGCAACAAGGGAGTTTTTTGTGTGTATGTGATTTTGCAGTTCAGAAGCAGTTTGGATCTACTTTGATACTTCCTCAGTAGCAAAGTTTATTTGGAAACTTAGGCTAAAGCTAAGAAAATGAGTGTGGCTGTTAGCAGTTGGAAAATGCCAGAGATTTGCAATCTGAACTGTGTAGCTGGGCTTCTGCACATCCTGCTGAAGGTGCCTTGCTGAAGCTGAGGGGGTTCAGCAAAAGTTTGCCTCAGTTGGCACACTAGTGGTGATGAGCACAGGTTTGATTGTGCAGGAATGGTTTGTTTATGCTTCGTGACAGACCAGCAGTGTTGTTCTTTATCCATATTTTAGTTCTTCGTTGTTTTCTGGTGAGATTTTGTGGTGTGGAAGGAGGGAAGTCGGAGCTGGAGAAACATTTACTGCTTTAGCAGTAAACACTGAAATCTGCCATTTGTGTAGGGTGCACGCTGATATTCAAGTCAGCACATCCAAAGAAGAGGTGCTGCTCTTTTTAGTCATTAAAGAATGAAGAAAACATGGGCAGAGCTATTTTAACTCTGCAGCAGCTCTCCATAGTTGATTCCTCATATTGACTTCATATACCCTTGTTTACTACTTCAGTTTTACACAAAGGGCATTTATGCCTTGTGCTGGGCTCCCCTTAGTGTTATGTCAGGTTTGAATGGTTAAGAGGTGTCTTAAAAAGGTGCTGCTAAAAAACCCAGCCCTTTGCTGCTGGATTCCTCTGCCTAAGGTCTGCTAAAGCATGACGTGGTGGGTACAGCACAGAAACAGAGCAAAGACATTTGAGAAAGACAATGAGACTCCTCAGATCAGCTCTCTCACTTTCCTCAGTCTATATGGTTGGTGTTTTTCCTTTTATGAGTTTTAAAATTAGGTACTTTTCAATCTTGGTCACCTTTGAACTTCCTCTCATCTGGTTTTCTGAAAGAATACAAAAAGAATGTCCTGATTGTACTGTATCTTTCTCTGGCATCCCCTTGTATATGTATCTGCTGTCTAAACTGAGCGTGAAATTTCTCCAGTCTCTGTACAGTTACGTGTTGCTTCTTATAACCCATCTTTAGGCCTGTCCTCTTTGTTTCAGCTCTGGGTGTTCTTATTTCAGGTGACTAGAACTGTATTCTCTCAGGTGGTGACATTACTGTTATGTTCCCACCCATCCATTTTGCACCGTCACGCTCCCGCTTCCTTCTTGGGTTTTTTAATGACTGCTTTTGCATTTGGAGCTGGAGCTTTCCTTAATGAACCCTCAGCACTGTTACTCAGCTCATTGGTCAGCTGCGCCACTTAATTTATTGCTCTTGAAAATACAGACCCAGCTGATTTTCCTACAAGCTTGTGTGCGTTTGCATGTGTCAGGGCAGAGTCTTGCCTGACCTCCTGCTGCTCTCCTGCTGACGAATTTTGCATGACCTCTGACTTCTCTCTCGTGCAGACAGTGAAGTGATTTTGTCACTGTTTACCCTGGGAAGGTGATGGAGAGGGCTCACCACATTTTGAGTTGGCTGCCTAGATTTAAGTAACATGAGGCTGTAAGCTGCCTGCTGGGTGGCAAGGTTAGACCTCGGGGGTTTGAGATGTGAGTAATGACAGCTTGAAGACAGGGAGAGACAATTCTAGGAAGAGACCTGGGTCAGCATGTGAGTTTGCACAGTCAGGGGGGAGAGAGCTGCTTGTGTAAGAGATGGGGGAGCCTTTGGGTTGCTTGTACCCCCCAACCTGTTGAGTGAGGTGGGATGCTCTGCAAAGTGGGCTGAGTCGAACCAGGGGGAAGATGCAGTGGCTGGGAGGGTGGCAGAGAGGTGATCAGAAGTGCAGGGGCTGAAATGCCTTGGGTTCCTCCGGCCACCCCTCTTCCACCTCCTGTTCACCCTGTGGCATGACTGCTCCATGTCTTCTGCCCATCTGCTGTGCAGGTCCTGGGGTGCTGCTGGCTCTTCAGCACGTGTGCTGTCTTGCTTTTTGACTTGCTTCTGGCGTGGAGGCTTTGGGGAAGCACGAAGTGTGTCCTGTCATCTCTTGCTTCTTCAGGTACTATCTGCCTGATGGGGAACTCTGCCTGGGGATTGGCTCTCCCCCACACTAGGTAGCCTTGTGCTGCTCCTGCCTTAGCAGCATATGTCAAAAAAAGTTCCTTCCAATACTTGCAGCCTTCTGGCAATTGCTAGTGCAGCTGATTTGATTGAGAGAGCACCTTTCTTTATATCTCAACCATCCATTTCCAATTCAAAATCTCTGGGTGTAGTCCACTGTGCCCAGCTGGCTTTCTCCTTTAAAGTCACTTTTGCCCATCTCTTCTGATAGAGCACCCTCTTTTTTCCCTTTAGGTTAATCAGCATTAAATACTGGGGAATCTCCTCAATGTCCTGTGCAAGAAAAAAATAATACCTGCTTGCATGTGTAACTTTTCTGCAGTGTCTCTGTCCCCACTAGCTGGTATCCCACTCAACTAAATGATTCCCCCAGAGGTTTTCTGGTTTTGATAAACTAAAAATGCCATATGTTTTCTGGGTTTTGTTTTGTTTATCTTGGTCACCTGCTGTCCCAGTTTCATGACAGCCATCCTCATATAAATTTCCTCCCTACCATCAGTAATTTACATTCCTTTATATTGGCTCCTCCAAGATTATTTTTTCATCTTCTGAAGGATTATTGAGGTTGTAGAGAGATTTGGATAGGGACTGTGGTTTTGTGGTGTGTGTGTGTTTGATGTCTCTGATCCACAGCAGAGGCCCTTGCAAGCTGTTGCGCCTACAGCTGCAGTGTGACCTGTGTTGTCTCCCAAACCTGTTGTCTTAGCCAGGCAGCATCTCTGTGCCATCATTTGTGAGAGGTCTGCACACTCTGTCACTTTAAGATTTCCTAAATAACCTTTCATGACTTTATTTTTTTTTATTCTTTTTACTTTTGACTCTCAGGACTAGTTTCTTTATTTTGTGTGTTGGAAATCCCCCACTATAAAACTTAGTGTTGTGGTGCGTCTGTGCTTTCTGACCCTTGCCCTTTCCTCTGAAGGCACAGTAACTGGTGCTGCGTAGTGGCCCCTCACATCTTTTGAAGCTGGTCCTTCTGAAGAGTCAAGGCAGGGTGTTTCCCTTGTCCCCTATGCTCGTGTTGGTTAATCACCTGGGACTCTTCTCTAGCGGCGTAATTCTGGTAAGGATACTGAACCAGTTTTAGCTGCAGACACTGCTCATTTCTCAGAGTTAGCTGCTGCTTTGAATTCCTTTCCAGCTCAGTGTGATGGTTTTGATAAAAAGCCATGGTCGTCACAGGGACCACTGATGGCCTTTGTGTCTTAGGATTTACTTATTTCCTCAAACAGGGCTCTGGAACAACTGAAAAAAGTCAGTTTAGTAGAGAGAGAGAGAGAGGAAATGTACCTGTGCTGCTGGTCTGGGGGTGGGGGGAGCTGGTAATGCTGAGGAGCCATGACGGGTAGCAGCCCTGGGCATCGCTACCCCCTTCCCACTGATCCTCCTCTCAGCAGGGAGATGGGACAGAGTGTTTCAAGTAGGGAGACACGAGGGACTGCTGTTACCTTAGCTTCTTTCTTCTTGGTAATTGTGCCTTCCCCCCCGCCCCCACTCCTTGTTTCTGTCCTCGAACTGGGGAGAGTTCCAGCCACCTTTCCAGAGGGCTGCTTCCTGAGCCTATGTGCTGTGTGGAGGGAGGGAAGGCAAGGCAGCAGCGCAGACTCTGTGTTCCCAGGCCAAGCACAGGGCTGAGGTTTTGTGTAGCTCTGCAGCACTGACATTCACAGGAATGGCTGCTCACTGTGAAACTGCAAAGGTCAGGAGCAATGCGACTGGGCTTCCCTCACTTACCAAAAATGCTGTTGGCCAGAGGCAAGCAACAACTCTCTTTGCTTAAGCCATGGCAGGATAGGCTCAGCTGCAGCTTTGGAACTTAGTAGTAACTCCTCCTGATTTCCTTTTTCTAACTTTTTTTTTTTTTACTTCTTGCTTCCCCAGTTACAGGAGGAGGCAGAAATAATTCAGTCTCCAGTAGAAGCTGTCTTTCCCAGAAGTCAGATGGTGGTTTTGGTAGTTTTACTTGCTGTGGAACGAGCTGTAGTTGCTTGTGGCTACTGCAGAGCAGCCTCCAAGTTCAGGGAAGTGATGAGGCTTCTCTGTTATTCTGAAATGTCAGGATTACAGTTTCACATTGGGCTATTTTGATGAGGAATAGTCTTTTTTATTTGAAAGTATTTCTGAAAGTGCCTAGTATTTCCAAGGTATGAGGAGGGGACCCTAAAAATGGGTGTCTTTCTTCCAGCTCTTTCAATTAGCCCAGTAAAGACAATTAGCTTTTCCTGTAAATTGCCACCTTGTTGGGTTTTTCTTCATGTCGTGGAGAAACCAAACATGTTTGCAGACTTCCCTGTCTTGAAGAATATTTGGCACACATCACACTGTCTTGTTGGTTTTCTTGGAGTAAAAACCTTTTAGCCCCTATCAGCAAAGTGCCATATTAATTCAGAAAACACATGACATAGAAAAATATGTTAAGAAGTACTAAACATGAATATCAGATCCATGAAAAGTTATTTGTGGGTTTTGAAGTATGTCCTCCAGCCTCAAAATGTTGGGAAGTGTTTGGTAAAATCAGTCCTCTTGCAAGGTGTCCAGCTGCTGATTCCCAGAGCCTGCATGCAGGATCTTCCTGCACTGTGTCTCTACTGTGTGAAGTAGGAACTTATGCAGTGTGTCTGCTGCCTCATCTTATTAAATACTGCATCCATGAATGCTGGTTACATAGGGAAATGCAGTTTTGGTTTGGGGTATGTAGGTGTGGTGTGGTTTTTTTCCCACAGATTCCCTCGTGTGTCAGACATAATGGCAGCCTCACATCAAACTGCCATGGCATGAAAGATAGAGGGAACTGCAGTGTCCCCGAGGCCTGCTTTGTGCTGGAGAAACTGGCTGTGATTAACATTGGTCCTCTTGGCTGAGGTGGGCCACATTCCTCCCCTCACCACAGCTCCCGCTGTTCTCTTTGGCACATCTGTCTGTGCATCTGCTTTCCCTTCCCCCTCCGTGATCCCTTTCTGGATCAGCCCTGGTCCCCTTGGCTGTGGCAGGGTGCTCATGACAAGGGACACAGGTGTGACCGTGCATTGTGGTGGTGATGGCGATTCAAACCAGTGCCGGTGTGTGGCAGGCGGTGGCGGCCATGGGAACCAGGCTGGCCCACCGTTAAAACCCTGTGCTGTGTGCTTGGCTTTAGCCAGGGAGATTTCTTCCAGCCCTTTGCTCAAGCTTTCCTTTGAAACAGCCTTCCCAGCCACAAATCAGTAGGCAGCGCATTTCTGTGGGATGCAGACGTGCAAACGAGATGTCTGCCCAGGCCCTGCTGCCTGGAGTAGGGACGCTGTTGGCAACGGCTTGCAGGGTACCTTAGGGAGAGCTTTTCCTAATTATCCCAGCCCCCATCTAACGGCTCTGGGAACTGCAGGGTTGATATCTAGGAGATGTCAAAGCCAAATGGAATGGTCATGGGAAAGTGTAATAATGGGAGAGACCTGCAGTTTTGCTAGCTGCAAGTCAGTGTAGCTTGTGGGGTGTGTGCCCGGTTTGGACTGGGCTGGGGAGGATGCAGAGAAGTGATGTTACGTGGGTACAAGTGAAGCTGTGCAGGGACTGCCTCTGAAAGGCATGCAGAAAGCTGGGATTGTTTTTTCAGCTTGCTGATGGATCCACTGGCAGACACGTGGTTGCAGACATGGTGTGACCTGCCAGGTCAGTGGGTTTAGTTTTCCATCTGCGAGGTGAGAATGAAAAGTCTTGAGAGCTGGGGAAGCAGGGCAGAAGAGTGTGGGCCAGAATGGAGTGTGTCACGATTAATGTAACCCAGCAGTGAATGGCTACCTGCGTGGTGTCAAGTAAGATACTCTAAATGTTGTGTGTTGTATTCAGCACAAGTTAGGAGTTTGCTGTTCTGAATGCTTATGTTTATTCCTGTTGCCATAATCTCTTAACATTTGGCGTTTATGGTTCCTGCTTCTGGAAGGTGATGGCAACTTTATGGTCTTTCCATTTGTCCTTAGGCCACCTGTGAGCTGCCTGGACTGAACCAGCTCATGGCTTTGTAAGTAGCAATAATAATAACAACAGCAATAATCTGCTGTCTCTGTTGCTATCTGAAGTGCTGTATACGTGTTTCTACAGTAACACAGATCAAAGAGATCGAGACAAACAACCTGTACCCAGATTTGTTGTATTTTAGATCCACATTACAGCATACTAATGGGCTTAGTCACCTGCTTGATGGACGTCTCTTTCTTTTCAAAGGATGGATCTGCTCTTAAGTAAAGCTGTGCAAAAACTGGGAAGTGCTGCATCAGAGCTTTTGAATTTGGACCGCTTCCAGGCCTGACATCCAGAAGTTCATCCCTATGGGTGGCAAAGACAAAGAGGTAAGCTTTTTCAAGTGTCCTGGAAGAAGGGTGCAAGGATGTATCATAGCTGAGTACTTGAGGCTGCTGTTGAACATGCCAGATTTATCAAACCCCAGGGAGCAGGGCTGGCTTGGCTGACACCACACGCTGTGTACAGTCCCCTGGTTTACTAGAATTGTCTCCTTATATAAAATACGCTGCCTTGCCCCGGTCGTGAGTGAGGAGGAAAGCAGGATGCCCTGTGTCAAGAGCACTTATTTTGAAAAGCTCTTGAACTTGCAGTAAATCAGAAAGTCTGGGGAAACTTATCCAGCCTTTTAATTAGCAGGACACCAGCTTTTTAGGGTATGTTGCTTTGGCTGCAAGCATTATTCTGACTTGCAGTAGGGAGGTAGTAACTTGTTTGGGCGTTGGGGTTTTTTGGGTTTTTTTGGAGGGGAGAAGAGGGAAAGCAAATCATGGTGTGGCAAGTCAGCAGAACTAATTATGCATGCGTGTTTCATTACACCCCTGGCTTGGCTTATTCCTAATCCTGGTTCTGCGCACTCTCTGTGACGTGGGAGGCCGTGTACTCATAGGACCTGTTGACCCATTAAAAGCGAACCTTAAAGGTAGTACCAGGCAGCACTTCTAGGCCAATATTAATGTAACTAATGCTGCACTGCAGGGCAGGCACTTATCTCTTGGAAATGGGTCACTGAAGCTAAACAAATTTTCCCCATCTAAGGCTCTGACCTATATGTAGATTTCAAACCAAATGAACAAATTGTCAAGGTGCTATTTTTGCATTTACTTTGAATTTGAAATGATGACGCAGTCTCAGTTTTTAATCAGTCAGATTTCTAGTAGCAGTGGATTTTTCTTACAGGACTTGGGTGAATGATTCAAGGTTGAAAACTGGGACAAATCAGTTTGGGGTTTTTTTCTATCAAATAGCATCTGTAGCCTTAAACAAATTATATATTTGTTGTTATTTTTAAAACTAGCCTGGAAATGAAAGACAGCTGCCTGCTTCTGTTTTCGTGCTTGAATTAAATACCCAACCTTGACCTGTGAAATTGGCAAAATTTCCATTTGGACCCAAGAGAAGTTGCTGTTTAGGAAGGTCCTTCTCACACCTCTCAAAGCTATAGCCACAACCCTGGAGGCACCTGGCAGATGACCTTCGTTTTCTATAGGAGCTAATGTCAGAGGGCCCTGTAGCTTCCTCGCCCAGCAGAGAGGAGAAGGAAAGGGACAGAGATGCTGCAACTCCTTGTGATGCCTTCTATGCTGAGTTTTCGGTGGTGATAGATGGCCCTAGTTGCTGTAGTGGTGACTGTGTTTGTTTGCATCCTGCTCACTAAATCACCTTCACCTAAGATTTATTCTGACTTGCTGAATGGTCTGAGCAGCTTTCAACTGCTGCCTTTTTTTTTTCTTTTTAATGGAAAAGAAAAAACCCAACTTGATTAACTCCTTCCTACCCCTCCCACCTTTCTCTAAGCATGGAATTTCCCTCCTACTATGACACTACCTGGAGGGCAGGATCAACAGCATTCAGAATAGTACCAGGGACATTAGCGGCTTGTGGACTGCAAATCACAGGGCTATAAGCTAGATAAGCGTCCCAGGCTGCTCTTGGAAAGGATGCTTATGGCTCCATATATGAAACGTGCCTGGCAGCTACATTATTGGTATTACTGTTAAGTATTGAGAGAGATGTTAGACTAGAAAAGATGTCTGTGGTAAGGCACTGCCAGGCGCATGCCTGCTTTCTTGAACTACTGTGCCCGTGTGAAGGAAAGATGTTTGTCCTCTCTGGAGCGTAGAGTGTGCAGGGCCACCCAGTTGGCACGAGCACCAGAAGGAATGTGAGGCTTTTGAATAGCTGGCAAAGGGTGCAAGATGGGGAACCTTGCAAGGAGCTGAGCTTAACATAAAGCTCTCCCTGCAGAGCAAGTCCTCCACAGGTCCCTGCACATTCCCTGGGGGGCTGCCTGGTACGAGCCCTGATGCCCTGGCAAGTCTGTGGTGGGGGGGAGGAGTGTTGGAGATGAAGTGTGTCTCTTCCTCTGCTGCAGGCTGTGCCAGCACTCTGTTCTGCTCCAAGCATGGTTGTGCTGTGAGTGAGTATGACTGGGTTAATGGAGTATGTCAAGGGAGCGAGGGCAGCATTTGGCGGCGAGCTACTGACTTGTCAGGCCTGGGGAAGTGGTATGTTACAGCTCGGCTTCTCACACAGAATGAGCCTCTGGCTTAGGGCTAATGTTTTTATGTTTGTGCCTATACACACACACGCATTTAGAATATGTATTTTTTTAATATAATTGAAGTGACTTGGATGGCTGATGGCAACACTGGGTTCAGAAATTTGCATTTCTGAAAACAGCCTGGTGATAACACAAGGTGCAGGAGATGAGCAGGGTCATTGTGACAGTACATTAGAGGGTGGTGACTGGGAGAGGGCAGCATTCTCTGCAGGCAGGGGGCGTTGTCCTTCTGGAAGAAACAGAAGTTAAGAGTCTGGAAGGGCATCAGCAGCGTCTGGTACCGGTGTTAAGTGAACTCATTCATGGTAGTCCCAGCCTTGAAGTTGATGTAACATTTCTTGAAGGGGTCTTGATCTGAGGCCTTTGCTTTCTCCTGACATAGTGAAGCAGGCATGTCTTGGGATGAGGGAGTGGTTCCTGGGATTTGGTGAGAAAGGCTCATCCCTGTCTTCTGCTTTTGCTGAGTTCTGTTGTCAATCTTTTTGTTGGAGAAAGAGTTGGAGAGGTGCGAGGAAGCCTTTCTACCTTTCACTGAAAGAAAAAGTAAATGATACTTTCCTGCTTTAGGAAATCTTTCCCTTTTGATTTGTGGTGTCACTTCCCCTCTCCAATCTCAAGGCCACTCTGAAAAGTCCCAAACATCCAACAGAGGGAAATCTTGAAATGCTGAGATCTGCTATGTTCAAACCAGCCTGCTGGAGGGTGTGCAGGAGCCCCTGGTTGTCAATCACAGAAACCCAATGGATGCAGAGCTCTGTAAAGTGCTACCTTGTGCTGGTGGGGACCCAGCTGGAGCCCTTTCTGCACATATATCCTTGGTTGTCCCTACAGCTTGGGGTTGGTGACATGCAATATCTCCTTGGTACCCTCTTTGGTACTCTTGCTGGTGTTTCTCCCTTGGGAAGTGTCTTGCCCAGGTTGAAGGTATTGGGTTTGCCTCACTCTCCCTCTGTCCCACAGGCTGGATGCAAAGGAGGAAGCATGGTAAAGGCAGCATCTTTCCAGGATTCATGGGCTCTTTGAGAGATGATCAGAGGGAGGCCAGATGATCTGCACAACACACACACCACTGTTTCTCGTCTGCAAAGGCAGCATCGGAGCGTTCTCCCCAGCCCCGGGCCACCCGGCTTGCCCGATCGTTTCCGGATGTTTCGCAGCTGCGAGTGGGAAGTCCTGGAGCGATCCCTCAATATACTCCAGGCCAGTGACTTCTACTGGGGCCCCTTGTCTGTGGGGGAGGCTCACGCCAAGCTCCAGCGGGAGCCGGTAGGCACCTACTTGGTGCGGGACAGCTCGCAGGGGAACTGCTTGTTCAGCCTGAGCGTGCGGATGCCCACGGGGCCCGTCAGCCTTCGAATCTCTTTCCAGGAGGGCTATTTCCGCCTCAAGAACTGGTTTTCAGACTGCGTGGTCCGGCTGCTGGAGCTGGTGGTGGCGGGGACCCGGAACAACCCCTTGCACTTTGATGAGATGGGGGGAACTCCCCTGGTCTTCTCTGAGCCCTTGTGCCGGAGCCGCCGGGCAGTGCCCACGCTGCGAGAACTGTGCTGTCGGAGCCTCCCTGCTGGTGCCATGACGGGGGACAGAGCGGGGCTGGGAGCCTCCTTGGGGATGTGTCTGAGGGAAGAGGTGTTCCCACCCCTGGACAGAAGGGGAGGGTCAGAGGGGAGCATTGGTCCCAGCCCTTCTCTGTCCTGGGCTGGGAGATGATGCCATTTATATGGGAGACAAAGGGAGATGCCTCTTTTATGGCTGTGCTGGTGGGATGTGCGCCACACCAGTGAGGCTGGACTGGCTGCTGAGAGAGGAAGGGGGAGGGCAGAGGGAGTAGAGCTTGAACCCAGTGGCTGTGACAGATGTGTCCTCATACGTACACAGTGTGTGTGACTTTCCCCAGACATGCCTGGGGTAAAGCCAGACCTGAAGAGCAGACATTTCCACCACCACCAAGTCCTGCTCTTTGCTCCATTTATAACTTAAAAGCTTCAGAAGGAGCTGAGTTGCCTGTCCTCCCAGGTGAGCCCTGTGTTCTCTTCTAGCCCAAAGTGCTTGAGCTCATTTCTGCTTCAAATCTGCCCTTGTGAAGTGCAGCTGAGTCCAGTCCCACAGCAGTGCAGCCTGGACTTCGATGGGTGTGACCCTTGTGCTGACCCATGAAGCTGTGGTGGAGCAAGAGCACGTTTCACTCCTTGCAGCATGAATGTCATGCCTGTTACTTCAGAGGCCAGTGTTTGCACCAGAGTGAAACCATTGCAGCCATGTACGATACATGCAGCTTCACTGGCTTTTGCGTTGCTTTATTTGATTGGATTTTTGGGAGTGAAGATGGGTTACGCTGTACTTAAGGGCATGGCATTGCTGCAGAGATAACCCTGGTCTGGAGAGTCATATCTGCCCTGGGAGGGTGTGAAGAGATGGGATCCATCACCCTTTCTTAAGCTCATCTGATAGTGTGCTGCTGCCATCTGTCGAGCATCAGAAGATGTTTTGGCTTTGCCTCTGAAAAGGCAAAGAATTTTTTATATAAAACTTCTAAAATTTTAATAAAATTTTTATATTGATTTTTAAAAGTCAGTGAATACATGGCAATAACTTCATTCCTTTGTAATGTTGGAAGCCCAGTTAGTTTAGTGCCCAGGCATGGCAATCAAGCTGAAACAGAACAAGTGAATTTCTCATAAAGAACAAAAGCAGAGCATAAATGAGTGGTCCTAGCTGGGAACATTAAACTTAAATTCCTTTTGTAGTGTAATTAATTGAAGAAATTTTCTAAACAGAGAATACTTCTGAAAATCCCACCCCTCCATTTTTAGAAAGTTTTTTTTAGTACCTTAAAATTTGTACTGAGTGTTTGAAAAAAAACTGAGTAATAATTCAAGCTCTTAGAACAGGGCACAGCATCAGTGAACTTGAACTGGTGAGTATGAGTACAAATAGGAGGAACAGAGTTGGCTTAAATAGGGTCATGGTTCATTTCAGGGATAGTCAGGTATGATGTCTTCAAAATAAGTGATTGAAAACTGCTACATGAAAGGAGAAATTCACATACTCTAAAATTTGAGCCAAACCATTTTATATGCTGCTAAACATCTGTAGCTGGGCAGGCAGCCTGCTGTGCTCCTGCTGACTTTCCTCTTCAGACCTGTATGGAAGAAAAAAGCTGAACAGGGAAAGAGAGTACACTGAATTTGCTCTATTGTCTTCAGGTGTCTTATCTGAGGAACTAAAGTGTATGGTCAGCACAGAAAGAGATACAGGCTGTGATTCATCGCAGGAGCCTAACTTAAACACTCTGAATTATTCTCTGGAGGGCTCTGTTGCTCTGCTGGAGGTGAGGTGCCTGGTCACCTGGCTCAGAGCATTGGCTTATGAACCAAGGTAGTTAAATAAGTGTCAGGGAAGTGGTGATCTTGTCCTTGCTGCCTGCTCCTCCCAGCTGCAGGGAGGCCAGAGGCAGCTCAGTGGCCCTGCAGCTACTGCATCTCTCAGCCCAGTGCAAAAGCAGGAGCTGGAGTTGTTCATTTCTGCAGGTTTGCCTGCCCTGTGGTGGCTGACACATGGGCGTAGTGTTGCTTGCTGCCAGCATCTCAGTTGACTCTGGGCATCTCTGGGACTGTTCCTGGCTCTTGGGTGAAGCTCCTACCTCAACAGGGTCAGCCACGCAGCTGCCCTCCCTCTCTGCCATGGAGGAGTGGAACTGGATCTGCTGGCCCAGGCATCATATCCATCCCCTCAATCCTTTTCTTTCTTGAGGGCGTCTGCTGAGGTGCCTTGGCTGCCTTCCTGCCTTCCCTTCAGAAAGCAGGGGGGTGGAGGAGCAGTATAATTTCTTCCATGTTTAGAACCAAGCACAGGAATGCTTCTGTTTTCTGGCCACGGTTATACCTCACTGAGGGAAGAGCTTTCTAACCGTATTGCTCTGACCTGGCTGTGAACTGTTCTCATTTGGCCGCAAATAAGCGCCTTGGGTTGTATGGCTGGGGGCTGCAGAAGAGCCCTATTTGCAGCCTGGATTCCACTTTAGGAAAATCACACCACGGGAGAAGGAAATAGTTTGGATTTTAATAAAGTCTACTTTATTTTGTTCCTTTTTTTTTTTTTTTTTTTTTAATTGCACAGCAAGCACTTGTCTCAGTCTTACAAGTAAGTCAATTCCATGCAGGGCTGCAGCGAATTGATTTGAGATCTGTGGATGAAAAGCAGTGAATTACTGCCAAGCATTGTTATATTGTGGAAGTTGAAAGCACATCATGTGTGAGTATCCTCATTATTCCCAAGGAGAGGTCACTTTGCAGATCAGGATTGGTGCAAGAAAGGAAATCAGTGTAGAAAGAACAGGAAAGTGAAAAGTGCATTGGCTAAGGCAAGTGTTAGAATCCTTCGTTCTCTGCTTGGATGTTGGAAGAGAAACCTTTTTCTTTCAGCCCTTGAGAAAAAAGATGTACAAAGCAAAACTGTAAGAATTTACTTCCATCGCGTAACACTATCCTGCTGCTTTCATTAGAGTGGGAGATGTTCACTTTAATGACCCTGCCTCTGAACGGGTCCCTCTGTCACGTAGGACTAGCTCCTGGTGGTCTGTATCCAAATGTTTCTTTTGGTGGCTCCTAAGGGGACTTAAAAAGAAATTGCAAACTTCCTCACAACCTCTTGAGTGCCATTTGGGGAATAGAAGAAAATTGTTTGCATTTTTATATGTTGTGTTATACATTTCTCCAGCTGACTCATTTCAGTTTGTTGAGGAAACTTACACAGGCTTTGCAGATGGTTTTTTTCAAGTGTTCTTTCTAACAGCAGAAGTTGAAAAGTTTAGTGGTTGCGAGAGGGGCTTCCTCTACCATGCTGTGAAGGGCCTGGATTTCAGTCCCCATATGCTGCAGGCATCCAGCAGGAAACTGCTCTTTGTCTGCTCCCAACTAGCTGTCTGTTGGTACTGCTCTGGGGCCCCAAGGGTTAATTTCCCAAAATTCTTCACTGGAACTCGCTAATAACTTCCATATGTACCCATGTGTGTGCTCAGGAGGGGCCCCACAGCCATCAGCTCTTGTAATAATACTTGATTACCTCTGACATAAGGGTCTGTATGTCATTAGGGAATCAAGATTCACCAAAAGACACAAGTTTGTGCAAAAACACTTTAAAAACATCAACGTTTGGTCATCCTCAGTGATTGGGAGATGAACTCTTCTTAGGTACTCAAGCTTCAAAATAAAGCCTGTGTGCGCACAGCTGGATCTCAGTTTTGACCCTTACCCTGATATCCCTCTGAAAATGTGTATTTGTGTCATTAGTCTTTAAGTGTGCTAAACCCTTTAATTTACAATGTGCCTTGGTTAGGGGAATGTGATGGCTTTGTCTGATTGCATTCGTTTTGCCCCAATTCTGTAGATGTTTGGCATCTCTACAGTTAAAACTGCACGCACTGGAGCTTTCTGCCTGCCCTGTGCCATTCCCTAGTGCAAAGGCCGGGCTACTGAGGGCAGCCTTCAGAGAGAAAGCAGGTGGCAGAGGGAGAGGGAGATGTGGCAGAGTCGCTCTGAAGCTCACGATGCCTCCCTGCAGAGCTGCCTGGGTCTTGGCAGGCTCCTGCTGCCTTCTGATCTCAGCTGGGGCTGGCAGAGCTGGGGTTTTGATTCAGGCAAAGCAAAGAACTTCCAAACGCTTCCCGTGCAAGGGCTGGCTCAATAGTAGGACTCTTCAGCCAGAAAAGAGATGGCTGAAGTCTGCGGCAGAGATCTGTAAAGCCCAAAAGCCATGGAGTAGGTGACCATGTTTTTCTTAAAAATCCAGGGAGGTGTCTCATGAAATACTCAAGTTTAAGACTCAAAGGAGACATTTCTTTGTGTGACGTATAGTAGCTTAAGCTGTGGAAATCTCTGCCACAGGCCACCAGCGAGGCTAACCTCTGTGTGGGTACAAAAAGGGATTAATAGTGATTGATGGAGCACCTCTGGAGGAGGAAAAGCAGAGTCAGGAAATAGGGGGGAGGTAGGACCCAGGTGGAGCTTTGAGTTCTGTGCCTTGTTGGGCAGACCTCTGCTATAGCAGGAGTGTGGGAACAAGCCAGCCTAGGCTCAGCCTGAGGCTCAGCAGCACAGGATGCAGCACAGGCCAGCTGAGCTGCTGGCTTGGCCAGGGACAGCTGTGCTGAGCTCCCAGAACCTGTGCTGGGCCTCTCGAGACAGAGGGGTCTGCACCTGGCAGACCTGTACACCCACGCCTGCAGTGCAGTTGCGTGCCCCAGCAGCCTGATGGCAGCCCCAAAGGGAGCAGCCCTCGGGCACTTTTTCCCAGCTTTCACAAGCAGAAAAACTGGGACACCCATCTGATGCCTGGAGGCAAGCATCAGCACAGACTAAGGATAAAAACATCGCCATCATTCAGAATGAGTGAAAGAGCCTGAATTGTCAGCTGAGGGCTTTGGGGGAGACCAGCAGCAGCCCGAGGTGACGGCTGAGTGGGGCAGAGGTGGGGGGTCCCAGCCCAGCCTGACTAACTGCGTGTCAGAAAGGAGCTGCAGAGCTTTGAGAAGCACAGCACTGGCAGTCTCCTAGGTTCATCCTTCCCAGAGCAAACAACATGCATACACTTGAAAGGTTTTTGCCTCCTGGGCTACCTTCTTTCCCAAGACACCACCCTTGCCATCAGAGCTCTCAGTCTTTGAGCTGGTCCCAGGTGCTCTTGAAATCAATGACCAGATTATTGTTCCCCTCTGAAGATTTTGGATTAGGCCTCCCTATTTTGTCAGGCTGATGTGAGCAAAACGTGGGTTTTCCGCACTAAACGTAATCAAAACAAACCCCGCTCCCACTGGCTTGTGCAACAAATCATGCTGGGGGAATTGCTGGCATTCGGCATGATTAGCCCAAGTGCAGATGCCTTCCAGCTTGTAAACAATAGCCTAAAGGATTGGAGAGGATCACAAACAAAGCACTTACAGACAAGACAGCATTTTCAAAAGGGACTTGAGAGCTTATGTCCATTGGGGGTTTGTCTTTTAAAAATAAACTAGAAGTAAACAAATTGACAGAGATGGCTCTGAAGAGTATAAGAGAATGAAAGTGAGGAGACTGGATATAATACTCCAAAAATTAAGTAGGGGAAAACTAGACAGGGCTAATGGGTCCTCTTAGACTCCTCAACGAGATGTCCCACAGCCTTAGGGATGGGCAGACACTGGGGAGACATCTGTCCCTGCGAATGAGGCCAGGTGGGATGTGTAAGGGATGCAGGAGAAAACCCTTCTTCAGTTCACAGGAGAAAAAAAATCCCTAAAAAGCCATGAGAGCAACAAAAGGATCAGGCAACTTGTGCTTGTTTTATGGTGATTCAGTCTGAAAGGGACATTCCCTCCTTGAACTGCAAACTACTGACAAATTGCTGTGAATTTCAGACTGAAAACTGTTTAAGTCATGTAAACCGTAGTTTTTGTATTGTGCTCAATAATTTTTTTTAAAATCTCATTTTTATATAGGGTTTTTAAGTATGGGCTGAATTATTTTCAATTATGTCTCATTTCTCCTGGCCCTGGCAGAATGAAGTAACAAGTGCCCAGCTTCACACACAAGAGCTCCTGCAAGGGGACAGCAAGGTTTGTGACACTGATGGTCACTCATTTAATGACACGGTGAATGGGAGCTGCGGCGAGAGCTCACCAGCGTCTCTGTAACTGAGATGGTGTTGCAAGGAATGCTAAATCCGGAAAGTGATGAGCACCCTTCATGCTTTCCCTGGTTCTGTGCCTGCTGGAAACACACAGTTCATCCCTTTGTTTAAAAGGTTCAGGTAGCAGCTATTCTGATCACAGAGCACGAGGTATTTGCCAGGTCCTTGCTGCTAGACTTTCAGTGCATCTAGAGTTGTTTCGGGACCCATGGAATCTCAAGCCTAGAATAATACAGGTGCAAATCCAGACATTCTTGGTAGTATCCAGCCTCCATGCTCTAAGTGCTTCAGTACTGCAGTTGTACATTCTGCGGTACTGAGTTAGGAAGGACCGGTGGTTCCTTTCATCCTTGGTCGTCTCTAAGGAGTGCTCCAAGGCATTGGGATGGGAGAATGGGGCAGTGGAGAACATGAGCTGCAGATCTTTTCCTGCTCTTCCAGACTTTGCAGGGACTCAAGCAGATACGAAGGCAACTCTAATGTACGTGCTGAGATACCTAAAATAAGCCATGCAAACAAATCAGTCGTATGTTATCCAGATGGGACTGTTCAAATCCAATAATAGCAGTAAAGTGCTCCCGAACTCTGCAGAGAGAGAGATTATAGAAGGATCAGGTATAATTATAGTGCCTTATTATTACCATTCTCATCATTCTTTCTAACAAAGCTTTTCAATAGGATGAAGAAACTTCTTGCAAGAGATCCTAATGTGTTTGCTGGCATTTTTTCATTCTTCCTTCTAAGGCTGTTCAAGTCAGCCCCTGTAAATGGTGTTAATAAATATCATCATGATCTTGGACTATATTATATTTCAGATGAGACCTTTAGCATCTCTGCCTTGACTGCAGCAAGCCCTTTTCATGAAACACCTCACTGTTGCTACCACTAATGAGAGCACCAGCAAAAATATCCTAGTGCTGCTCTGATCCTTGCCTTGATACAAGCTCTTCCAAGCAGGGTTAAGTAATACCTTGAAATATTAGTGGCTGCAAGTGGCTTGTCTATGTACTGCTCCATATATTCCACCTGGAATATAGGTGGAATCACTCAGCAAAGATTCTCTGCTTTGGAGAAAGTCACAGAGCTGGAGGTTTGTATCTGCGAACTGTTCTCCCCTGCTTGAGTCCTGTCTCCTCCAAACACCATCAGTGCTTGTGAGAAAAGCCCAGTGTTATCAGAATCAGACCACAGGCAAAACGGGTGCAGGAAACACACATCCCTGTCTGCAGGTTGATCGTGTGGGCTGGCACCACTCAAGAGAAGGAAAAAAAACTCCTGGCATTTATTCAGCAGTATCCCTTTCCAGATCACTGCAGATCCCTGGGAATACTGGCGTAAGAGGAGCCTGACAGTGCAAAGGAGCCAGCTCACCTGGGAGGCACAGCCCCACAGCAGCTCTGAAACCCAGTGTGGACTTCCCAGGAAGGGGATTTCTCACAGGAGGGAAGTCCCAGGCAGCACTTCCACTTCTGCAGCTCCACCAGCCTAGGGAGCAACTTGCTATGGGGAAGAGCTGTTGGTGAGTGTGCGGATGGTAAAAACTCTACTGACACATCTCGTTCTTAATCTGCAGCACACCCTGCATTGCCATACTCATGGCCTTGATTCAGTGAATCCCTTGCACCTCTCTCAGCTTGGGGACATGCCTGTGCCTGTGTCAAGTATTGCAGTGCAGGACAGCATCTCTCCCAGGCTCCATGTCTCCATGCCCTGCTCCACCTGCAAGTCCTGGGCAAGCCAGGAGGAGAGGTGGTGCGGTTTGAACAGATGCAGCAGGCTTGGAGGGGGACGGGTTAGGTTTGTTTCTTGGGCTGGGAGGAAGGGGTGGTTTGCTGAAATGGGTCTTTCTCTTCTTGTCTCCCCTGAGCACCTTGGCAGAGCCTTGCTCTCAACTCAATGAAAGTAGGGCAGAGTCTAACCACATTTCAAGCTGTCTGTGTTTTTGGATTCTGGGTAACTGTGATCTCTATCTGTTCCTAGAAAAGATTTAAACAACTTATAAACCACAGCTGGGCAGAGATAATAAAGGAAGCAGTACTGGGGTAGGGAAGGATCTTCCCAGAGTGTACAGAGTGAGGAGAGAGTGGTCTGCAGGAGAAACCATGGGCCCAGCTGTGGTAGAGGGTCTCAGCATGGCTACTTGGGCTGTAGGGGGACACAGAGGGGTGGCCTTAGGGAAACCTCAGCAATATTAATAGCTAGGTATAAAATATGGGTATATGTATATACATGCACATATATATACATATATATATATATATATGTGTGTATTTGCAGAGCAAGTGGAGATACAATTAGTCACAGAAGAAGGGGTCTGAACTCCACTATAGTGTCCATAAAGTCTCACCTTCATGCACTTGTTCCTGCTGGGGTTTTTGTATCCATGCAAACAGGATATACTTCCTATTGTACTCCAGGGTTTTTTGCATCTCATCCTTGTGAGACCAACATCACACAGTTTTCCAGGGAGAGGAGACCCCTTTCCATTGGAGGGGTTGGACTGGGTTCAGGCTCAGTGCCTAACCTCCAGGCCTGCAGAGAGGTTCACAAAACCCTTCCCAGGTCGCCCCATGGCCTATGGCAGCCTTGGATTCTCCCAGTGCACTCAGCAGGGGTCTCTAAGGGTTTGAAAAACAAAACCCAATGATGTTTCTCTTGCATTAGGCCAAAACTACAGGTCCTTGTCCTGTAGTTCTGTCAGCCAGGAATGTAGACAGCAGGTGGGAAATTCAGGGGTAGGGAGGAAAACAGAGTGGAACACATTTCTGTATTGGCAAAAATCCTAGCAGAGATGTGGTTCTTCCAGCACATGCTTTTGCCAGGATCCTTTATTTAGTTTTCATAGCCAGAATAGGGCCTGGTGGCAAAAAGATGTTTTTCCACCCTAGGAGGGTATGCTATTACAGCTGTATCAGCCTGCATATTCTCCACAATCCACAATCAAAATAAAGTTGGAAATTAATAGAAAGAAAAACCCAACATACTCACTTGCCAATGAGATACTTAGCTACATAATCGTTTCCCAGCTTTCCTCCTGGGAGCTGGCAGAAGCCTAGTGTGCATGAGGAAAGCTGTGCCAATCTAAAGCAGGGTGTGACTGCACTCAAGTGTCCTCTGTAGGGTTCCATGCTGCTTCCCAGGGTCACTGCAGCTGTGCTGCTGGTACTGCTTCCCAATGTCCTGAGCTGAAAAGCTCCTTCAGGCTGAAGAAAGGGTCGTGTCCCCTGCCCCTCCCCCCCCCCCCAAAAAAAAAGGGAAGACATTAAAAGGAAAAGGAAATAAAAAACAAAACCCAGAAAAAATGGAGAGGAGGAGCAGGGAAGGGAATGAGGTGGTTTTGGTGAAAGGGAGTGCAGAGACTTCTTGAACAAGCTTAGGGGGAAGGAGCTTAGTTAGATTCAGAGTCAGCCGTGGGGCAGGCCTGGGTTCCTGGGGGCAGTCAGAAACTGTTGCCAGGCTGCAGGGAGCTGGGGTTGGCACAGCTGGCTGGCTCAAAGCAGGGCTGAGGCCCAAGCAGTTTTCCTGCACAGACAAGACCAGAAGGGCCATCTGGCGAGGCCATTGCTGGCAGAGACCAGTCCTGCGGTTCCCTTGCAACTGCTGACATCTTGTCCAACATGATCCTCCCTGTGTGTGCCCTGCACAGGACCCAGCACCTGCCAGACTTGCCTGCCTCCCACCCTTCACCCTCGAGAGAGGGGATGCACAGCCCTTCACTCAGGACAGTTTCAGGGCATGATGTGCACACCTCAAGGCATGCAGCTGGCAAGCAGGGGCTCAGGGGCTCCTGTTTTAGGAGAGCACTGCTGGCAGCATGCCCTGCTCCTGCCCAGCATCCCACCCCCAGCATTTTTGTTGCTAATTTGAGAAAGTTTGGGCTGGCCTGGTCACGGCATTGTGGGGCTGGTGACACATGCTGTGACCATGGGAGGACTGTGTACGTGCAACTCCTGCACTCATGCTCCCATAGGGGCCGTCGAGGAGTGTGAGTCTGGCTGTTTGTGGGGAGACTCCTCTGAGCCTGCCCCTGCTGAGGCAACCACAGCAAGCTGAACATTACCAGCACCTCGACTAGTGCAGCATCACTGGTCAGCGGCATGAAATAGGTACTTGGGCTCTGCTCGTGATGGGAAGCATCCACACGTGGTGCCAAGAGGCCTCTGCAAGCTGAGAATTGTAATTCATAATAAAACTGTGCTCACTAGCACTGGCAGGAGTTTCCAGAGCACCCTCGGCATAGGAGGGGTGGCTTGTGATTGGGGAGACGGTGCCAGGGCTGGAGGCAATGCTGCCGCAGCTCTCTGTGCTTTGCCCCCCGAAAGGGCTCAGCAGAAGTGACTCAGCTGCCGCTGCCAGAGAGGGCTGCAAGCAGAGTGTCCAGTGGCGGGGAAAGAGGTGTATGTGGGGTGGCTGGGCTGGGCTGCTGCAGACACAGTGACCTCTGGCAGCAGAGAGGGGCGACGAGGGCAGGACACAGCGGGGTGAGTTACACCCACGGCAAACAGGCTCATNGCGAGGGCGCGGGTCGGCGGGCGCGGCTGCCGCCCCTCCCTGCCCGCCCCGCCACCGCGGCACGGCCGGACCGGGGCTCCGCGTCCGCGGCTCTGCCTCCCGCGGGGGCGGGGGGGGCTGCCGGGAGGAAGAGTTAACCCCCTGGATCAGGCGCACCTAACACGGCCTGCTCTGCCCTGGCCTCGTGTCAGCCCCCAGGCCCGGCCAGGTGGGTGTTCTTGTGGAAGGTGTCACCCTGAGTAGGCAAAGCTGTCCCTCCAGGCGAACTCCCGCTGGCCACAGCTTGCCACTCAAGGAGCCTATGAAGGACAACGGCTGGGAGCACCGCGAGGCTGAGGCACGGCCCTGAGAGTACGTCAGGCCTGTGGTGGTAACTTAGTCCCTGGGAATCTTTCCAGCAGGTGAACAGAAAAAAAGCAGGAGTAGGTGATATCTGAGGCAGACTTGTTTTGCTGGTGAAAGGGAATTAGAGAAGTGTTCCCTCCCTTCCCCACGGTTGTGTCAACACCTCTAATTTTCTGTTTTCCCATTAAGTCACTGATCATTCTCTTCCCTAGAGCAGTTCAATGGTTAGAAACTTAGTGAGGGCATTGGCACCTTTTACCTCAGCATCGTCTAGCCCTGCTGAGAGGCACTCGACACACAACAGTGGTAAAAATGCAGAGGTATGGCCCTGCTCACGCTTTCTCTGCTATCACTCCTGCCTCCAGACAGAGGGAAACTGTATGCCTTGGAGTCTGGGGTTAGAGGAGTCAAAGAGATTGTGAATCCTCAGAGGTGCACATGTTGCCACTGGCTGGCTTTCCAGCAATGGGGGTTTGAGCTGGTCTCTGACGAGGCAGCAAATCCAGAGCTGCCGTGCTGGGGAATGCTCCGAAATGCTCTGTGCAGTCAGGCTCGTTGAGTTGCTGCAGCTCTTCTGTGCGCCAAGTGGTGTTTCTCTTTTGGATGGTTGTGGTGTTAAACGCTTCAGTAATGAAGAGGCTTTGTTGTGGTCTCTGCAGCATTGCTTTTGCCTTGGCTAGCAGCAGCCTTTTTGTTTGAATTAATGCTTTCCCTGGAGTTGGCTGTGGGGGTGTGTGTGTGTGTGTGCATGCATGCATGCCTTTACTTGTGGGTGTACATTGGATACAGCTGTGNTGCCAGAGAGGGCTGCAAGCAGAGTGTCCAGTGGCGGGGAAAGAGGTGTATGTGGGGTGGCTGGGCTGGGCTGCTGCAGACACAGTGACCTCTGGCAGCAGAGAGGGGCGACGAGGGCAGGACACAGCGGGGTGAGTTACACCCACGGCAAACAGGCTCATTTTCCTTTTCCACACCCCGTCTTTTGCTGCTGCTGCCTGACGGGCGAACTGCGACTGCAGTATCTGCAGCTTGCCGAGTTAAAGTTGTTCCTCGAGCTGTTGATTACGGTTAATTAGCATTAATTTTGCCTTAAGTGGATCCTAGTTGTGCTCGTTTTCTCCAGGGTCGCGGCTCCTCCGGTCCCCCGGTGCCCTGGGCCCGTGGTGGGTGGGCGGGCGCGGGAAGG
>VZRR01004853.1:93142-121427 GCA_013398015.1 Oreocharis arfaki | reverse complement strand
TAGTGAGGGCATTGGCACCTTTTACCTCAGCATCGTCTAGCCCTGCTGAGAGGCACTCGACACACAACAGTGGTAAAAATGCAGAGGTATGGCCCTGCTCACGCTTTCTCTGCTATCACTCCTGCCTCCAGACAGAGGGAACCTGTATGCCTTGGAGTCTGGGGTTAGAGGAGTCAAAGAGATTGTGAATCCTCAGAGGTGCACATGTTGCCACTGGCTGGCTTTCCAGCAATGGGGGTTTGAGCTGGTCTCTGACGAGGCAGCAAATCCAGAGCTGCCGTGCTGGGGAATGCTCCGAAATGCTCTGTGCAGTCAGGCTCGTTGAGTTGCTGCAGCTCTTCTGTGCGCCAAGTGGTGTTTCTCTTTTGGATGGTTGTGGTGTTAAACGCTTCAGTAATGAAGAGGCTTTGTTGTGGTCTCTGCAGCATTGCTTTTGCCTTGGCTAGCAGCAGCCTTTTTGTTTGAATTAATGCTTTCCCTGGAGTTGGCTGTGGGGGTGTGTGTGTGTGTGTGCATGCATGCATGCCTTTACTTGTGGGTGTACATTGGATACAGCTGTGAACAGGCACTTCTGGTAGGTGCAGCACTTGCCCAAACTCGTTGTTCGTGCGTGCCAGAACAACATGCTTTTCCTCACCGTTGGGAATGCTGGCCACTATTGTGGGCTTTAAAAAGTGCTTGAGTGAAATTAATAGCTGCTTTTCAGTTACAGGCAGAAACTGGCTTGAATGTACCTCAATCCTGTATTTAATTTCAGGAAGTGTCAGCATTTGCTGCATCAAAGGAAGGACCAAGCCATACGGATCCTGGCCAGTCAGTACTGCAGTGGGGTTACAACTGGCAGGGCCGTTCCCTCCTCATCATGCTGCGAGGGACTGGCTCACATGCACCAATGTACTGTATAATGCATGAGTGAAGGTCATACAATGACCTATTCTTTGGAGCTTTGTAATTTATTTCCTTTGGCACAGGTATCCTGGTTAGTTCCACCTAAGTTTTGGGGCGATCAGTTCAGTCCTGCTACAGGCTGGTAATAGCAACTCCCCAGCTTTTCCTCATCTTCCTCCCATTTATGTCTCCAGGGTTAAAACTCAGTTCAGAATCCCCAGACCAAATTGAATTAGAATTTAACATTCAAAGACTCAGGCTCCCTTTAGGCTCTGAGGAACAGAATGTCATCCTGTCTCGCAGTTAATAGCTGCTGGGTAGTCGTTTCAAAGCCATTTCTTTTCAGTGAGCTCTACCATAGCAAATCCCAGCAGTGAATGTATTTCTGGCCTGGCTGTGCCTTTAATCCCACAGCTGAGTCTTATGTGTGATCTCTTTTGAAATGCTAGATTTTTTTATTTTTTTTTTTTAAATTCCAGACAGCGATATTTCTAGGACTTGGCATTTCGAGTGGCAACAGGGTTGTTTATAGGAAGAGAACAGAAAGGACAGAAGGACGATGTTGACCTAGCAGCCCTACAAACCTACCGCACTTAATCCACTTATCACTCTGAATTCCTGAAGCAGATAAATGCTGATAACAGTTAAAACACATCACTGGCAGGAGCAGCATGTTCTGTCCTCTAGAAATACATCAATACTGGCAATTGCAAAGCTGTGTGCTACCATGGGGATGAGCATGATATAAGAGCTGAGGAAGCCCTCACTGTTCAGCAGAGTTTTTCCACAGGAGGGTAGTGAGCCTCTGCTCCCTTCTCCCTCTCTGCCTCTACTACCTTGAGATGCCATTCAGGCCTGAGAAATGCTTCCAAACACTGTTGTGACCCCAGAGCCACAGCTGCCCGATCTGTGCCTCCATATCTGAAATATCAAGTGGGCCCCAAGTGTCTTGTTACTGCTCTTAATCGTCCTTGCTGCTCAGCATTAAGACGTGTGAGGAGTGATTTCTAGCTGAGACCAGCCCTGTGCAGCTCACATCAGCCTGTCTTGGGGAGAGGGGTTGGTTTTGGCTAATCTGAGTTAAACCTTCCCTGGAGGAGTGCAGCTGCTGCACCAGCCTTGCAGAGCCACACAAAGCCACTTGCTCCTCTCCCCATCTGTCAGGGCTCTCAGCGAGGTACTGGAGCCATCCCTGGGCTCAGCGCTGCAGTGGCCGCAGCTGCATGCCTCCCCCCGTGTCAAGACCCCTTCTTCCTGGGGACCTGTCTCAGGCTGAACAGGAGGAAGAATGCTGTAAACCAGAGGTTGTTTGGAGTAAACCTTGTTCCTACGAAGTCTGGAGGGATAAAAGAACTGATAGTGCTTTTGAATCCATGAAGCTTACAGGCTCGTCTGCTGCCTTAGGTCTTTCCCCACACGGCCATCCCCACCGGTCTCTGCAGCACAGCACCCCATGTGACTGGGCACCCTTGAGGTTGCAGCAAAGTGCTTTCTTGTGGACAGTGCAATTGTCTCACAAGAAGTGTGAAAGGAGGAAGCGGCGTAGAGAGAAGTGGAGACCTCTCAGCCACGGGAGCTTTTATGAGTCAGATGCTGCTCAGCTGTTGCATTGCAGATGTCTTAGCTAAAAACAAGTGTTCATTGAAAATCAAAGACTCTTCGTGAGTATAGGCGGCAGGAGCCTCCCACAAAACTTGGTTTTTCTTCTTCAAAGAACTTTCCTTAGATTTGCCTATAATAGATTACTTAAAGCCTGCCTGCATTGCGAAGCTGATTCAGAGCCAGCACGGTGTGGATCTGAAATAGCCCAGCTGTTCAGGGTGAATTTGCTGTCTGGTTTTCTCACTCTGTGAATATGGGTGCCTTCCTCTGAAGGGACCTAGTGGAGAAGTTGGCTGTGGAGGGACATTTTGGGGAGTCAGGGGTACAGTAGATCCATTGCTTTGTACTGGCTATTTATGCGTGTACTGGTTTTCTGCGTTGAAGGCAAAACAGGTGATCCCACACTTGAGTTTTCATGTCACTGTGGAAGGTGATGAAGTTTGCTTTAAATGCATGCGATGTTTTACAGTCATCAGGAGGCAAAGCTCTGTGTGTTAAAGTGCTTGCAGTCTAATCTTTGGACACTCGCTGGTAGGTCTAACACCCTCATTGTAGGACAGAGAAATCAACCCTGGTGTGGGGAGGAGTCTGACCAAAAAGCAGAAGAGCTTGCATCTGCCAGGAACTGCTTGCCAAATGCAGTGTGTGTACATCCCGCCTGTCCCTTCGCAGACAGAAGGGGATCAACCAGCTGCCTGGGCTTGAAAATACCTGACAAACCCCCATCTCCTTTGCCTTTTGGATCTTTGTGTCTGGTTGCTTTCTTTCAGCCTTTGACCCCCATCATGGCCCCTAATCTAAAAGTCGTCTTCCTGTTTCTTTGGTTGCTTCAGTGTGGAGGTAAACAAATATTTTCTTTTTAATTCCTTTTGTTTATTCTCATGTTTTTTCATATTAGAGCATTTCCAGCTGCTATCTTTTGCTAATTTCCAGAGATCCCCTCTAGGAGTTTGTACGCTGCTGCTATTTCTGTCTTTTAAGCATTTCAAAGCTAAGAGAGTGAATCCTCAAGAAAGGGGGAACATGGGAGAAGGGTTAGATAACCTAAGTAAAATGGTTTGCCTTTTTCCTTGGTATGTTCTTCTCAAGCTTCTGGGATAATGCAAGAAGATGAATCTTTTCTCTCTTTTGTTACAGTAATGCTTAGCTGTGTCTTACCTAGAAACCATATTCATGTGTGTTCTGCTATGTAGAGATGAGAAGGATGATGGATGATTTTGAAAAACATGTCCCAGAATAAACCACTTGGGTTATCACTCCCACAGTGTCTGCAGGATTTTGTTATCACCTTTCCATAATATTGTAACTAGTGTACACAGGGCTGAGCGTGTCCCTGAGGACTGTACTGTATCTCAGTAGCTTTTACAGCCAAGAACCTTTATCTGGTGTTGTAACCTAAGCTCTTCCTTACTGTCAGGCTGTTGTCCCTGGCAATATGATCTGTAGAGAATTTTCTTTAACAGATGGTACTTCCCAACAGTCCTTTCTGGGCAGTGGCTGTGCCCTCTCTCCATTGTTGCCCCCCCTCCGTGCATCCTCATTGCTCAGCATTCAGCAGTGCTAAGTCTGAGTTGCCTTTTCCAGTGCCAGCTCCTGCTGTGCTGAGGTGATGCTGCTGTTGTGATGCGGTGTTAGTCCATGGTGATGGAAAAGCAACCCTGGCTGTGCTCTGGGACAGCTTTAATACCTTGTTATGAGCCTGTTCATAGATGCAGACCTCCAGGGAATCCCATCAAAAGCATGAATGGAAAAGCCTGCCCATCCCCTACTTTCTCTCTCTACCATTTTTTCCCTCTTCTCTTTTCATGTCTCTGAAAGAATCCTTCATTTTGTGAGAAGACTTGTGTGTAAGTTTCCAGTTCCCTTTCTCAAAGAGCCTCCTCTTAAGCTGCTTTATATGTGGTATTATATCAGCTGACAAACAAATAGATCCAGAGACTTCCTGATAATGAACCCAGATTTGGCTGGGAAGCCAAAGAAGTCCTGTACCCCAGTCTCCTTACTAGCCTGTGGCTCACTCTTAGGTTATTTCCCTTTTTATTAAACAAGAGAGGGAGTGAACTGTGGTGTGGTTCCCCCTCTTATTCGTCTTCTCTTTTAACTTCTGACATCATTGTCTCCTGAATTACAATGATCACTTTAAACTTCCTTATATGTAGTAGGAGGAAACATGTGAAGGACGTGCTCTCTCATCTCTGCCTAAGATACTGTCATGTGTAAATACTTAAGATCTGCAGTCATCTGCAGATAGTTGCCATATCTAGCATCGATGCCTGCGCTTTGGTCCCGCTTTAGAGCAGCAAAGGTTTGGAGTGATTAAGCTGTGGCCTGTTTCTCATGGCCCCAGTGCTGGCCCCTCACTTGCTTTTGAGAAGTATACAGTTCCACTGATAACACCTGCTTGCGTACAACACCTTCACTGCCACAGAGCCATCACACAGCCACACGTAGATTCCCAAGCAGGGTTTATGACTTGGGAGTTTCAGGAGATGACCTGCTAGCATTTATCTTGGAAAATTGCTTTCTATTCACCTGCTGTAAATACGTCCATACACCACTGCAAAATCAGTTCACTTCCTGCTTCATTTCCTGTCTTTCTGCGTGCTGGTGTTGTATGGAGGAGCTCACAAGAGAAAAGGGGAAGCCTATGAATGCAGCAGGCTATCGTGGATCAGACAGCAATTACCCAAGAGATGTGGCAGATCACACAGGGCACGTGCTCTGAATCACTCAGCTTCTGACAAGGGCCAACACTGTATGCTACAGGCATGCTTCCTGATGTATGGTTATTTTCAGTGTGGTCCTGTCTTTGGGGCAGCCATCTTCTCCTCACTGAAAGTGAGGTTAGGTGACTGCTAACAATTATTACCCTCACAGGGGAAAATGTCGATGTGCAGCAGAAACCTCCAATCCAGGTTGCCCTGCTCAAGGAAGGAATATCCATCCCCTGCAAAGTCATCTTCCCTTACATGCCGAAATACACCAAATTTTCGATCTGCTATTACTGGAGTAATTCACTGGATCAGAAGATGTCTATCTCTAGTAGGTTGGAACATGTAGCCATTCCTTCTGGAGAAGAGAATAAGACTGCTGCCTTGTCTTACGACTACAGAATCACGCCACTTGAAAACACCTCTTCTACTGGCACGTACTACTGTGAGGTCAAATGGAACGATGTCCAAAAAACGGGAAAGGGAGTGTTTGTCCTTGCTAGAGGTAAGTGAACAACCAGAAAGGAAAGGCAGGAGGTTAAAAATCAGCTGGATCTGGCTGTGAAAACCTGTTCTTTGCTCTTCTTTTTCTACCCAAACATGCTATGAAGTCAGGTATGAATACTTACTGCCATCAGGGTTGAATGCACTTGGCACAGGTGACCTGTGCTGCTGTTCCCAATGCACAGATGGGGACATGAAGATGCAGTAATTTATATCTGCCCTGCCACAGCCTCCTGAGAGTCAGAATCTATCCAGGGAGCCTGGGCACTGGGTCAGACGGTGTTTTTAGGTGTCAGTGTTTAGGAGACGGTGCGGTTTGTCCTGCAGCAGTGTGACAGGCAGCTGGTAAGGTCAGTCATTAGGGTGCTTGCTGTAATCACATGTACAGGTTCAGCATGCTCAGTTTTAGGGGCTCACTAACAGGTTATGGACTTACCGACATGCCTCCCTCTTTTCCGTTTGGTACAAGGAGTTGGTTGGTCTGTTAATGAGCACAGTGGAAAGCGGGAAAGCTTGATGCAACGTAAGAGGAATGTTAAAGAAAAGTGGTAAGGATATGCATGCTGCTGACTGGCTGGATGTGCATTACTGACTGTTGGATATGAAGGATTTGTTAATGTAAATGCGAAGAGGCGTGACGAAGTAGTTTTGCTGTACTGGTCAGAGGATGCCTACAGTACTCGCCCTCTCAGTTCGTGTGGCCTGTGTGCTTTCCACCATCTTTCTCCTCCGATCACAAAAGGCCTTTGCCATCCTCTATCTACCAAATTTCTTGGCTCTCATAGTTATGTCACCTTCCTCTGTGAAGTGGAGCTGCTCATACCCTGTGTCATCTGTGTGATTCTGCAGCTGCACCCTGCTCTCTGTTCAGTCAGAGTACGTTTTGAAGGGTGTGTGTGTTTCTGCCACCGTATTCTGCGCTCCTGTATTTTAGTTTTCTCAAGGCTCTTTCTTTTCAGGGTTAAAAATACAGCAGGGTTGTAACTTCCACTCACACTGTGAACCTTTTGCCTTCTTTCTTACAGATACAGGGTACAAAAATACCTCTTACAGGTGGGAAATCCTCATTACCCTTACTGTTCTTCTTGCTGTATTGAGCATCACCGCAACAGCTCTGCTTCTGTGGAAAAGAAAGGCAAGTAATAACCAAACAAAAAGCAATACCTGACCCATTCTAAGAATTAATTCCATTTGCTTCTAACTTGGCTGAACTGGAGGTCTCCATGCTGAAATTTTCCATACTGGGTGTCTGATCCAGTTTGTTTTCTTAAGTTCACTTTTTCTGAGAAGAAAAGATTACAGGAAAGACAAAAACGAGTGATTTGTCCATTAAAGAAATTCTGGTAAACATTTTGAATACAGCATGCTCTGCTTTAGAGCAAGGATTTGACACGGGGCGAGAAGTCACACTGGCAGTGTGCTGGCCCTGAGAACATTCAAGGAGATGTAGCCATGTGATGGGATTTTGGAAAATTGCGGTTTGGGCATACTCAGTCATGGCTTTTGTCAATTTACCACTTCAGCTGTGTAAAACTCCTGTGAAGGGGCCAGTTAGACAAGTAATGTCCTGTACGCCCGAGCAAGTCTGTTACAACCCTGATGGCAGGACTTTCCCTATTTCTAATACTCTTTCAGGATGGAGATTACTCTGTTTCAAGGAGACTGCAGCTGCATTCCTGAGCTTGGGCACCATAAAAGAAGAAATCTGCAGTGTGATGGGGATGGGGGCCAAAGCCTTGGGCATCTGTTTGGCAGAGAAAACATTACGAGACAGAGTGAGAGGGGGAGGTCAGGACAAGTATCCCAAGGAAGCCTGTGTGGAAATTACAAATAACGGGAAAAAAAAAAAGGAGGGAGAAGGATCGGACTATACAATCTCCAGGGACACCTTCCATCAGCAGTGATTCTGTGAGGCTGGAAGAATTAACCTCAGGGGGTAAGCTGGGACTGGAACCAGGAGTGAGGAAACACTAGGAGGGTCTTAAGACTGGATTGACAGAGCCCCTTGGGCGAGCAGACTAGTGTCCCAGGTTGGGACCAGTTGGGTAAGGAAGTGGAAGCTGGGAAGCTGGGGGCAAAGGGGATACCAGGAGTGGGGAAGAAAGGATTTGGAGAGTGGGAGAAGAAAAGCCAAAAGCAGAGCTGGAAGATCTGGATGAGATGGGCCCTGTAGAAAAACCTCTGGAGTCATGACATTGGAATCCCTGTTGTTTGATAAAAACCTACTGCCACTCTCAGGTGTTGCAATAGCATCATCTACATTCTTCCAGAGATCTCAAGACTGGCTTAAAAATACCCTTATATCTTTTAGAATGGAATTTGGGACTGTTATTTTCTAGGTAGAGTATACCCTGTAACTCCTTCAAGCTGTTCTCTGCCACCACAACAACAGACTCTCTGCATGCATTTTTATGTGGAGGCTGTGCTGCGTGTACAGTCCTTTGACTCCAAGGAGCATCAGGCTTCAGCACACACAGTCAGAGATCATGAGGTTGAAAACAGAATGGCAGCAGTTGGCAGCCCAGCTAATCTCGTGAGACTTACCTTGCAAACAGTCTGATGCAGAGGAAGGAGTGTAAGAGGCAAAGGGAGTTGGCTGGAGACAGGCTCCCCTCTCTGTTTGCCTAGACAGTGTCTCTGTGGGGATGAGAAGGGGAGGCACTGTCACGACTCACCAATTGGCATCTCTGGGTTTTGAGGTGGGCCAGCAAATCTCAGACTTATGGCCTCTCCTTGGGGTCTGAGGAGATTGTGCAGTCATTACATTTGCCCTCCTGCAGAACACAGCCCATATTTCTCACCACAGCTTGCTCAGACCTGCTGGTTTAAAAATGTTTATCTTTAAGAGAAGCTATTTAGCATCCTCCTTAGTTACTAATGGACTGGAAAGCAGTTTGTCGTTTTCATGTGATGTGAATATAATCATCCCACTTCTTTCTGAATTAGAACAGAGATACTTAGCAAAGCCTTCTGCCTTTTCTGCCTCTTCTCTTGCTTGCTGAGCAGGGCTAACCCTTCTCTGTGTGTGAATGGAATGCATTCAAGGAGAACTCATCTGATGCAAGAAACATTTCAGATGAAGGGACCTTCTTCCTTCAGCTCCATGCTGGACTTGAGCATTAATGTATCGCTGACTATATGTCACCATTAATGATTGTCTGGCGCTCTTCTGTGGACTCTGTGTGTTAGGAAAAGCCTCTCTGCCAAATCCTGATAAAAGTAATTGCATTTTGCCTCTCTGAAATTCCTCTCTGCAGTCTGACCAAGGCCCTGCTTTACTCCCTGTCCCATAGCATTGTTTTGTGCTGTTAAATACATACACCCTTCAGCCAGTAAGGTTTCAGTGGTGAAAGTGCTTTATATTTACACACAGAGCCCAGTTCTCCTTTCCACTGCTGCAATGTAAGTCTCTGGACTCTACATTTAACCCTGCAAGCGAGGAAAGAAACCAGCAAGTGTTGTGCAGACACTGCCAGCAGTCTTTTCCTGTGGAAGCATTCAGGACGTGTGCAAACAGCTGGCTTTGATACGACATCGGTGTTCATTTTAGCTTTGGGGAGATGTGGTTTTCTCCAAATGTGTCATTGGTGTCTTGTCCTGAGCAGGTGTTGTGCCCTAGAAGGAACCAGCCAAATATCCTGAGACAGAAAGTGGAAACACAGCTCCCTTCCGCCAGCCCACCGCCACCTCCTGTCTATGACGTGAGTACCAGAATCACCATTCATCCCTTCTGTCCACATCGTGGTACAACCCTTCCTTTCCCTGCCATGGTACAGACAATGCCAGTATCATGATGTGAAACATAAGCAATACCTTCAACACTAGCCTGGTCTTGGTGACTTTGCCCTGCTTAGCTTCTCTCAGGACTGGTTACTTCTCCATCCCGGTCCCAGTCGTGGCCTCCCCAGTGCCCAAGCCTTGCCCCATGCCCTGCTGAGCAGCACCCTTCCCTCTGCCAGCAGCACAGAGCAGCAAGTGTGGGGCCAGGGAGGGTTCCTGGTGGAAGGTAGAAAGAGTCTCCAAAGGTCAGGAAGAAAGAGGGACTCTCAGCCCCACTCTGTACTGCAGAGTGTCTCAAGGACATGCCCTTCCTAGCTGGAGAATGATGGCTCAGGAAAGGGGCAGAGAGACATGCTCCCCTGAACAACTCCCAGCTGTTTTGAGTTTCTGTTGTGGCATCTTCACTGGTGCCAGTGCCACAGACCGCTGCAGTCCTGAGCAGGCACACTAGCTAGCAGGGGGAAATGGGCAGGAAGAAAGTAAAGGGAGTTTCTTTCTTTAAGCATTTCCCTTTTCATTGCATAGGATCTCCTTTTCCATTTCCCATACTGAGGAATGCTAACTGCTCCTCGAGCCCATTAGTCGCAGCGTCATAGGCTGTAGGATTGAAGTGACGCCCCTGAAATGTCAGGCCTAAACCTCAGCTACCTCAAGTAACGATGACTCCTAATCCCATTTACAACCTGTCCAGCTCCATTTTAGATGGATTCCTTTTTCTCCTTTTACTCCCATGGAATGGCTGCTCCACTAAGATGGGAAGGGTTTGTTGTTTTTTTTCCTTGTGATCTGTGGGACCAACAAGGAGGAATAAAATGAAAGTGAGTAGAGAAGGATGTTGCCTGAATATTAGGAAACCTTTCTGTCTGTGAGGTCTGTAAGGGCTGGAAAAGTCTCTCCAAGGAAAACCTGTGAGCTCTGCTGCATTAATCATTTAAACTAAACAAAGCTAAGCTCTGGAGAATGTACTACACAGAGGAGCAAAGCTCTGCCAGGGAGGCAGGAGACCTGATCGGGGGCAGATACCTACAAGAGGATGGGCCTGCCCCTTCTCATTCTCATGGGGGGGGGGGGGGGGGGAAGGCACCGTTTTATGGCCCTTTAATTTTTGGAGTAGCAGTTTGAAAGAGAGCACTATGTATTGTATGTGATATGTTTATTCTGGGCAAAAGGCAATGCTTTGGGTAAAGGAGGTTGCAGGTTGTAAACCTTTTCATTTGTATCAAGTAATTTCTTTTAAATTCAGGCTTATAAAAATCCGAATGGGTAGTTTCCTGCTGAAGTGGATGATTTCTGCAAGGAGACAAAAAAAAAATCAAATCCATTTCTCGCTCAGTCGGCCTCGTCATGCATCCTTAGCTCCATCTTAATTACACGTTTCATCATGTTGTTCTGTTCAGGCTCCACTAAGGCTAATATAGCAAGCCAGCAGAGCCAGCCTTAGGCACAGGCAATCCCAGGAGCTGGCTGGGCCCCTGTGCTTGCAGGAGCCCTATGGACCTGGCCCAACCAGCCTTCCTGCGAAGCCTGTTAACCACACACCAGCTGTGCAGGGCTCCTGGCCAGCCCAGTGTGCAGGGCAGGTGGCTCGGCCCTCTTTGGCAGGGCTGCAAGCAGCCTGGGATCATCTCCTGCACGCTGGGGGGTACGAGTCTGCCCACTGGAGTTTCCTCTATTGAGGAGCAGCTGCTGCAGTGAGGGGGCTCGAAGCAGCAGCTCCTGCTCCAGACAAGGCACATGGTGAGAGCAGGGCTGTGATGTGGAGAGCGGTGAGCACGGCCCTGCAAGGCATAATGGGCAGGGAGATAAAGAGGGTGAGAGCCCTGGGATGGAAACTTGCATTGGATGAGCCCTCAGGACAGGCAAAGGGAATAGAAAGTTGACAAACCTGATATCCTTTGAATGATAACTCTGGTGCCCCGCTGCTAAATTTTGTTGGGGCTCTGCATGGTCTAAACCCAGGCCTGCAAAGTGAAACTAAGTGTGTTGTGAAAATCTATTGGTGGGTGTTGAACTCGGTGCTTAATTCACAGGGAGGGAAAAAATCTGTGGTCAGCATTGGGGTAATCTAAGGCAAGGAAAATAAGGAAGGACAAGTGAGAAGTAACTCCCAGTGATGAGATAAAGAAGGAGGTCAGAGATCAGGGAACTGGACAGGAGGCCAGCACATGCCAGCTATGCTATATCTGTGTGGGAAAGCAAGAGGCTGGAGTCTGGAGAAAAGTCAGGTCAGGGAATCACTGTGTCCTTGCAGGCCTGAAGCTGGGAGCAGAAGCAAAGAGGCAGCACTGGACATCAGTAACAGATGTTGGAACTGGTTGGCACAGCTCATTAAATGTTCTGTGTTATCATACATGGTAGCTAGGCTCATCCCTAGTTTGGGAAGGGTCCTAACACACCTTCTGCAAAGCCGTCCTGCTGAACATTCCTGGGAGCGAATACCTTCCCCCGTGGCTCTTCCAGGTGCCACTATTTACCTTGTGGTCCCTGAGGGTGGCTGTATGCAGTGAAAATCATACAATGTAGCAAAAGGCCTGGTAATTAGGGGGCAGCTGGGAACCCACTTTGTTCTCTTTATAGTGCCTTCCTTGACCTCTCTGTCCTCCTGCAGCCGTAGAATAGCTCTACCTCACTGCACTGCCCAGAACCAAACCTGTATATCCTCTGACTTCCAGCTTAGTTGCTTAGTTAACGAGCAGCTTGGAAATAACAATCTGAGGGACTTGCTTCATCTGCTTTACACTTCAAACAAGCTTTTTTGAGCCGCAAACAGAACTCCTGCAGTGCAGGTGCAGTCAAGTTCCAGAGCACAGGAGCTTTTCCAGGTGTGAGAGAGACAGGAGGCTGCTCAGGGATAGGAAGCCATCTGTCAGCAGGGAGGAGAGTGGCCTGTGTGCCTCCACTGTGACACTCTTAGGTGGTCAGTGACCAAGTAAAAGTAATTAACTTGCAAATGGTGGTTGGAGACATCAGCTCTCCAACTGACCTGAGAAGGACCAGCATTGTTAACAGCCTCCATGTGAAGAATGCTTATGGAGGGAAGGGAATCTTTTTTGGAGGTTAAACACCTTCTTGCTTGCAAGTGGCTTCAGACTGGAGTAGAGAAAGAGGCTGCGTGTCCTGCCAGCAGGACATGGAGCCAGGCTTCTGGAAGCTCAGCACACAAGATGAGGTCCTCACTGTGAGCATCACAAAGAGAATTGAAAATGAGGAGGGGAAATAGAATTTTCTGTGTGCACATGGGCACATGCATATAGTGGGGGTGTCTGAGTAGGTGAAGCAGGTTTTTGGGAGCAGGAAGCAGACAGATAAAATAATTTGACTGTTTCCAGAGTAGCAGTGGGAATGTGAGAGCCGTGTGGTGCCCCATTCACTGTGGCAAACTCATGTCTGAGTGCCTGTTTATTCCAAGGCCCACTCCCCAGTGCTGCTTCTCTATCCTCTGGTCCTGTTCAAAGCACTGTCCTACTGGCTGTGATCCTTAAAGATGCTGAGTGTTTGCAACTCCGGATGAAATGATGAGGGTTCGAGTGATTGGCAGCCCACAATGAAGCCTCCATGTTTTGCTCATCCCTCTCACTGCATTACAGGGCGCCTTGCTCTCTCCACTAATACCATCTGCCCCTCTTGCAGCCGGAGCTCCTCCCACCTTCCTGTTGCCAGAGAAACAGCCACCTTGGCAACCTGCTGTCATCCTTGAAACACACATGGAAAAGTCCTCCTGATTGTTATGTTTGATCCTTCAGGCAGATCTGGAATATCACTCAAACTGACATGCATCTCCTGTGACACAATTACCTGGGGGACAACGGGTGCATATGCATGCAGGGCGTGTGTGTTTCTCTGTGTAGCTGTGTGGGACCATGGTAATGTTTGAGGGCCTGAGAGCATATGGGTTTTTTTATTATTCTTTGCTCACTCAAAGAAGAAAGGAGAGTTCTGGCTTGGGGAAAAAACCCCAACAGACAATAAACAGAAATGGTGTTCATTTTCAACAGCCCCTGTGCTTCAGGACCCCCAGCCTCTCCCATTTTCTCACTTTTGTGTCCCCAGAATAATCATGAGCAAGAGCTTGTGGTTGTCAGGCACCTAAACAGTCTTGGGCAATGCAGAGCACTGCCCCTTTCCTGTGGTCCCCCTGGTGCACAACATTGTTCCATGTTGTCAAGGGGTCTTTATTCTGCATTCTGGGACAATTTTGGAGCAGAGGGAGGCAGGGGCATTGGCATTGGCATTCTTCTCCACTACCTTGCACAGGGTAGGTAACATCAAAGCCTGTCTCTGTAAGCCTGAAAAAAAGATGATGATGCAGCTGCACTGTCGGGATTTCAGGGGAAAAGGATTTTCTGTTTGCCCAAGTTAAGGTCAGGAACTTCAAAATTTTGGAGATGGCGGGGATTCCTAAAAAATGTCAGGCATGAGATGGGAACAACTCAGTGGGTAATTAGTTGTCTTAAACCTAAGTGTTTTATTTGACCCCTACTTTCTTCTCTCTTCTCTGTGCAGAGCCTGGATGTGCAGCAAGTTGATGTCTATTCTAGCCTCGAGAACAATACAAACAACCCACCACACAGAAAGAATCCTCCAGGGAAGGTAAGGGCCAGGGCTGTGTTTTTAGAAAGTTCCCAAATGCCCTGGGCACAGGGGGAGAGAAACCCCACACAATCCCATGACCTAGCAGGCAGTAAGTATGTCTCCAGTCCCACCAAAAGGGGAAAATGGGATGTGGCATGAACTCACCAGCTGGGCTGCACATGTGGCCTGTCTTCCCTCTTCCAGCAGAACCGTGGCTCCTGCAGCCCTACCGGTTCTGGCACTCATGGTTTTGTGCAGATGCTTTGCTGTATGATGTATGCTGAAAGGCATCGAGGGGTTTGGGATCACTGCTCCTTCTGAACAAGATGGGCAGTCATGAAGAGTTGGGCAGGTACTGGTCCCATTATTGCCCTTTCCAGATTATTTAGGCAGCTGAGACATCCTCTGGGCTGAAGGTGTGCACCAGTAGCAGACTCTGAACACAACTTTCCTCTCACCAGCATTAAGAACCTGACAACCATTTCATGGTAGCAGAAGCTAAGATGGTTTGAGCAGAGGCTGGGCTTATACAATCTCTGCTGTCAGCTCTTGTGCTCAGGTAAAGGCAGTGTGGGTATGTTTTAGACTTGGATCTTCTTGTTGGGCTGAGAATTGTGAGTGAGAGACAAGGAACTAAATTCACTCACAGTGAAAATAGAGGCAACTAGGAATATGCAGGTGTAAATTAGTTGTGGGGGCCACATGACGCAGATCAGAGGCCCACACAGCCTTCTACCCTTCCTTTGGCAGGCATCAGCTGTTTCATATGGACAAAACTTGCATCAGGCACCCCAGGGAACATTTCCTTCCTGTCCTCGGAACTTAATTTTTCTTTTCTTCTTCAGACCACTTACCTGCTTAAAAAATACAGTCTCTTCCAATGCTAGAAAATGTTCCTGAAAAATGTCTGCTGCTTCCTCCCACTAATGTTGTTTCGGGGAGAGCTCCCCTGGTTGCAGCATCCCTCTCTTTCATGAAGGACGGTATTTTCCAGTGTCTGGGACATTTTCACAACTCTCACCTTTTAGGAAAAGGTTGTCTAAAATCAAGCAGCCCCCTTTGTGTCAGAGCTACTTGCCATGTGGTCTGGTCCCATGGCCACTGACCTCCTGCAGTTATTGCTGTGGCACTGCCATGGTGGTGGTAACAAAAGCAGTGGCAGGTCCCTGACTGTTGAGGGGAAGGATGGGTTGTTCTATATAGGCTTGTCTTACATGATGCACTGGAAAAGACAGCATCCCTGCATTTGTGTTTTGCTGCATTTTGAATTAGTTGGATAGGGTCCCTCTTTCTGATCCTGTTTATTCTTCTGTATACCTTTACCAGCTGCCCCCTTTGAAATGATTCAGTCTGGATGGTAAGATGAAGTATGTGTGGGGTTTTTCCCTACCAGGAAGCTGCCTGGGCTGTGCTGAGTTGCTTGTGTGTGGCCCACACCATTCAACCGCTGCTTGGAGAGACAGAGGGTCTGTAAAACAGAGCAGCAACAAAGCAACAGCAGAGGAGCATCTGTGTGTGAGTGGGTCTGGTGCCAGGGTGGGGTAAAGGTCAAAGCAGAGATGGGAGAAAGAGAGGAGAAGAAAGCAAAGAGGGGATCGGATGAACTCTCACACTGAGAGCAGACAACTCCAAGCATCCTCAGTTCCTGTGCTGATTCTGAAGGAAGGGAAGTGTGAGTGGCAGGATCCCGTGAGCTCAGCACTGGAGAATTTGCACTATCCACTATGGTTGCAAGCACCTTGATCAGCTTTCCTCAGTCATCCTGGGCTGTGACCCCCTGAGACACTTGTCCTCCAGCTGTCATTGCCAGAATATAAGAGGGCATTTTCCCTAAGAGTGAGACTTGCGTGTCATTGGGTTTGGCCTGTGAGTGGGAGCTGAGATTGCTGAAGAGTGGCTGACTCTGCTTCAGAGGGCCCAGCCCAACTCTTGCTGTAGGATGCTGCACTTAGAGGGGGAGCTGTAAAGGGAAGCAGGGCAGAAAGCCTTTGGAAAGAACATTTGCATGCTGTCACTCTGGACTGACGGCCAGTTTGGATAGCAAGGGGTTAATCCTGCATGCTTTGGAGGTGCCTCCACCCAGCACTCTTGTAGTGTTTCCCTTTGGTGGTGACAACAGAGAAAATGCTAGTGTAGGTAGGGCTTAGTTCAGCCGGTGGCATTTCAGCTGCTTGCTGTGTAACCTTGCTTACAGCAGGCCTGTGCCACACAGCACTTAAAATATCAGTCTGTCAGCGCCTTGTCTACACCAGGAACGGTCGTGAGGAATAGACTCAACTGTTGAAGAAACAGGATTGAGGAGGTCAGGGAATTCCTCCTTCACAGAATCCAAAGTGATTTATTTTCTTACTGAGTCCAATTTTCCCTCCCCTCCCCGTCTGACAGTTTTTTTGGGGAAGAGTGACTAGTAAAGGAGGCATCTTTATCCCTTGGGCTGGATTAGTCACGTTTGTCTCTGGTGGAGCAACATTTCTCACTGTAGTGGCTTCTGTTTCAGCAGATCACTTATAGCCATTTCTAACAGAACAAGCATCAGTGTCTGCTTATTAAGAATTAATTCATCATCTTTTGAATAATTTTCCTCCATTTCCTTTTTCTCCTTTTCATCATTCTGCAGACACCTAAGAAGCAAGAAACTCTACAAGAATCCTCTGATACATTGTATGAGAATATCTAACGGGGAAGATATCTGACCCTGTGTGGACGGCATCTTTCTGTATGGCAGAGCTACTCTCTTACATCCCAGATGAGATGCAGATACATGCAGAGATCCACAGTGACTTCAGAGCACAACCACGAGGGAATTGTGAACCCCTGGCTCCTTCTAAACTGCCCTTCATTAACAACAGAATGTATCTGTTAAAATCCCTCGGGGCTCAGTCTGCATTGATGCAGCAAAGCTATTTTGCAGCAAAGCTGTTTGATGCTAAAGAAAAGCTGCTTTTGTCAAGCACTTATCTTGGGAATGGGCAATCTGTGAAGGTTTCTCTCACCTGCCCCGGCTGAGATACTTAACTCTCGATCCTCTGCAAGTGGTAGGACAATCCAGAGACCTCTCTGCTTGCTGGCTTGATGTTCCGATCCTGACCTGCAGCCATCCATCTGATCCTGTGCTTGTGGCTTTGCCGAAATGGCCATCAGGACTTCATGCATAGTTTAACCAGATCCAAGCATCCACCTGCCCATTTACCCTTTCTCAGGAACCCCACAGCAAACGCGCTTTCTCATAATCTGCTAATCCCATCAAGTAGTCACAGATGCCTGCTGTGACCTTACTCGGGCAACTCAAATCAGCGCCTCCAAGTAAATGCTTCCCCTTCAGCAATATCATCAGTACACGGGCGAGGACTGGATGCACTGACAGAGATAAAGGCGGAGAAAAGGAATACAGAGGAAAATATCCCTTCCTGACAACATGTCTCAGTAACAGTGCCCATTCCAGAACAAGAAAGAGAAACAAGGAGGTGGGAATGTGAGGGAACTCCCCTGCTGGGGCTGCATAAGCCAGGAGGGTCTGGGGCCAGGCTCCAGCCCACAGAAGGCCAAGCGGAGCTCCGCAGTTTCCTTTTCTTCTTGGCAATGGGCATTGTTAACACTTGGGATTTCGAGCGTCTGTGGGAGCAAGCGTGGTACCTCCGCCGCACCAAAACCAATAGGTTGGCCTTTGTTTCAGCTGGTCGTTGTAAAGAGTATAAAGCTCCTTTATCCCCCCCCCACCATACATTATTGGCCAGGGAGACCAGTTCATAAACTTAGAATGACTGGAGGAAGGAGGAGGGAGGCCTCAGAAGTGAACTTTCTATCCAAATTCTTTCTCCCCTGTCAGCTGGAACTTGCCTGCCATTTGTGCTGATGCATATTCTGGTACTGATAGGGAAGAAGTTACACTAAATATCCGTATAACACGATCAAACCAGCGGATCAAAAAGCTGAGGCTGTTTTATCTCATTTTAAAAAACAACAACGAAATAACAGCCAAACAAAACCAACCCAAAATAAGAATATGCAGCATAACTTGAGAGGAATCATAGAAACCTCTTTAAAGAAGAAGATCAAATTAAAATTGAGCTCCAGGGTCATAGGACCCTCTCTAGCTGAAGATAATGTTGCTATGTATCACAGATAGAGGCTGTGGAAAATGTCTCCGGGGCCTCCACCCTTCCTATACTATGTTTAAAGAGATAATCCGCTTATTGCTTTGCTCTTTTTATTAGAAGAGATTTCAAACATGCAATTTGGACTTTCTTTAACCACAGAAAAATGCTTTCTCTTCCCAGGGCTGAGAAATTCATTTCAGAAAAACCAATGAATGGACAGCATGGCTTATTAGACCCATTTATAATTTGTTGAGTGATCACAACAATTATAAATATTTTTGATGCAAAAAGTTTGAGATTTTACTAATATGACCAGGAAACATTTGTGCTCACAGAAGAATTTACAGAAGATTGTAGAGGTATAACAATTCCTTTCCTTAACAAATTTGAAGAAATGATGAGATGAATTATAAATATGTTGCAGTATGGCAATAAAATATTCAGCAGATGCTGGTGGATTAGATGAAAAGTAAAAACTTTCAAAATAATGATGCTTAGGTTTTGTGTTTTGTTTTTTAAATTTTATAAATGCTAAAAATACTGGGTGCTACTGGAAATTTCCTGGCAAGGATCTGTCTTTGCAGTGAGTTGTGATTTGTCTTGTGTTTCTGCTACCTTTTTAAGTAGCATGTTTCTTACATTTATGCCTGAACAATTCTATATATTAAACAGCTGAAGCTGTTTAAAATAAAACATGAGAGAAAGAACAGTATTTGGAATGGAAAATGCTATTCTAGAACAGTCAGTGCTAAAGTACTGGAAGAATCGCACCAGGTTTTGATCAATTAAGTGAAAAAGTAAAGATTTTCAAGAAACACTGGCAAGTGCAGGGATTTGGGCTGTGTGCCAAACCTTGTCAAAATCGGGATGGGGGTTGCTGTGTTGATTTCAGTGGCTTTCAGGTTGGCCCTGTGAGGAAGGCTAAAAGGCTGCTGCATGAGAAAAAGGAAGTTTAAAGCTATGTAGCCACAATCTAAAATCACTTCTTTAGCATCATGCACCATGGGCAGCCACAGCATGTGTGTGAGAGAGAAAAGCATAAAGCAGAAGGCTGTGAGAGCAGGGATGTTTTTAAATGGTATGGAGTTTTCCAAGGTGGTATGAGGAAATGCCTGAAGGCACAGGTAGGGGAGACTAGGAAATATAATTTATATAATATTGGTAGAGCTACTTTGTAGCAGAGATTTGTTCAGGGAAAAGGCAGTCATTTGATCTTTTTGTTGTCATTTGGTCTTTTTGTCTTACCTGTCTCTGTGGCCCAGGAGAATAGGTGCAGAAAATGAGTATTACTAGCAAGAGGAAGCATGTTAATTTCTAAGTGCTAGGCAATTGGGGAAAAAAAAAAAGAAATTATGGATCCGTTTCCCCAGCTCCACAAATGAGGTGAGAAGCAGTGACTGGCCTATTGTGTTCACCCTATACATTTTGCTTTAAACTGAATGCTGAGAACAGATTCCCCTTAAAAACTGTGTCTCTAAGGGCCTCAGCTCCCCCCAGGATGGTGCTGTTATGCATAGAGCAGGCTCCCTGGTTATAGTGGTATAACCTTTGATTCCCAGGTGTCGAATTATCCTTTTCTGTTGACAGGATTTCAGGGAAGTGGAGACCTGTTATCAAAATAAGCAGTGGTATGAGGTGGAAATGCACTGCCTGCCGCCTTCTTAAGGAGGTGCTGCGTTAGGACTAGGATCCTTTGCCCTCTTCACCAGACACAAGCCTTTGGTCCTGAGAGTGCATTGCTACAAGGGGTATTGGTGACACTGAGGTCATCTATACCCTTTAAATGGACTCCTTCATAATGCTTTACAGCAAATCTTCATTTGAGAAGGCAAAAACCATCGTGCACTTGAGAGGTTTGTTGGTTTGATCTTTTTCTGCAGAGGACAAGCTCTTGCATGGGTACTGTTTTGTCATACCAAACAGTGCAAACCATATTTTGCCTTTATCTGCAGACAAGACCTTACCATGGTGGATAACGCCAGTGAAACACGTCCAAAGTGTTCTCCTTCATCACTTCTGTCTTCTCTTCTTTAGCCTTCTCAGGGGGGTGTCTACTGCAAATCATCTCTAAATACCCAGCTAGGGCTGGTTCTTTATCAAGGGAAGTGCTTGACTGAACATCACCCAAGAAAAATGGTTCCTATGGCTCTGGTTTGTACTGCTGTCCTACCCAGCAGCGCCCAACGGGTATGTGAGTCTGGGCCAAGGGCAGGGATCTCTTGTTGCGGCTGGGCTGTCTCTTGGAAAGACTTGGTGTTCCTTTAGCCCTTGGCCATGCAATATTATGACCCTGTGAGACAAGGATTTAGGGAAGGCAGTGAGTGAAGCCACCAGATGGTGCCCTAGGTCCTCTCTGCTCTCTTTCCTGTCCCCTGCGTGCCCACATGCCCCCGCCAGCTTCCCTGGTAACCCCCAGACCACAGACTCCCCAGGGACAGGCAGCTACAGCCATGAAGAACGTCCCCAGCCATGACTGTCTTCTACCCCTGGGGCTTGTGGCTCTGGCACTCCCCAAAGGTCTGCGCCATGGCCCAGGTGCCACCAGCACCTGTGACAGGACAGGCTCCCCTCTTTTGCATCCATGATGTCTGGAGCAATCACTTCATCGGATATCAGCGTCTTGGCACAGGGCTGCCCGTGCGAGGGACAGGAGAGTGACTGCTGACAGCATCATTGGGTCAGAGTGACATCTGAAATGCAAAATTAGCTAGATGTTGGAGGCTGCTTGGAATTGCCACCACCTTCTTTCATCATTTGGAAATGGCATCTTATCTTGAGTTTGGGAAAATTTACTGTGTGTCCGTGGTGAAAGAAATCCTTTGCACCGTATGCTGCTTTTCTTCTTTACTATGTCAGGAAACTGATGAAGGCTCAGATATTGCTTGTTCTGTGTTTTGGGATTCTGTGGTGGTCAAGATTTACAAGGCACAGTGAAGTATCATTGAGAGTTTATAAAGAAAAAAGGAGCAGCTCAGAGAGCATCAGTGATCTCCAAGAGAAGAGAATAAGGTGAACCTTGAGTGTCTTCTCTTGCTTGATTCTAGGGCAAGCCAGTCTCCACTTACTGTGAGGGATGAAATGTTTTTCTTTGTTAGATAAAGTAGAAATGCAGAATACTAATAGTATGTCACTAAGTCCTTCACTATTAATAACTAGGCCTGTAAACCACTGGTATGTGTTGCGAGCTGTGGATCTGCAAGGTTCACAGTATCTGTGTATCACAGAGCTGCAGCTATGGAGCTGCCTGAGGACAAAGTGTGATGGTGCTTTGGCAATACCAGGCAGGTTCCTGTGGAAAGTGACACAGAGGAGAAGCCACCAGCTTCTGAGGCAAGGACTGTTTCAGCACGATGGGAGGGCTCCCATTCCAGGAGGAAAGCTTTCTCACTAGCTGATGAACCTCTCCTAGAGCTCCTCTTTTCCTTCAGCTTTTTGAAATATGTGGGTTGTGTTGTATCGCTCTAGGCCACATGAAGATTTGGATATACAGCTGGTAGGGCCAGGCAGGTCAGCCACCCTGCTTTAAGGAGTTAGAACGTAATTATCCAAATTGGAACAGGGTGAACATGAAAAAGCTAACATATGGGCTTCTTCAAAACTTATGTCTTTTAATAACCTGTCAGGGCCTCTGGTTTCTATCCCATCTGAAAGATTCATCTGCCTACAATTTTGTGCAATGATATCTGAGCACTTCCAGGGATAATAATTGTATCCAAAATACCTGTGGCACAGTGAGCTTCCCTCCCTTGTGAGAGAATTAGTGCTGTAATGCCCGTAATGGTGCTTTTGGCACTGACACGTGCTGTTAAAATCAAAGGTTTCAGAAGTTCTTGCAAGGCTCAGTATGTCATTTCAGCTTCATGCATGGAAGAAATGGAGACTCAGGAGCTTAAATGACTTTTCCAAAACTGCAGAGCATCAGAGGTGAAGTCTGGAACAGAATTCAGGTTTCTATGCTCTTATTTGTATCAGGTTGTCCAGGAAGAAGGCAGTAGCTGGGTAAGAGCAAGCTGCTGAGCTACTTACAGTTTAGGGAAAAAGAAAGTTTCTTCCTGAGTCATCAGCACTGGGTTCTGCAGCACTTTGCTTTTCAATTTTGATTTCTCATATAGGTATCAATCAGACACATCTGCCTAGCTGAGGTCTGTTTGCTGAGGTAGCAAAGCTGCAGAAGAAGTTACTCCTCTCTTTTACAGAGGCATCCACCATTTTGGCAATAAGGAAAGCTCATCAGATCCAAATTACCATAGAAAGCCCAAATATGTATGCTGTAATTCTCCAAATAAATGTTTATAGAGGGAATGTGCTGAGCTGTTGGTCATCCAATCCATGAAGTCTTTCTGATTGCTGAAGAAGTTTCTGAGCTCATGGAGAGGAAAGCAAATGTCTGCAGCTGAGTTGGAAGGGCTCTCTCCACTCCCAAGGAAGGGAGGCAGGGAAGTCCCTACCATCGAAACAATTAGATGCTGGAGAAGGAGGTGTGAGAAGAGGTGATAATGTTGATAATTATGTGAATGGAAATGCTTGCCATTCTTCATAATGTTTAAAGGAAACCACAGTTTTGAGGTGATGTAATTCCTGCTCAGTTGTGTTGTTTATTCAAGCAGTGCAGTGTTGTGCTGGCATGTGGAGGAGAGAAAGCAAAACTTAATCTTGGCTCCTGCTCTTGGGATTTCTGTACACTTTCAGACTCGTTCAGGTGAAGACAGGGTGTGAATCTGAAGTACAGCAGCTCTTCCAGCATGGCCTCTGTACAGAGAGGCCCTTTGCTAAGGAATGTGCAAAATGCAGATGGTGGTTCTGAAAGAACCACTTTAATAGAAGGAATTGTAACTGTTCTCCCCAAAAGATTTAAAATAATCTTGCTGTCCATAAAAATCAGGTTAGCTATTTTGGGTTCTTGCAGAGCTAAAATGAATGCAGCATCTCTCTCATTTCCAGTCATAAGTCACTAGATATCAATTCTTAATTGCTTGATTAATCTTGAATTTTCAGAGCTGCCAGTGCCTGTCCGAGTACTTAGACAAGAGCTACATTTAAAAGAAAGGGAAAATGCTTCATTTTGCTTATTTTTTTTCTTTTCTTTAAGCATGGTCTGCAAGCTAAGAGCATGAAATTACAGAGAGATCTGTAACATATGTTGTCCTGAGAAAGATGGACCATTAAGCAGAGTGCAAACGAGACAGTCACAGGTTTGTGATAAACTAGGGGGGGGTGATGAATTAATTTTAGCATATGCTTCAGCAATTCTTTACAAGATTATGTCAAATATTAGTACACTTACATTTGCTGTATGTTTGTGTGTGTTAGGCCATGTTTTTCATTTACATAAATAAGCAGGAAGGTTTCCTTCATGAAGATCATGACATTTCTATGTAGAGAAAGGCAATTTAAGGTCAAGAGTTATGGGGGACTATACCTTTGTGTGCTTTGTGCATGGATGAACTGATAATGATCACTGTGCATGCCTCTCTAAAGGGTGGTGTTAAAAAAATATAGACCAAAAAAACCCCAACCAACCAAATGAAAAACAACAACAACAACAAAACCCCAAACAATTCAGACTCCCTATAGAAAATGTATAAAATTGCTTGGGCTTTTTTTCTTTTTTTCCTGGTTTTTTTTGCCCCCCCCCCTTCCCCCAGCAACGAGTGTGTGGCACATCCAGGCTGAGCAGCGGCATGGTGTATCAACCCTTGCTTGGAAGCAACATATTATACTGTCAGGTCTCCTTTTCTTTATGACAGGCAGGCTAGAATATATGATGGCACAATGTGATGTAGAGGTGTTATGGGTACAAGCTTTCCTATGTTACATCCTATCTTGGTCTCACCCCTCTAATTACGGAATATTAAAAATTTCTTTTTCATTACAATTAACTGCTGTATCTTGATGCCACAGACTTCTCGGGAGAGGTTAGTGCTGTCCAAGACACCTACTCAAAGGTCTGTGTAATCCAAGTGAATGCATATTAAAACATCACTGCTGTTTTTTCCAGGTGATGAGCCAGTGACATCTCAGGGAAATCATAGTGATAAAAGGGAAAAATTCTGACAATAGACCTTCCCCCCCCCGCCCCTCAACCCCTCTGAATACAAGACTCCATCCATGCTTACCCACATGGTTATTTTGGTCTACAAGTGTTTCCAGCAATGGTGTGGGAAAAGGAGATTTCCATGTACTGGGCTGAGACCTACTGCTCTGCAGATGTCCCAGTCGGTGAGCAGTTCCATGGTCCCAAACACGTATTGTCCTCATGTAATCTTTTCCTGCAGTCAGAGTTTCTTTAGTGGTTTCTTGTGTGCTTTGCTCCATAGTCTTTTGTGAATCAGGTGTTGGGATCTCCTGTGGGATCCCATCTTGCAGTCTTGTAGATTAATGTTTCCTTTACTTAATTTACTTTACATTTATACCATTTATATTCACTCAGACAACCCTAAACAGTCTTTCTCACTCCCTGGTGCTTCTGCACCCCTGAAGTTCTCATGCAATTCCCGTGATGCTCTTCACAGTTGTTATTTGGCCAACCTACACATGCTGTAATCCCTTCCAGCTTTTTATGTTCCTCTTTTTTTATTTCCCTCCAAGTTGTTGACATCTAGCTAGCACCGCGTTGTCCAGAACTAAACATGTCTTCGAACTGCGGTCTCACTACTATATTAAAAAATGGGACTATTGCCTACATCTCTGAGAAGAGGTCTCTGCCTTTACAACCCCAAATTAAATTAACTGCATGATTTTTGCTGCCATATCACATTGCAAAAACATATTAAATCTGCTGTCTACTGTCTCCCTGAGGTCTTCTGGCATTTCTGCTTTCAGTGCTCGAGCACAGATGATTCCTCTCTTCACCTCAGTTTCTGTCTTTCAGTAGCTCGTATGTTGTACCTACTGCCTTTGTAGACACGTGGGATCATTCAGGGTTCCTCTTTGAGGAACAGCAGTGTGATTCCTTACACATAAGTAAATTCCCTCTATTTTTTTAGCATGAAATAGTCTGTCTCCGCCATTTCCCTTCCAAGCTGTCCTATGATAATCTGCCTCAGTGCAATTAAAAGGCGTGTTACTCTTTTTGGTTTCCAGATTTTCCTATTTATAACTGTATAGAGCGCTGGCCTGCATGTTAATAATCTGCTACAATCTGTTTGAACGTCGCATACTGAGGATCACAGGTTGAAACTCTTTTTCTGGAGAAAGGAAAATGCTGTTCTTTCCTTAGGAAGTTTCTGTCCCAAATGTCAAGAATATGGATTAGCTTTTCTTCAGTGGGGAATAACATAGTAAAATGTTGCATTGTGTGGGAGACTATTTCTATGGGTGGCTCAACACTCTGAAATTAGCTTCCTTGGGAGCTAAGGTCTATCTATCACATAAACTGCCATTGTCCTCATTTTCTGTGGTATAAACACAGAGCAACATGAATAGAGGAAAGGGAATGAAACCATCATGAAACCAAAACTTTGCTCCATGCATCATTTTCTTCCTGGGGAGAGAACAGAAAAAAAAAACCAAACCCTTCATATGACAGATGGTAGTCAGATCAGCTAATGTAGTCCTAGAAGGTACTTGGATGTTATGTTTATGAAAACAGTGTAAGAACTGATACAGAAGGGAATACATTTTATCATATTGTACTTCATAGATAAGAGAATATGGAAGAATCGGTTAAGGCAAGACATTAAAATGGTATTGTAGCCATGATGGTCTGAAGATCCTAGGGAAGCAAGGTTTGTGGTGAAAGGTAATATCTTGTGTTTGATCAACTGATAGAGCTAGAAAAAGCAAACAAGCTATTGGGCTCAGGGTCTTTTTATCAGATCTGACAGAAAGCAGCAATATTCAAGCTAACTACAGGTTAGATGCAATTGCTCTTGGTTTAACCTAATTATATTAATCAATTGGACCACTTGAGAAAAAAAAAAGGAGCACCTATGAAGTGGAAAAGGGTGTAAACAGCAGTGACTGACAGGCTGCTGGTTCTCTGATGGACCACTAGTGAAAAAGGGCTGTTTGTGCTGGTGACAAAGGAGAGGTCAGCGGGGAGGCTGTAACAGGCTAGACAGGCAACATCTCCCTTAAATCCATAGCTTTAGTATCCAGGGATTATAAGTTTTAATGCCAAGCTTTAGCTTTTGGGAAGGTTTTGGTCTCCCTTGGGGTAAGGATTGAGGCGTTCAAGTTGTTGCTGTCTGACAAATACTCCCCTAATGTCCTTTACTGGCTGACTGTATGTGCTCGTTGTAGGGCAGCAATTATTTAGTTTCATTCACGTTGTTTCTGTGGGGGTATCTCATGTGCTGGATGAAGTGATGAACTGGAGAGATTTGGGACAAGTACATGCAGGAACAAAGAATTTCAGCAGATTTGCTATGGGAGGGAGGGCACTGATTATGCTGTCTGTGGAGCGGTACTGACATACTTCGTATTTGATGCTCTGGTGGTATCTGATTCTATTTCTTACGTTTGCATCTGTGGATTTTCTTCCTGTCATGAGTTGCAAAAGGGAGAGCCTGAAGGTTAGGAGGAGAGACATGGGGGGAAAAAACACCCTTTCAGAGCCGGTAGTTTAAGAGATTATTTTATGTGTGGATTTTAGTGCGGAGTATTATCACTAGCAGGAGCATGTGGTTGCAGGAGAGAGTGTTACAGCAGAGACTGTAAAATAAAAAGCAGAAAAACAGATTGGCAGAAAGCTAATATGGTTAGAGATTTTGCCAGTCCCTGTTAATTTTGGTAGCATTAGATTGAACACCATTGAACACCAAATAAACCTTGATTCTTTGAAAAGTTATTTTCCAAAATTGCTGTTGTTGCTGTCATCTTTATTAAAGTAAATTTGTATCTATTTTATGGAAGAGTGACCTTCATGGATAAAGCAGATCACCAGTGTTCCACTCAGGTGTAACACTATCTGTAGGACTGGCTGAATCTCACAGCCTTTTGTTGTGTTGTGAATGGCTGCTGGTCTTCTCGCGTCTGCTTTATAGAGCAAGTTTGATTGTCGGTAGGTTCTTGTGTATGTGCTGGCTTGTGGGGTGCCACTTTTAATGTCAGTTGTGGTATCTAGGAAGCTGATGCCAGTGGAGATGCAATCCTGGGAGAGCAGGGAACCTGCTCATTGAACTGGTGGTTGTATTTGATGAGGGAATCCGAGGATTCCTGAGCTGTCTGCATTTTTGATAGAAATGTCACCTGTGTTTCCTCTACAAGGTCTGGCTTGCTGGTGTTGTTTTTCAGTTTTGGATTGTGAAGACAAATGGCATATTGGGGTTTTGAAGACGTGCAGGAAGGTGATCTCTCTCTGCCCCCTACTTAAGAGTTTGGCAGACAAAAGGAGATGACAATGCTCTCTGAACAAGAAAGCTGGATACTTGCTGCATGATGGAGCAGACACAAAAATTTCAAATGGTTCAAAACCAAAAATACTGAATGTATTAAAAAAAAAAAATCATTTGGGAGCTGTTAAATACGAAGACCCCAGCTGTTGGGAAGTGCCTGACCACAGGATCATGGTCATGGTCATGGGGGTAGTCTTCTGGGGCAGCGTCACGGTCTGCTTCTCATAGCCGACTACTAGGGTTTGTCCGTTCAGCACTCTCAAAGGCAGGATGCTGATCTGATCCAGTACTGCTATTTCTCAGATCTCTTCTCGAGAAAACGAGGGTTTTTCCTCTCTTTCACTGCGAGCCCCAACTAGAAAGCACATAGTTACGTTTTTATTTACTTTCCTGACTGCTGCGGCAGGCCCGGGCCTGTGCGGCAGGGCCCCAAGCGCACCAGCAGCAGCCTCAGGAGGGAAACAAACCCGCTGCTCGGGGCTCCGTGTTACCACTCCCAGAGCGGGGGCTCTGGCGCGGGGGTCAGGACGGCCGCCAGGGCAGCGCCCGCCCGACCCCGCCGCCTCCCGCTCCAGGCAGGCAGCGCTCCGCTGCCAGAGCCCTCCTCGCNGGCCTGCGCTGAGCGCCGGCGGAGGGCGGGCAGGGGAGAGCAGCGAGGAGGAGCAGCAGAGACCGAGCCCGCCGCGTCACATGAGCTGACAGGACCCGCTCCCGTTCCCGTTCCCCTCCGCGCAACAAAGGCTCGGGAGCTCCTGTGCCCGCCGCGGGGCGGGACGGGGCGGGGCGGGGGGGG
>VZRR01004853.1:39514-93114 GCA_013398015.1 Oreocharis arfaki | reverse complement strand
ACCCTGAGGGCCGCCGGCCCGCACAGGTAAGCGGCGGCGGGGGATGTGTGTGTGACCCCGGCGTGTGCGGCGTTTGCTGGGGGTGTTATTTATTTTCCACATCCCCCCTCCCCCGGGGCCCCTCCGCCGCCGTCCCGCGTGTGAAGGGCGGGCAGGGGCTCGGGCAGCCGGGCAGTCCCCGCGCGTGGGGGTCTGTCCGTCTCGTTAATCTCCAGTTCCTTCATGTGATTTCAATTTTTACGGCAATCAAACAGTTAAAACAGTGGGGGGTTTTGCGTTGCCACCTCCCTCCTTCCCCTCCCCTCACCCATCTCCTTCCCCTCCCCCCTTATGGACCTCCACGTCGTGACCTTTCTGTCTGTTAAAGAAAATATTAAGGTGATCTTTATTTTTGTTAAAGCGCTGTCCTGCTTACGAGCGTCCTTTCCCAAGCCAGATTCCTGCTGGCGGTGGTAGGCAGCCCCCCGCCCACCGGGGCTTGCCCACTGGGACAGTGGCTGGAAGTTGTTGACAGTGGCGGGCGCGCACGTGTGCCACACGCTCCTCGAGCCGCCGAGGTTTACGGCTGGAAACTCCCGCTGGGAGCCCCGGCAGACACACCGCCGGGGGAAAAACACCCCAGCAAGGCTGGCGTCTGAAGCCTCTGCTTGTTTGGGAAGCCTTCTCCCCGGGTTGTGGGGCTTGAGGGGGTCCCGGGGGCATAGATACTAGGAGGAGTGGGTAAGGCGGTGCTGGGGGTGCAGGAGGGGCTTGCGGGGAGGTGGCACGGGTGGTGGGAATGAGGAGCTGTGGACAACCTGGCAGGGTGCTTTGCCCCTCTATTTTGTGTGTGTGGTTCAGTGTGATGCTGCTGAAAGGAACAGTGTGAGGGGTGGTGTGGGGGTTTTTTGTTTGGTTTTGGTTGTTGTTGAAGTGGGGGGGTTTCTTGGTTTCTGTTGTGGATTTGTTTTGTTTTGTTGTTGATTTTTTGGTTTTGGTTTTTGGTTTTTTTGGCTTGCGACTCCGTATGCTGTTATATGAAAATAATCTCTCCTGGTCATGGTTAGCATCTTCCTTCGTATACCAAGTGGCCACTGGCTTGAGTTTTAACAGAAGCTCCCCTAAACCCTGGCTCTGTCCAACTGGGAGTGTCCCTGGGAAGGAGTCTTCCTCTGCGTGGTTATTTTGGCTTGTGTGGACGGAGAAGAAAACGCAGTTCCCTTTCAAAGGGAGATGCTTGGCCAGCCTTTATGATTGTGTTAAATCTCTTTAAGTCAAAATGAAACGTAAGTAGAACTATGAGGTGAGGAGAAACAAACCACCTGCTGCCCTCTATGTGCCAGGTGCTGGTGAGGGCAGAAACAGTTTCTGGCAAAGCCATTTGTGTTTGGGTGGTATTGCATGACTGTGGTTCAAGCAGTAGGAAACTGATGGCATGCCAGGGAAGGTGGTGGGCAGTGAGGAAGCCAAGGGTGTGTAGCACCTGCCAGTGCAGTTGATGTGTCCTGAGGTGTTTCACAGCTCCTCTCGCTGCAGGGTTTGGAAAGAAATGGAGTGCATGAGCAAAGAGGTTGGGCAGATGCTGCTGTTAGCCTCGACTGTTCAAAGACTATGAGGTAGCCCACATGCACTGCCCCCACCACACCATTTTTAAGGAACTGGTGTCCTTCAGGGTGAACCAGATTTGCAAGTTTATGCCTATCTTCATGCAGACTTGGACCTGGAGTTTATTTTTAATGGAAGCCAAACATCTTAAGCAGTGTGACTTCAGTCAAAACAGCAAATGTTCCAAAACTGGGCAAAACCGTGAAAACAGAGAATACTAATTTTAATTGTGCATTTTTCCACATCTCCTTCTTTTCCCAAGATATCTGTCCCAACTCTCCTCACTTTGTGGGTGTTTCTTGGTCATGGTGGAAAACAGTAGGTAACTTGTCAATAGCCAGCTCAAGTTATGCTGCTGAGGGCTGAGAATGTGACTGGTTTTTAATGTAACCAAGTAACTGTATCACAAGGGTCTGATCTGAGACCCTGAAAGTTTGTTTAATGTGGTCATTAACTTCTGTGGAAGACTGAATGACTGTGTCTGACAACTTGTATCTTCACGAAATAGGAGAAAAGGTTGGCTTTTACTCTGGAGTGGATGGGAGGTTTGAAGTGAAAGTTAGTTCATCTGTCCCTTCCCTTCAAAAAAATGTACAGCACATTTTTGGAAGTGAGTCATCAGGTACAATTTATTTCAAGTATTTTAAGGTGTTAAGAATTTGATGCACTTTGGCCATGTGCTCACTGGAAATTGTTAGACAATCTTGCTCAGATTTGCCCTGGCTGGGCTGAGAAAGGTGATGAGGGCTTTGCTGTGGCCCTTTTAGATCCCAGCAGAGCAGAAGTATGTTAAAAGGGGTGGAATATTTTGATGTCCTGTACTCCAGACAAACTGGGAAAGGAGCATGCAAGGCTCTTGTCCACCAGCCAAACCTCCCACTGATAAACTAGAGTTACCTTTTCACTCTCTCTGAGCTGTGCTTCTTCAGAAGTATAGCACAGGATTGGGCACAGGGTGTGTGGAGGGCCAATTTCCTCCAAAGTCACTTTGTCGTGGAAGTCATAAGAAGGATGCACAGATTCAGGAATGATTATTAGTGTCTGACGACCTGACCAGGATTGTGTGATGACACCGAGCAAGAGATAAAAGGTTTTATGTCCCATAAACTTGGTTCTAGCTTCAGGGTAAACTGCAAGGCTTTTGAAAATGTCTGAATTTGATGATTCTCCGGTAACTGCAAATAGGTGCAAGCATTAATTGCTTGAAACAAGTCCTTAAAAATAAGAACAGACACAGATGCAGGCTATAGGCAGGAAAGTGAAAGAAGAGCTAATTGCTATTTTTCGGTGTATTTTTCAAATCACATTTAATCCTGTGTACATGATTCTGTGGGCGACCCAGCAGCTCCAGCAGTTTATTCATTTATTTAAAACGGCTTTGTAGTTCACCTTGAAAACCACTTCCTGCCATATGGTTATATTATTTCCCTATGCCACGTTTTTTGCTAATTATCAAGACCATTTGCTTTAAAATAGGTGTTTTTAATTTCACAGCCTTGTCTGCCTCTCCTGCTTGATCCTGCCCTGGAGTCAAGAGGCTGTGTCTGTTCATTCTCCATGGCAACAGGCTGTGATTTACTTATTTCAATTTAATTAAAAAGCAGATATCAAATTCTAGGCATTTTATATGTTCCTTATATTAGAAAAATATCAGTAGATCAGTCTCCACAACAGATCTACCAGTCTCAAAAATAAAATTCTTGACCTAAGCCACTGGTTTCTTTCTCTGTCCATCCCCTTTGGAAGAGTTTAGCAGAGGGGGGAGTGCTGTAGCCTGTCCTCAGGTGAAGGTATTTGTATGCAGGTTAGAAATGAAGGCCTGAGTCCTAAATTAGTTTTTCAAGCTCTGTGATTGTACAAATACTAGTTTGTGTTAGTCAGGGGTAGGGAAACATGGGCAGTGACAGACTGGTTGCTGACTAAAGGGGGGAATAGCGTCAAGAAAGGACCTTGGGGGTGGATGGAGAAGCGTGGTGAATTTACTAACCTACAGGTGTTAGGTTTGGTAGAAAATGGATGGAGTGGAAGCAGTGTAATTAACTGCCAAAATTAACACTCCTTTTTGACTTCAATACGAACACACCAATTCTTAATAGGATTATTTTCCCTTGAAGGGCCTGTTGAGATGACTCAGCCTTTGGAGTACCTGCATGCCAGTGGTGGTTGCTTCCTAGGAGAAGCTGTGCCTGCTGAGTTGTATAACTAGACTCAGGTGCTATTTCTGAGCTCTGATAATGTGTGGAAGAAGACAAGTTGGCTGTGCATTTTTATTAAGCCTTAAGGAGCAGTTATCATCAGAAGAGTGCCTGCACAAAACTGCACCTTTGGATTTTTTTTTTCCCCCTTTAGTGTTGCTACTTCCAGTGCTTTTTCATAGTCACGGCTGGCAATTTTAACAACAGATATAGGTTCTTGCTCCTCCTAGCTCTGCCAAAGCCCATGAGGCTATGTCAGAAAACACTGGACTCTCTCCTGGCTTGCTTATCTGCATCGATTACAATTAGATAAAGGGTTTCTAGCTGCAGATTCCTGGTGATCAGGCACCAACTGGGAAGAAACCCTCTTTGAGTCCATGAGGTAAGCAGTTAAATAATGTTTACTGGTAAATCGAGTGTGTTTGGTCTGTGAGTGGTAAAGCTGAAATCTCATGATGTTGTTCCTAATAATAGCAGAATAAACCCGAGCGAAACCTCAAAGTAAGCTTTTGTTTGTTACTGTGTTTAAGCAGATACATTCAAAGAATTTATATCCAACTGGCAACATTCTTAATTCCTTATTACTGGTTTTACTAGAGTACAGTCATGATCTGTATTCTTTAAGAGTGCATCTGTTCCTCTTGCTTATCCAGCTTTGAAGTAGACCTTGCTGATATTAATTTCTGTATAGCCTGTAACCTCATCTATAAAATGAAGGGAATACTTCATACAGGCAGCTGTGAAGTTACATTTATTGTCTGTAAATTGCTTCTAGTAATTGAGCAGAGGAGGTGGAGAGAAATAAAGACAGTGGAGTTAATATGGGCTTGGGGTTTTTTAATAAAAGAAAAGCATTATTTTTGTTCATCTGATGATGTAGAAGCTAATGGGAAAAGAAAAATGCACCCTGAAACTAACTGTTAAGTTTGTGATGAAAACAGACATTTCTTTAACATAGTGATGAAGGCAGCCATCTTGTTTGAAAATAACAGAGTCCAATTTAGAAATAGAAGATTATTATTGGGAAGATTATTATTGGAAATCCTGCAGTACCTCTTGTATTTTCTGTCTAGTTTGGTTCTGCTCAGTTTTAGTGTTGTTTTTTATCTGCATGGCTGCCTTCATAAATGCTACTGGTAAGGACACCTTAATAATAGGTAGAACTACCAGTTTTAAGATTATTAGCAAACACCTTTGTTGCAGGCTTTTCAGCTTGGCCACTTGTTTCATGCTGACCAGTATCCTTGTTGGCTGAAACTGCAGTTTCACGTGGGTTAGGATAGCTTTTCTTGCTGTGGCTGACCCAATCTAACCACTTGCTCCTCCTCAGAGGGATGATCGTGCCTTGCTCCTGGCTCTGTGGCCATATTCCTTGCCTTGTGGATACAGCTTGTTCAGCTTTCAGAAAGCTAACTTGCCCAAAACCATAAGAAAGTGAATTGTTTTCTCCTGGGACAGAGAGCTGAACCTGTTCACCAGGTTCAGACTCGTATCAGAGCTGCTGTGCAGGAGGGGCGAGATTTGTTTTGCCAGCAGTGAAAGGTAAGAAATGAAAGAAAGGTGAAAATGGGGCCCCCCTTTTTTGGCAGCGGTGACCTATTAGCCTGGTTCAGTTGTAATGTGAAGCCTCACCCTCAGCCTTCATTTTCAGATCCCTCCCTTCCCCCCTGCACTTCTTCTTTCCCTCAGATACACTCATGTGCCTCCAGATGCTGACTTAATTCCCAAGCAGTATTTTCAAAACACGGAAAAAAGGGGAAAAGGTTGAGTTTCACTGCCTCTACTATCGGAGACGTATTGTAGTTCCTGAGAGCCCTGTGAGCCTAAGAATTATTATTAGGCTCATGTATTATTATTAACAGGGTCAAAAAATAGTAGCTGTAATCATTCTTTATGGGGGCAAAAGGAAACTGCCTGGTGGGATAGCTGTAGGCCAAGTTTGTAAAAGGGCCTTCTCCAAACCTGGTGGTGGTGGCTGTTCAGACCGAGACCCCTGGAGCTGGTGGGACCTGGTGATCTGGGATAAATGACAAGGAGAGGAAATGTCTGGAGAATTTTCTGCATGTCGTGGTGAGCCAGGCCTGGAGCTGGGTACCACGGCATCAGGAGGAAGTCTCTCTGTCTCTGAACTGTGGCTTGTAGTTGTTCCAGGTGCTACTGCCTAACTAATTTTCAGACACTAGCAGAAATTGGGAAGGCCTTGTGGGACATTGCTGTGGTATTGTAGAGCGGCGCCATCTTGTTCCAGGGACACGATGAAGCCAGGGGTGAGATGAAGCTCTGGCTCCGTGGGAACTGGCCAAGGCAAACTTTGCTTCTGCTGAGTGGCAGGGATGGTGTTTCTGCCTCTGCTTTGCCTCTGATGGCTCTGTGTGTCTGCATTAGCCTGTGCTGGCTGCAGGGAGGACGTGTGTCCAACAAAACATGTGCCCAAGTATCCGCTTAGCAGGGCACAGTGCAGGTCGGAGTGTGCATTTGGAGATGAGATGGAGGCATCTGTTGGCCTACAGCAATTGCCTTATGGCTAAAGGAGCAGAAACAGTGCCTGTCTGGTGAATTTTCTGCAGCATGGAGGTGGAGATGATGTCAGTGAAGAGCAGTGTGCCAGAGGCAGCAGGATGCAGTGAGCCTGTGCATGTGTGGACTGACCCAGCAGCTGTACTTGGCAGGAGGGGCGGGTTGCAATTGGTGTGGTGCACAAATTAGAAATGTTTGTGCAGCCATTTTCAAATAAGGAAGGTCATAGGGAGGGACGAGGGAATTCGCTCCAGCTTTGAGAGTTAGAGATTTGTTTCATGCTGTATAGTTGGCTGGGTTGGATTTTTGAAGCATTTAAACCTAAATTCTTCTCATTGGTAGTCGAAGACATGGCAAAAGAAAGGTTATTATAGGGTTATGTCACGTTGCATGATAAGATTATACACTGGGTGGCTGTTACAGTGGGTTTGTGTTCCAAGGATGGAGTGAATAAAGGAAAGAATTGGTGCATTGATATTAGATAATGATGCCACTGGATATGGTGAATACAAAGTGTCTTTGTTTTCAGGGCTATGTTTGGGGTTTTTTTAAACTGACACATTTATAAGCCAGCTGCAATATTTTTTTTAAAGACACATTTGTAAGAGTGGGAGCAATATAGAAAATGCTGGAAGTAATCTCATTGAGAACTATGGGTTTTTTCCATTACTTTGCACATGCATGCAGCCTCTGGGGAAGATGTTAGTGAAGGAGCTTGGATTATGGGGGTCTTCTCTGGAGCTGCCATTATTCTGATTGATGTAGTGGGTATTAGCTGGGGGATGTGTACAGATGCATGGGCTGTCTGGGGTTTCATCTCTGCAGTCTCCCTTTTTTTCACTCCTCCTGGATGGAGATATGTATCCTGGCAGATTTATCTTCCACCTACATCTCTTTCTCTTCTCATGTAAATACTTGCTGATTTTTTTTTTTGTTGTTCTTCTTCGGGCAAATCTTCTACTGTGCTTGTAATGGGTGACTCTTTTCTTCTGGCTCATGATGATGGGTATTCCTGTAAGCCAGTCTCTTCCTGGATCACCTTGCTGAATTTTCATGCAATCTGCCCTGTTTGGGGGCAGCTTATCTGCTCTTGCAGTGGTTGCTCTAGTAAAGATCCAGGTATTACAGCTGAATCCAGCTGCCCTTTGGAGTGCAAAGTAATGCAGGAAAAAAAAGCAGCTGTTTTGGGGTCCTGTTTGTCCTCAGATCCGAAATGCTGAGAGCATGTTAGAGTTCCCATGTAGGACTGCAGTAATTAAGTAGTACTGGAGGGAGAGGGAGTAGGAGAGCATGTGATGGTCATTTCAGATAGATTAACAAAGAGGGGCTATTACAGTGCCAGCAGAAGACATCCTAATCTGGAGGTTCCTAGCCAGGAAATATTTTAAAAAGCTATTCCAGAGAGTAAGAGGGAAGCCTGAGAGGTCTGTGCTATAATTAATTGCCCAGATACCACTGGAGAAGCAGTTTGAAGAAGGGAACTCATATTGGGAGCCGGGTGTGGTGTAGGGGGGGAAATGGGAATTTCCTGACTTTCGTTTGCAAAGCTCAAGTATAGAAGAAATTTTAGACAAAATAGGTGCAAAGAAGGACTAAAATTAATAGGTAATTCCATTTTATTTTCTTTTGCACTGCCTGCTCCTGGCTAGTGTTACTTGAACATCAATTGAAGCAGTACAGAGCATGCTTGGGAACTGGAGACATTAAGCAGAAAGAGAGAGCGAATGTGATTAGCTTTGCTTTTCGAGCATTAAGCAGAAAGACGGGCTGAAATGTGATTGCAAACAGATAATAGCAGCAGGCTCCTGAGGCACCACCACAACCCAGCATATGGGGTGATGGATCTAACCATGCCATAGAACTGTTTCTTGTAATAGAAGCTGCTTGTTTTTATGTTGCGGTTGCTGTTGTACTTTCTAATTATCCTATTCATCGCTGTCTGCCATTTTGAGCCTGGCCACGTGGGATGGCTCAGCCCCCTGGAATGTGTGCCCTGTGGAGCACTTCTGCCCTGAATAGTAACAGTGGCTCTGGTAGCGAAAGGGTGGGAGGGAAGAGGTGCCAAGGCTCAAGAGTCCTAGCTATTTTCCCCCTTATTTCCAAGAACAAGGGAAGTAACAGCTGCTGCTTTTGCCCTGTTGGGAAAGATGAGTGCTGGTGTTGTGTGTAAATCTCCTAGCTTCCCTCTGAACGTCCAGGTATTGGGGCTTGTTGGGAGAAGGTTTCTAGTGACCTGAAAAAAGGGCATCTATCAGTTCTACTTACAGTTAATAAATAGAAGTTGGCCTTGCTACACCAGTCACTCTTTTGGCACAGTAGCAGAGATCCGGGAGCCACTTCCAGTCTGGGGCCTCTCTTCCACGCAAAGCAAATGCAGGAAAGAAAGCAGGCAGAGGCTAGGCTGGTGCAAGCTGGAATCAGAGCTGCCGATAGAGCATCCAACACCCCTGCCTGCTGCAGGGGGAGTTTCTGTGTTGTGGTGATCCTTCCCCAAAAATGCCTGCTTTCTCTTCTTTCCACCCAAGGCTTTCATTGATGGAAAGCTTAAAGAACCGTTTCCAAAGCTGGTATGGATCAGGGAAATGCAGACAGAATGGGAAGAGCGGACTTCTCCTTAAAATGTCTGAACAAAGCACAGTAGCAAGAAGCTCACGTGTATGTGTGTGTGTGTATATATATATATATGTGTATATATATATATATATATATATATAAAGGCTAGAAGGAGTGGGTCAGACTAGTGTTTCTGTGACCTTTTCTCAAGCGTGGCTTGCCTTTCCTGCATGCTGCCTCTCCTTCCTTGTCAGGGGACTTCCACTTCCTTCCTGCTGACCTGCAGGGCTGCAGGCAGCCTCCCTACCCTTGTGGCAGCTCCCAGCTCTGGCTCTGAGCCCAAGCTAATAATCCTGACATATTTTATTGGCTTGTGCTCTGCTCCCTGCCTTGCTGTAGGGGAGACGGTGTGTGAGGTTGTGGTTTGCATGACTTCAAGCGTTGCACTGGCCCTGGGGAAACCCAAATCTCGTAATAAGCACCGGCTGAGGATCTGGTAGAGCCTGGCTTTGCTCAGCGAGGCCCCTTATTTCCCTGCTTGCAGGTGACCAGCTAGCACAGATGCCATCTAAACACACCTTCCAATTGTCTCTGGCTGTCCGGATGATTGCCAGCAGTATGAGGTTCGGGTGGAAGTAGGAGGTGTTGATAGCCAGGAAAGGAAAAATTCATCAGGTACCAGAGGAGGGTAATGAAGATCTCCTCTCACCACTCTCTCCACGCATCAAAGCACTCTTAAAAAAAATAGAGCGCTCATCTTTGACCCCCATTAATGACTGGCTTGGTCTGTGTAAGAGTTTTATGAGTCTGTTGATGCTCCCACAGAGTTTAATTATTTAGAGCATGAGGTGGAGGTTTGTGCTTTCACTGCTGATGATGCAGGGTTCAGGCCCTCCTGGCGGGCGGGGGGTTGGTTACAAAGGCAGGCTGGCTGGGAATGCAGCCGCTGGCTCTAAGGAGCCTAAGGGAGGCACGGGCTGCAGCTGTGTGGTCCTTGTCAAGGCTGGGCAAAGCAGCGTATCCTTCTCATTGTGTGAGTTCCACGTGACCTGTCATGTGGAATTCAAGGTCCGTGTCCTTATCATCAGGGCACTTAATGGTCTGGACCTAAGATACTTTACGTGACTACCTGAAGCTGTTGGGTGGGCATACTTGTGGCAGATCCTGCTTGTTGCTGAGCCCCCAGTCAGTGCTAGAGGCTTTAGGGGCTGGCGTGAGACTTTGGCAGCAATATCTGATTGATCAGCCTGAGGCTACAGAACTTTCCCGTTCCCTGCGGCAGCAAGTCTTCGCCTGCCTCTTTTCTGTGACCAGCCCCCTCCTGTTCCCCCCAGATTCTGCTCTGCACTCTAGCAACCAGTTTTCCTACTGTAAAGTCCCATCTTCAACCTGCTGCTTCCTTCCCTTTGCAGTACATCAGCTTGTTCTTGCCCTTCCTACTTTTCCTCACCCAGCACTTCTCTGCTGGTAATCCTTCTGAGACTTGGGAACACAGAACAGATATAAGGAGCAACCAAGGAAGAACAGGGTGTCTGAAAACCTTTGTGCAGCTCATGTTCCCAAACAGGTAGCTGGTCAGCTAGGCCAGGAGTATTTTCCTGATGTCCTGCTGACCATTTGGCCAGGTTTCCACTTCTAGTGGGAAGGTACCAGACTCCAGGTTCAAATGGGATGTGGGCTGGTCTGATGTATTGGCTGGCCAGCTGGAAGGGTCAGATGCTCACCCTCTGGCTGCTTCTGGAACAAGTAAATTCCTTTAGAATCGTGCCACCTCTTATGTTTGTGGGTCCTTAGGGCTTGCAGTTCTCATCAGTGCTGAAATGAAACAGCAGCGACTGTTTGTTGCAAGACTCTAAGTGGAGGCTTATTTCAAGCGAAAGTGGTTAGTGTTGGTGGATTTGGGTTTGGCTGATAGCCAAATAAATTTATGGGCAGACTGGGAAGCCTTAGTTGATGTGGAAGGTTCACACAACATTGCTCGCACCATACAATATCAGTATTGGTGTACTGAAAATGCCTATCACAGCAGACACCGAGCCAGCAGGTCACCTGGTGCTGCTGCTGAAGGCTGAGCTCACTGTGTGTGCTGGGGCTCACTGCTGTTCTCTGCTGCTGTTTCTCACCCCCTGAGCCCAGGGACACTTGAACCTTCTTCTCACATCTGTTCTCCCGCTGTCTCCTTGTACGTGCTTGATCTCCTGTTTACTGCTGTAGCAAGGGCCTGTGCAGGCTCTTGGTTGCATGCCAATGGGCTCTTCATGCTATCCCTATTTACCCTGGATTATCTCTTCCCACTCCTTTCCCTATTCCTATTTAATTTCCTTTGGTATGGGACTAATGTTCCAGGTTGTGTTGAGAGACTGGGTTGAGCTGAGCTGACAGAAAGAGGGTGGAAGGGAAAAAGGGGCTTAGGCGGGTAGATGTGAGTTTCTGCCATCAACTCAGTCTTCAGTGTGTTGATTATTGTGGATCTAGCTAAATCAGCTGGATCTACTGGACAAATGTGAGGTGCTCTGTGTCCTGTATCCATATTCTACTCTGTTTTTCTGTTTTTCTTTTTTTTTTCTCTGAAAATTAATAGGATTCTACCCATTGATGATTGAAACAACACGTGGAGTTTTGGAATGGATCAGATGCATCAATCAAATGTTGCCACATTGCACCCAAAGAGAGGAATGCCATCCAGCTGGGGGTAGGGTCTGTTTTTTCTTTGCCCTCATCAGTGTCTAGAGTTACTGGAAACCTTTTTGGGTTTTTAAATCTCAGAATTTTTAATAGAAAGTATTAGTTTAAAAATTAATTGCTTCATTGTGTGAAAACTTGACTGCTTTCTCTTTTATTGTTGGTATGGAGCAAGGTTGTGCCTCTTTATATTCAGAATGTTATTAATAATCTTGAGGCTTTGCAGGCTTTGGTAAAGAAAACATTTCAGTAACTACTTCAGATATTTTGAGAGGGAAATTTTGTGTTTTAAATGAAAAGTAAATCTATTCTGATTACTAAGAAAGATGAAAATAATTTAACTTTTTTCAGAAATGTCAAAGTTCAGGTTGTTTGTCCTAGTTCTTGAAATTAATGCAAAGCAGACTAATACCCCTGCATAAACTGTTCCCCTTGCAACAGGGGAGAGGAGGCATATCATCAGCAGGAAGTAGCGTCTCTCTGTGTACTGCTTGTGCTCACGTGGCTACTGTGGCAGCAGGTACTGTGTGAGACCTGGAATGAAAAAAAGATTGGTGGGAATGTGAATCTGGAGCCTTGCTCGAGTGTAAAGCACATGTTGCAATCCAAGAAGCAAACCGAAGTGGCTTTTTGGCTTCCTTCCGATTGGTAGAGCATGGCTCCCCGTTATCCTCTTGCTGGTATGCCACTTGGCTGTTCCAGCAGAGAGGCTGCAGAAACAGAACACTTACCTGGCTCTCAGAAGTGGGATGGACTTTCCAGATCAGGCATGAGAAGATCTGTGTGTTGGGATTTGTGTCCAGAAGTAATGCTGTTCCAGTGTTGCTCACTTGAAATCGGAAGCTTCTTACGCTTCACATCAATTTCCTGTTCTTGTTAAAATTGCTTTTGCTTTAAAAATGAAGGGTCTTAAAGCTGAGGGGTTTGACAGTGTGCTGCAGAATGATTCTTTTCTCCTCTGTAAGTTTCCTGAATGAATGATTTTGAAGTAAAGTAGTATTTCCCTGCAGAGCCTGCCTCTGTTAAGTCTTTAGACTGTTACAGCAACAGTGAGAGTACTAGTTCAATATTAATAATTTATATGTGTTCCTCATTTTGGACCTTTGTCAGTCATTTCAGCCTTGGCAGGCTGGAAGAGATGAGAAAAGTATGTTTAAGTTTTGCTGCTGTTCCCTCTGCATGAGTTCTCAAGGTAGGCAGAGCATTTGGGTCTTCAGAGCATGTCTATCTGGAACCTTTTAGCGGTGCTGAATTCACAGAAGTAATACCAGAAAATAGCGTAATGATGTTTCATTTCAGTCATCTCTGCAAAGGGCTGTACTGCTTTTGTTGGACAAGTGTGGTTCAGATGTTTGCGAGCTTTCCTTGGTTGCAGGAGGTGAGGGGAAGGTGAATTTTTTATGGGTTCCTCCTGTGGGATGAGCCCAGCCAGGGTTTTGATGCATGTCCATAATCAACCCCAAATGTATCTGTGCTGCTGGAGCTGCACGTAACTTTCTTCAAAACTAGGCTTCATGTCCTTGATTCTCTCCCTTACTCTCTTCTAAAGGGAGGGAGATGGTCAGCTAGTTTGAGTGTTTCCTGAGTAGGTCTTGCTTGAAGGGAGAAGCAGAAGACTGAACCAAATGAAAATGAGTCTTCAGAAACAAGGCTGATGAGAGGATGTCACCAGAGAACTCAGCTGGTTTAAATACAAAGTGTTGCAGAATTCTCTTCTGGAGTTTACTGTTGCAGGTTTGTGCTTGGTGTTAGCAATTATCTGAACACCTTTCAGCTTGGCTGGGGACTAGGTACTTCCTCAGATCTTGTTGGAAGCATGACACTGTGTTTCAGGGAGCTTTGGAGGGCCAGTGGTGTAGCATGCATGAGCTTGTTGAGGTGTTTCAGCAAGCCTGTGTTCTTGCAGGCAGGCACTGAACAGTTTGAGTCAGATTGGTCCTCTTAAGTAGTATTTAGCAAGCAGGTAGGTTGTTTGCAGGAAGTTAGAGAGTTAGCTCCCATTTGTTACTCATGTTCCAAAGTGGTTGATTCACCTCAGGCAGTGGGAGACCCACAGATTCTGTACTGCTGGGTCATGGATGGATGGATGGATGGCACTGTTGAGGAGAAAAGAATGTTCTGCAAGGAATCTGTATCTTAAGCTTGAAAAAGATTTTTAGAATTGTTGGTGGGGGAAAACTGATGTTTCTTTAAAACTGGATTATATTGTTTCAAATTTAGTTTTTGACTGTCCTGGCTTGGAAAAAAGTTTGGCTCAAAAGTCACTCTGTGTGTGCAGAAGGGTGTCTGCAGAAAGATGAATGGGTAAGAAGAAACTTGGTCTAGTTGTTTTATGTTGCACTCACTAAAAGAACTTTTAATTTGAGAGGGAATTTTTCACTATGGTTTGTACTTTTGTATTTCAAACATACTCCCTTCCCGGATTCTCTGTTTTGTTAAATTTTCCTGAGTGCTTGTATGTACAATTTGAAGAAAACAGGATGTAACTGACTTAAAATTTCTTGAACTTAAATTTTAATACTTAAATTGCATAACTAAATGGGTTGGCTGCTGCGAGATGGTTATAGTTCAGAAAGAAGCTATAGATGCCTTGTTGGACTTCAGATGCCTCCGTTGCACCAATGAGAATTTTTTTTTCCTTTTTCTCTTTTTTGGACTGATAAGCCGGGAGCCTTACTCCTGGCTCTGCACTTGTGTGCTTCATCTAGTGTGCATATGCATTTGTAACAAAAGACTGCAAAGCAGCACTGGTTCATTTCACAAAACAGAGGGAATTGTGAAGCTGAGTTGGAAGATTCTCTTTCCTCTTTTTCCTTCTTTTTTGGCCCCCTCTCCCTCCTCTTTACAAGAAGTTACTTTAAATAGGGAGCTGTTCAGCAGGTTGCAACTAGAATTCTATAATAAGATCTCTGTTCGCTCTCCCTACTTTTTCACATGCAAAGTTGTGGCTGTAATTATATGACAGCTGCCCTCTTGGCTGACATGCAGCAGATTGAACTGGGGATCTCCAGAGCTAAAAGTGTGAGCTGCTACTCTCTGAGCTAAAGCTCTATAGCTGGAGGCTGTAATGATCTATATCCTTCATGACTGAGTGTAGAAGGGAGCTGCAAAAAGCACTTGCTGAGTTATGGTGCATACAGGGTACTTACTGTGTACATGGTTACTTCCCAGGTGTGCTGGAAGCTTTTTTTGAGTGGTTTGTGATAATTGTACAAACTGTTGTCAACTCATGGGTGCTTTAAAATGATGATGTGTTTTGAAGCCTTTCTACCTTAAAAAACTTTACTAGCCTGTTAGTCAGGCACAGACATTTGTTGCTGTATGTGTAAGTTGTGCTGAGCTCGAGGTGCCCTGATGTTACTGGAGTCCTTGAACTCTAACGCAGTGTAAGTAATTGTTACCCATGTTGAATGTAGTATGAAAAATTCTACACCACCAGTGGCATTCAGACAAGTTTGCCTTTATGCTTTGCCATTACAATAGGTTTTTCATAGACGGCACCGTGGGAGCTTTGTAAAAGCAAAGGAGGGAGAAACTGGAATTGCTGGAATCTCTCCTGTTTCCTCAGGACCAGGAAAATCTGAGCAGTGCCAAAGTTTGTTAGGCTGAGGAAAAGTGAAGGGAAGCAGAACCATATGGAGCTTCATGAGTGGTGTCAGCCGTGGGTAGCTTCTGCAACCAGTGTTGTGGGAGAGGGGAAGTGTGTTACAAGTTGAGACATTAATTTTGAACTTTGTGAGACATTAGTTTTTGAACCCTTAACACCTCTTTTCCCCACATCCTGTCACAAAAAAAAACCAACAACAACCCAAAAACCATAACAACAACAACAACAACAACAAACCCCCAAACCAAAAGGAGATAGGCATCTGCTAGCTTTAAATATGGCAGTCGATCTGAACAGTTCCAAACCAAGGTGATCTTTTCCCATTCAAAAAATAGAAAAACCGAAATATGTAAGGGATGCAATTAAATGTTAAATAAAGTATAAACTGAAACAGTCTTTCAGACCTCACACACTTAAGTTAGTGCCAGTCCAGTGTGTCAGAAACTTACTTGATGTTGTATATATTATCAACAAGGACATTTTCTGCTGTAAGTTAAGATAATCTCCATGTATGTTAGGCCATGTCCTATTACACAAGTCTGACCTTACTCAATCACAGTTTAGGAAACACCCTCCACCCTAGTTGGGTCCTCCACTGCCTTTCTTTGCATGATTTCATGCACACGGAGTTAATATAAAGATGCCTGTAGCACGACCTAAGAAATTATTATTTCCTCACCTCTCATTCCTGTCCTGTGCCACCATCAGCCCATTGGTTTTGAGGATGCAGCCATTTGCAGGACCATGCTGTAACATACATCAGTTACCTGCTGTGGGTTAGAAGCCCCATTCCTCCAAATACTTGAAATGACCCAGGCTACAGGGATCTAGTCCATGGTGCTGCCTTGCAAGCAGCAGTGTTGGCAGAACTGGAGAGGTGATGTTTTTCAGAAAAGGCAGAGGAATGTTCTTAAGTTTGTGTTACTCCTGAGGCATCTTATGAGACTGTCCCTATCAGGCAATCTGACCAGTCTTGGGCTTGATTCTCTACTGCCTGTCCCACCACTCCTTGCAGAGAAATGGGATGAGGATTCTTCCGCTTCCCGTGGGAGCCTGTTCCACAGCCTAATAGACTTTTCTGTCAGGAAACATTTCTTGATTGTGCTTTAATCATGAGTGTCAGACTGCTGGTCCCTGGGATGACCTTAGCCTGCATCAATACCAATGCCTTCCTTGCACGTGCTGCCTACAGCCTGCTCCTCCTCCAGCATTTATTGTAGGCCTGTTTCAGCTGTAGGCAGCTGTACCTTGGCTCAAACTCCACTGTCTTTAGCTCTGCTGTTGAAGGCTGTTGCAGAAGTTGAGATCTCGCAGCCCACATCAAGGGTCTGACTTGTGATCTGAGATGGACTTGTCACACGAGTAGGTTTTCAAGAATCCAGGCTGCTGGCAAGTAAGGAAATACACACTGAAGCAGCATTCGTGTGTGTGTCTGCCTTGGATAGAGCCAAGTCCAAGGAATCTGTTATGGCACAGCTATCCCATGACCTAATTGTGTTGCTGTCAAATCCGAAAGTGTGGGTAAGACTCCAGTATATTCCTGCAATTAGTTTAAAGCAGGGCTTTCAATTTCTTTTGCATGACAGAGTTTGTGCTGTCTATGTTGAAGCAGCAAGGAAGAGCAGCCCAGCCAAGCTGTTCATCTGTGAGGCTGTGGAAATACCAACCATGAGGCTCTGCAATGAAGGCTCTGTATGCGGTGTATCCAATCTGGCAGGTGTGGGTGAGGAGTCTGCCTTGCTAGCTCCTCAAGGAGTGGCTGGTGGCAGGTAGGCCAGGTTGTGGTGGCTGGCTGTGAGCAGATGGACAGGTTTCCTGGGGAGAACAGCATGCACCCACTGTGTCACAGCCCTGGCATGCACTATAGTATGGTGGCTCTAGATTTCCCTCCCCAGCACATGGCTGTTGTTTTGCACATGCGGACTTCATGAAATCATTTGATACTTTTCAGGTCTCTTCTCTTTGTTGCTACTTGCTGAACCTCCTCACTTTCTTGTATTCCCTTTCCAAGGTAGGATGAGTAGGGTGTGTTTTGGTGCTGCAGAGGCAAAGCAGATCTTTGACTTGCATCTTATCATTATGAAATTGACACTGTTTTCTAGTCTGTTTCTAGTACCGTCAGTACCCTCCTATCTGCTTCTATAATTTTGATAGACCTTGTTGTGTGATGTCTTTTTAAAGAATGGATGTAATTACTCCAGAACCAGGGGATGGTTATGTATGAACTGTTTGGATAATGACCCATTAAACTGTTCACAACCAGAATGGTTGTGACACCAGAGATCTGAAATAGCTTTCTTACTGTTTCTCCTGATCCCCTCCTTTGTGCCCAATGTGGACCCTCTGTATCCTCATCCTGCCTCTGTGTCCTCCAGTTCATGTCCTGGTTCCCTTCTGCTCCTCGCTGTTCTGCCAGTGAGTTACTTCTCTGGTGTCCCCACACAGTTCCTCCTCCTCACCAGCTGAGGTTTCTTATCCTCCTTGATCCTCGGAGGTCTTTGTCCGCCTTTCATTGGTGCTTTGCCATTGTTGGGTTCTTCCGCAAGCTCTGCCTTTCCTGACTGTACAGCCCACTTCAAAAGGGAGAGCTTTTTGCTTTTCTCCATTCCCGTGGGAGAAATAAAACTTCTGTCTCGTCTAGAGGTGCATAAAACATGGCCACACTGTCAGCAGATTTTTGGTTTGTTTGTATCCTCTTTGTCTTAGATCATCTTTTCCCTGTAAACCATGTATGAAGTATCCCTCTTCCCTTTGTTTTCATGGGCTTTGCATGCAGTGTCTTGCTCCCCTGGGACTAAGTGTCATGCCTGTTGAATCCGAGGGTGTTGTTTTATGAGGGTTGTTTTCAGCAGTCCCTGCTGCTGCTCCTGAGCTACTTGTTCAGCTGTGCCAGTGCAGCTGAACGTGCTGCTGCACATTGAACTGGATCAGGGAATTGATCTGGATTAAAGTAGCCAAGGTGGAGAGGAAAGCTGCTTAACCCAGCGATTTGTTCAAAGAAATACTTGAAAAACTACAGTTTAAGAGCACTTTGACTTGATAGCCATTTGACTAACAACCCCCTGGTATAGAAATCCCTTGTTTAAATGCAGAGTTGCTGCCTCCGCCCTTCAAACCCTCCTCCCGAGCTATTAAACACCAGCGGCCACCCTGCTTCAGGCTTAGAGCAGCTGCTGCAAGTTAAGATGTGCTGTGCAGCCTCTCTGGGATACATGGGACACGATGCTGTTTGGAAGGGATGAGGACCCCCTGGAGTAAAAATGGATGTGTGTCAAAGTGTGCAAAATCACCCTTTTGTGGAACATAGCAGACTGAGACAAAGCTTTGTGCTTTTTTATTGTAAATGCTGGTCTGGTTTTACCCTGAGCCTTAATAATGTTCCAGGATGTTGCTGTGTCACTAAGTGTGGGAAACACATCATACCTTGATGCTGGCTCGAAATGTTGAAAATGCTTCCCTCTGCCCTTCTCTGTGGGACACATTTAACCTGCCCCATCCCTCCCGAGCTGCTAGAATGGAGCCCTGTCTGGTGGCTCTGCTCCTGCTCTTCCCCTCGGCTTTCTCGCACCCTTCCCTGCCTGATCCGTTCATGTGCTCCCGAATTCATGCTGTCCAGGGTTTAATTTTTGTTTAAGATCTTCGTTCCTTTAATGACAGCAGGAACCGAAGGCAGTTCTCTGTGGGGGCTGTGGTACGCGGCTGTGCTTGAGGTAATGAGACTTGATGAAAACCTCTTGTTACTGTGGCAAGATTTCTTCCTTCTCTGTGTTTAAGAAGGGGGGGGGCAGAGGAAAAGAAAAAGTGACAGACCCTGCTGGGTATGTTAATATATTTTTAATGGCTTCCATGTGGCTAGCTGAGGACTTATTTGTCCAGCCTGCGAGAAAAGGGTAGCAGCATGTTATTCTTGTGCACCTTTGAGCTTAGCTGGGAGTTGAAATGGGAGAGAGGGAAGGTTGAGTGAAAATTTCACAGAAATCCTGTTGATAAAAATGAAATCTGCTAGAGAAAGATTGGATCCCGGATACCTCCTCCCCTCCCCCTCCCCAAATCTTCCCTTTTTTCTGGAATATTCCACTGTCTGCAATCATCAAGAGAGCTACTGTCTCAGATTATGGTATTTCTACCAGTGGTGAGGGGAGAGATTTTTCTGAAATAATTGCTGTATTTCTGGTGAGAAACAAAAGGGTTTATGCTATGGTGGCACGCTGGGGAAGGGAGGGGGCTGGCGGGGATGCAGGGCGGATGCTGGGCATTTTCCCCTTCCAGCCTTAATATGCTAGTTAAGCTGCAGGCAGGATGAGGCTGGTGGTCTGAGCCGGCTGCCCGGGGCGATGAGGGGTTTTGCTGCTTTCCTGTTCCAAAGGCTTGCAGAGCACTGCCGGGGTTGAGGGGCAGCCAGGCTGGGGCAGCTGTGGGTTCTGGGGGTCAGGAGCCAGGTGCCTAGGGCGGTAGGTCAGAGCAGAGATGTGCTTGATGGGGCTGTGAGGAGAGCGAGAGCTGCCTGTGAAACATTAATGCTGCATAGCCCTGGTGAGAGGGGGAGAGAGCAAACAGCGAGGAACCCTGGCACTCGGTGTGTGCTGATTAGGTGGAAATGCCAGGAAAGAATGGCGCTCGTGACACGTTGGCAGATTGGCTGGAAGGGTTATGGTATGGTGAGGTACAATGGATTGAGTCCACTCCCAGCCAACTCCTGGTGCAAGAGGGTTGGGAAGCAGTGACATCTCTCTTCTGTCCTTGTGTTCTCATTCTTACAAAATCCCAGTCAAGCGTGACAAAACCTTAGGGCAGGAAGGACTGAAAACCAGGTAGACACCAAACTAGGGTTTTCCCTGCTGCCAGCGACTTGTTGTTCCTCAAGAAACAGCTACTGTGCCAGCTCTATATTTCCCCTGTATTCAGTGACAAGCTCATCTCTCAATGTCCACTTAACGGAGATCTGTCCACCCAGTGTTGAAACCACATGGCTTGTGGGGCCTCCTCCAACTAAGGAAGCCAGTGCATGTGAGGCATCTCTTGTCAAAGCCATAGAGGTGTGCTAGCATCTCTTGAGGCAGGTGCATGGCTGGTGTCACTGCTGGGAGGATGTCAGGAAGTCATTTTCTTGAGTCACTGCCCAGTCCTGGAGCAGCGTGTGTGAGTTGGCAACAGCCCTCGCCTGGCTTCTTGTTTCTGAGTGGCTGGAAAACATTCCGCAGCAGATATGCCTCTTCTTGGTGGCAACTTCTCTGGGTGTTCCTGAGGCAGCATCCCTACAGGGTCAAAGCTGTATTTTGGGGGGAAAATTAAAAATTTGATGTCTGTTTAATTTTGGAGCCAAGAAGTAGTGCTAGACTGGCAATTCTTGGGATATCCTTTGTAGCCTGCCCCTGCCAATGTACCAGATTGCTGACTCCCAGCCAAACTGGCCCCTCTGATTTTTAAGTCTCACAAAAACAGTTTGTGGGAGATTTCTTTGAGAATACTGTAAATTTCTTTGTGTTGCGGAAGACTGGAAGAACATATGGCGAGTTACTGATATCTGTCTGAAAGGACAACAACTTGTTAGCCTGCACTGACCCGATTGCTTGGCTGATCTGACCATACCCTTATTTACATTGAAATTAACTTTCAGCTGATTTAGTAAAAATAGGTTTAGTAGTGAAGCAGGCAAATCAGGGATACATTTGCATTCCATATAAATCTGTCCATACAGGCATTTTATGTTTGCTTAAAGTACTTCAGCTTACCTCTCCTGTGTGCCCTTCTTCAGGCAAGCCCTAGTTTTTGATGAGTGTCCACTGCTTTCTTAACCCACTTTTCCAGTTGGGCTGAAGCTGCTGACAGCATCATGACTTACCCAGGAGCATGAGTGAATGTGAATTGGCACAAAATAAAAACCAGGGACCCACCAGGCTCCCAGCCTTGTAAATTCTGGGTTGTTGAAGTCCTACTTTGCTTGAGTAGCCAAAAATAACAGTCAGTTAATACACTCATATATGATTATTTTTACTCAAGCCTCTTCCACTGATAGTATGCTTATTAAAAAAATTGAAGGTTTTTGTTTTTTCCCTTGAGCATGCTTTCTAGTGTTAAGTCTAGATTAGTTTTACAGATGACCCAAAGGGAATGTTTGTTTTAAACTAGGCTTGTACCAGTTAATCTCCCCCATTCACCCCATCATAATGGATTTAAAAAGTGGTACTGTCATCAAACCTGATATATCTAAGGCTGCAATAAAGAGTAATGTGTGCTGTGTTTTAATTTTTTGGAGGCCTTAGAGAACTGCTGCTGAGGTATAATGGATGTTTCTGTGAACTCTAATACTTTAATTGTAGGTAAGAGAATTTTGCATGTCTGCAGCTTAAAACAACTCAATAAATACAAGTCTTGGTATAGTCAGTAGCAAAATCAAGTGAAGGCCATCCAGAATTTGTTGTGGGCTGAGTAAAATCCCATTCCCTTTTAACAACACAGCTTTCAGTTTCTCACTGTTCAGGATATATAATTATCTTGACCCACTGATTCTCATCGTCTTTCATTCTAGAAAAAACTTTCATTGCTGGATGGGTAAGATGGGGAATGTAAAGGAAATGGCCAGAATTTTTGTCTTGACATTTTTATGTTGTATGTTTTAAAAAATAAAATCACCAAACTACAACGAAAACAAAATCACAAAGTCACATGCACATGTCTGTTTTTAATTTTAAGGATTATTGTAAGGTTGTCTCTAGCAATCTCATGCCACAGGCCTGTAACTGCACCATACCCTCTTCTAAGATGCATTTCCATAGTCCTGATTTTCTGTAGGCACAAGGCTGTACAACATGGTCTTCTTGCCTTCTAGTTGTTTACTGAGGACACTGGTTTCCATAAAATGAGGCCATTGGAGAAGGTCTCAGAAGATCACGGAGTACCTTGCTGGTGTTGCATGCATGTAAAAAGTGGGCATGTTATTTTCTGAGGGGGAAGGAGCGGTGGAAGGAGTTGAATTCCCTTAGCAGGAAGGTGCGCACGCAAGGCTGGGGGAAGGCAGCTGACATAGGTGCCCTTCAGCCCAGTGAGGGTGTCCCAAGGAAGTGGCAGTGGGGTTGGTTCATTGACTCAATAACGCTTCACCCCAAGCTCACCCCCTTGCCTTTCCTCTCGCTTCCTTAGCCCTTCCCCCGCCTTGGGAATCTGTGTCTGGGGAATTGGGAATTGCAGCCTTTGAACTGCACCCAGCAGCTCGTGGTGGCGGTTTCGGCTGCTGCTAAATCAGCCAGCTGAGCACCTGCTGTCTCCTGCTAAGGGAACTGAGCAGCCAGTCATTTGTTGTTAAAGTGACAATGTCAAAATAAAAATTCTGTTTTCAGAAGGCTCTTCCTTGCATTCCTGAATAATGCACTGGATTACTAAACTAAATGAAATTTAAGAAATCACATTGGTCTCCCGTTTGTAGCCAGAGGGGATGGCCTTCAGCATCAGGTATGAATTACCTACACACCCTGCAACCACAACTTCATGTGCTGAGGTCAATAAATTGACTTCCATGCAGCTTATTAGGTGGGGCTCTTTCAGATGTGACCTTATTAAAACGTGGAGTCCTCTCTGGATGATGGCAATCCCATGACTGTTTCCTTAAGTATAGGGGAGAGTCTTGTTGCAGTGTCCTTGACAAAATCTCTTTCTTCCCCAAAATACCTGCCAAGAGGGGCATGGACCAGTTGTTCATTGAGCTTTAGACATGATTGCAGCACGTTGCTGAGTGAACAGATTCTTCTGAGGAGCATCAAAGGCAAATATTGGCCTCATGCTAGTGTAAGGGCTAAGGCTCTTCCCTGAACGGGTAGCTGTGTATTACACTTGATCACATTATTTTGTAGGTGAGATTCCTGTTTTTCATTAAAAAAAAAAAAATCCCAGCTTTTCCAAGCCAGCTGTTGTATCATTTCATAACCTCAGACTGTTTCCTTCTCTGCTTCTGACCTTTCAGTTCGTTTCTGTAGTGTTTCAGAGGTGCTTCCTTCTCTGTCTCCTCTTGAACTTCCTACTCCCATTCCTCATGTTCTTGGCCACATACCAGCATTGAAAAGCCTTTGTGCTCGGATGGGAGTTTAAAACTGCTGTGAGATACTTAATATGTGGAAGACAATACTGACTTGCCACAGACACACTGGAAGGAGAAAGGAGTGACCTGGCATCCCAGGGTGAGGTGTGAGCTAGCACCTGCTCTTCTCTCCCTGCCTCCTGAGAAAGTCAAAGGTTTCTGCTAGGGAGTCAGGTCTCTGCTCCTGCTTATCTTCCAGTGCTCTTTTCTGGCTCTTTACATCCTTGTTCACAACATCTTGGGTGGCACAAAGTAGAGAAGGGGTCTTTGTTCCTGGTACGGGCTCTTTTGTCAGGAGGGAAAGAGGAGCACTGTGGTTTGGGCACTGTCCCTGGCTTTGGTTCCCCTGTTCAGATGCTCTGCTGTCTGCAAAATGGGGCTGTTGCAGCCCACAGGGCTGGGGGATGTGCCTGCTTACAGACTGCAAAGCACTCGACAGCGGGAGAAGGGAAGACTGTGGATCGACAGCTGCAGAGCTGCCCCTGCCCTGCGGTAGCAAAGTGGAATTGGCACCTTGGGCTTCACTGGGAAACAAGAGGGCAAGAGCTAATAAAAGATCAGTTTCTAATCTTCTGTTTTGGGGGAAACGCTGAGCAGCAGCAGAAGTGCTGGAGCTGTTGAGCTACAGATTGCTGTGGCTTGGCTTAGTCTTGTTTCACATTATAATGATTTTCTGTGAGCTTGTGTGTGTGTGTTTGTGTTAATGAAGGCTTTGGTTCCGTCCAAGCTGTTACCACTGGTCCACAATTTCTTGGTTTTTTTCACAAGTAAGTGAATTTTCCCAATGTCCTACCTCTCTGTATGCACACACATGCACATGTGTGTGCATTTGGGCATCGTTCAGGATGGAAAGTGCAGTGGAAATGTAAAATACTATAATTACAGTGCAGTGTTCATTTCTATTTTTGCTCTGCAGTCAGCTTGGCAAGGAGAACTCTGTGTCTGGGCAGTCTCATATCTGATCTGATCTATTTGTCTGTGCTTTTTTGCATTGTGGTTTACAGCCCTGCAATTGAAACCTTCAAGATTACTTAAAGATGGAACAAGAGTGTGCTTCCACTGAGCTTTGTAAAGGCCATTTCTTCTAGTGCAAAATAATGGGCCTAAATGAGTTGACAGTGCTCCTTTTAAATCCACCACTTGGTTCCTGAGGGGGCGGGGGCGAGGAGGTAATGTATAGGTCTTACAGGAATAAAGCCAGTGTTTTGTGCTCCCCTGCGGCTCTGCAGCAGTAGCTCACTGACTGACCCTATTAGCAGAGCTGTGCTGTCAGCGCGGGCCAGTCCGCTGTGTGCACGGGGAGCTGAGCTGAACAAATAGCACCAAGTTAGGGGTTCCGACGAGGCTACGGCAGGGACTGCCACATGGGGAAGGAAAGGGATGCTCCCTTATAGCTCAGTGGTAAAAAATACCTGAGTCTCTCCTTCTCTCTGGTTGTTTGAAGGTGCAGCTGTGGCAGTGACAGGTCTGAGGAGTTCCGGTACAGGCAGTGCCTTGCAGTGCTGTAGAAAAGCAGGTGGGGTTACCAGAGGGGTGCATTTCTCTCTGAGCCACAGCTGACTCCATGCACCAGCATTGCTCTTGAAGAAGCTGCAACGAGTACTGGAAACTCTTATGGATGAGAGGTAGAGCTGAGGCCTTGATCAATCGATTGTTAAAGATCCCACTGCACTTCTCATGAGATGAGGGGACAGTAACCTCAGTGTCCTGGCCAAATTCCAGTTCATTACTTTCTGCCTGTCTAAAATTTCCCCTTTCCCTCCCCCTGCCGTTTATCCTGGAGAAGTTATCATTTGCTTCCTCTCCTAACGACTCACGGGTAATGCTGCTGGCACACAACTGATGCTTTATTTCATCCTGGTGATGAGGGAGTGATCCCTGTGGTTTGGGGTCTTTGGGCTGGAAGAGGTGCTATGGAAACACAAAGATGTTTGGAGTGTACACATATATACAAAAGCACTGTTGGCTACTATTCCCTTCAGCTGCCGTTTCGGAACAGGTAAACAGGTTTTCCAGCTGCATCTTCCAGCTGAATCCAAATCACAAATGTGTGTGTATGTGTCTTCAGTGTGTGTGTGCGCAAGCCTGTCTCTTCCCCCCCTCCCCTTTCGTCTTGGAACAAGAAGAATGTGTCAAGCCCTCTGGCTGCAATCCAGGACTCTCCGTGGAACTATAAATCGACCCGTCAGGGAGGGGGAAAGAGATTAACGTTGGCCGTCTTCATTAGTGAGTCCCCAGAGGAAACCGGGTCTGCCATGAGCCGTGAATGAGACCAGCTGAGAGAGGAGGGGGAGAGCTTGCGGTTTTTATCACTGCCTCCAGAGACCCTGGAGGAGTGGAGGAAAAGAGTGTGATAGGGATGGGAGGATGTAAAATGAAGGAAGCTGGAGCTTTCCAGCACATCGCTCGCTCCCTCATTGGTGGGCAGGTAGCTGTTTGCTGCTCCTCCGCGCCAATCCCTGACCCGTGAGCCCATGTGTGTGGCTGGAGTACTTGGCATGCTAATTGGGAGCAGAGAGGAGCGAGCCCAGTGGCAGTGCAATGCCCTGCCATGCTAAACAAGTGCCAGTAATTGCATTCAAGGTACTTTCATTATGTCAGATTTTTCGCAGAACCAGAAAAGTGCATTTATCATGAGCAGCGTAATTCTTCCTGGGCATTGCTTGGGGGGTGTGTGTGCTTAATTCCCTGCCCCCTCTGCCTCACGGAAAGATGAAAGTAATTTTTGCCTTTTTTTTTATTCTCACTTGCACACTGATTTTTACAGATAGCTTCTTTGAGCCTCAAACAACAATCTCATTCTTCCTCGTACTGTTTATTGTATATGTTTGCACTGCAGGCTCATGCAAACACATGCACGCACTAACGCACACATGTGCTAATTGTTGTTTTTCTGGCCTGATGGAGGATATGGAGGCTGCAACTGCAGCTGGTAATGTTTCAGGATCCCTTGTAAAGTCCCTGGGAGCCTGGATTCTGGTGATGCTCCTACCAGTAAAATCTGGTTTAAGCTGGTAGTTGTCTTCCCCCCCCCGCTTCTTGCAGTGAGTGACGCAGGCTCGACAGCTCCAGATAGTGATGCTCTTTATTCACCAAGCAGGCATCACACATCGTGGCAACACCAGCTATGCATGCACACTGTTCTGCCAGGGTACCTTGCAGTGACCTGAGGGGACCAGGGAGAGAGAGGCCTCTTGTCTGTGCCCATGTGGTCTGTGTCACCTCTGCAGCATGACAAGAGAACCAATTAGTGTCAGTTGTGGTGGCAGTTCTTACTGATGGGGACAGAGACCTGGCTAAGATGTGAACTGAGACATCATACATCTTCTCACTCTGCCTCCCTGTGGGTCTCTGGGGTGGGGAAGTCACACTTGGGAGCAAGGGAGCTCCTGGGAAACACAGCCAGTGCCTGCAGCCACTCTGGTTTCCGGAGGTGCAAGTGACCTTTGCAGGTGATTGGGCAATCTGCATGGCAAAAATCTCTGCTAAAACTTACTGTTCTCTTCTCCCTGCCCTCTCATGGCTGTATTTTTGTTCTCTTGCTGTTTTCCCCGTAGACATCTGACTGCCCTCAATACCAGCACAGCTTCCCGTGTTTGCTTTACCTTGATATCCACAGTCCTTTGTAAAATGTGGTGCAAGGCTTAGCTTTTGCTTTCACACTCGCCACCAGAGCTTAGACACCTTTGGTGTGGAATTTGTCATCTTCTTGAAATTGCTTTTTAACTAGCCCTTGCAACAAAACTGTGACTTGTGCTTCTAGGCAGTTAGTATTTACTAAGTTAAGTGATGCTCCTTGGTAATAAGTAAAAGTAATACCATGTTTCTGATATTGGCAGATTTTTAAAAAAATATTTTGTTAGGACCAACCCATAGCCTCCAGTCCCCAGCTTCAGGTGTTCACAGGCAGAACTGGACAAATAAATAATGGTTCAAACAGAAATGTGGACAGGAAGGAGAACAGAAAGCTGGAGCAGAGGAGCTGCTGTTTGCATGAAAGGAGAGCACTCCTGGTGCTAAAATGTGGTATTTCAGGTGAGTCAGCCCCAGACTTTGTCTAAGAGCCAGGAATCCTGCTGCTTCCTAGTTCCCTTTTACAGCTCTCACTGTTCCCAGCTGAGGAGCACACACTGATGTTTTGCCGTACCTTGGAAGGAGAAGAAATAAATTATGATGAGTAGAAGGGTAACTGCACTGTGGTGTGTCGTAACACACCACCAGCTATGGTGCCGCTAATGAACAAGCTGATGGATGAGTTATTTACTCCATGGTCTGGAGGGAAGAAGCCACCTTTGCTGACACCCACCTCTGAGCAGTGTGAGGGCTCTGCATCAAGAATAGTATGTCACCTGCAGGAGCAAAACCACGCTTTTCCTTGTGCAGCTGGATGCCCTTTGGAAAGCTCCAGTTCAAGCATGATCCTCCTTAGCTTGTGGTGTGGCCTGAGGTGGTTCAGTCTGTGAGGCAACCTGCTGCCAGCTGAGGTGGAGGTCTCTGCTCCTGTGGGACCTCTGTCCTGGTGGAAGAGTGGAGGAGGCACAAGGGGACTGCAGCCTGCTGTGGGGGAAAAGTGCTGCAGTAGATTAAAGCAGCTGCTGAGGGACTCCTCCAGTGAAGCTTGAAATCAGATTGTTTGACAGACATCGTGTTAGAAGCACCTGGCTGGTTCTGTTTGCCCCACAGCTCCCTACCTCAGAGAAAAAACAAGGATTTTCACTGCTCCAGAATTGCTTTACTCTTCCCTCTTCCCTTCCCTTTGCTATGCCCCAGAGGGTAGATTGCCTGCCTGTAGTGAGCCACGGGTGTCTGCTGGAGGTGGAGGGTGGTAGAAGGCTTTGGGAACCCCTCACCCCAATGGCATTCCCTTGTCTGAGAGCTTATGGAGACATGGGTTGGTTTAGTGTGATTTTATTTCTTTTCCCAGCTCTGATTTTTGTTCTGCCTCATTTGCATATTGTGGGGTTTTTTTCCAAGCCTCTGCATCTCCTTTTTGCTTTTTTTTTTAAATTATCTTCTCTCTGCTAAAGATTGCTCCCTAACTCTCAAATGTCCCTCCCCCGCCTCACTCCCCCCCCATCCCCCCCTGCATTTTTCTTTCATCCTTTGTTCTTGATTGCTTGTGCCCGGGAGCAAAGAAAGGAAAAGGAAAGGATACCATCTTTCTGTGAAATACAGGAGAGAGAAATAGGCAGGCAAGCAAAGTTGTCAGCCTGGCAGAGTGAGACTGAATCCATCTCAGGAACATGCTGCACCCCTTGAACATGGGATTCACCTTCTCCATTAATGCTTGCCATGCTCTTGCCATGCCCTGGATGAGACTCCCCTGCAGAAATGTAGCTTTTGGCATCTGCTGCCCCAGGGGGCAAAAACCTGCCTGCTGTGTCTATGTCAATTGCTACCAGAGTCCCATGCACGGTCCCCTCCTGGTCCTGGTCCTGCTGTGAATCCGCCGTGTCTTTCTCGCACAGGAGTGTAGGGGTAATCACCTGAAATGTGTGCGCACGCTGGCTGATGCATCACGTCTCTCTCCTTCCATCTCCTCTCCCCCTGCATCAGCAGCGCTGCCATAATCTCTCAAAATCAACAGGCCATTACAGTCTGATGTAACTCAATGAGTACTCTGAGACAGAAATCCTGCAGTGTACTTAAAAACCCTAATGCAGAAACACAGCGCTGTCTTGCATTCTCCTTCCACCTCGTTTCCTGGTTTCTAATGTACAGTGAGCATTGTTTCTGTGTCTGCACATGGAGTTTTTTAGCAGAGCTAGGCTTCAACCAGCTTTTTATTCCCTTTCAGCTCCCAGAATCTCAAATACAGAATCTGATCTTCCTTCCCCCACCACCCCAAACTTCTCAATTTTTTATTAGCTTTTAGGAGCAATGCCTTCCAGCTTGTGCCTTGGGTGAGTGGAGATCACAGAGGCCTCACAGATGCCCTCTGTTTCACCTGCCTTTGCCTGTCTGGCCTGTCCCTCAGCAGTGGAACATGCACTTTTGTTGATCAGGCTCATGGGTGGGCCGTTCAGGTGAAGATGGGCCATGCTGGGTTTTGCACAGCAGAAGTGTCTTTCCCTAGAAGAGCTTTATGTTAAATGTAGCCTTACATTTCAGTCCTCTTTCTTAGTCCCCTCCCCTGAGTTTTTGTTATAAGTCACGTTTCTGCCCCAGAGAACTCTTGATCTTTAATCCTTATTGAGGAGGGGCATCTACTTTCCTGATATTTGCAGGTTATTCCTGTTTCTCATAGGACTCTTATGCATCTGAGACCTAGGTTGCAGGTTGATGCAGGGGGGTAGCACAAACTTCAATGTAAAATACCACAGAACTGTATTTTTCATTATTATTTTGGTTACTTAAGATAAACATGAACGATGGATGAAATTGATGGCAGGATAGACCATGTCTACTGTCAGTGGTTCTTCCAAGCCTCTTACCATGGCATCTGGCTGGATCGTCATGGTGTGGGGTGTCACGGTTCGTGTGTTGCTGTGCGGTTTGCTTCATGCCCATGGTAAAGTGCCAGAGACACTGCCCCACTGTTGGGCCCACTGACCCATTCAGTCTGATACCCTGTCTTGGGCACTGGAGCTGGCTGTGATGCCAGAGCTGACACCAAGTGTCCTCAGAGAGTGAAGAACTACTCCACCATGGGTAATTTGGAGCAATGACCCTAAGAGAGAAGCTTCTTCTTTATTATCTCTGTCAGTTGGCTTTCATACACTTCGAAATGTGAGGGTCTGCTCTAGTTTGTAACTGATTTTGTGTCTGATACCACTGTGGATATTTTTGTTATCTTTGCAAAAGTCTAACTGAATTAAGATACTGGCCTGTTTGTCTTCTGGACTGTGAAAGGAACTCCATGTGCTTCTATCCTGTGGCTGCAGAGACTGCAATTTGGCAAGACCTCCTCCTGGGTGGTGCCTGCATCTAAGAAATTTCACTTGTCCTCCATGTCCAAGTATTCCAGGAGCCTCCTGCCAGAACTGCAGGCGCTGGAGACAAAAATGTGGGATCCCTCTGTTCATACTTAGCCCGTACATCCAGCTAATGTGTTTTATAGCTTATCATTCACTGGTCCCAGTCAAAGCATTACAGCTGCTCGAGCAGCTTGAGCTTCCCTTTTCCTTTGCTTTTTCTTCACGCCCTACCTTGCGCTCCTTTGGAGACAGCAGCTTATTTTCTGGCTTGCTATAAAATCTGTTCTCTGGTGCAAGAAGCTCCTGTACAGCTGTGTGACTCTGGAAGGCACGTTCTGACCGTTTTGTCATTTCTCTCTCATAAGTCTTGTTTAATCTGAAAACACTTCCTTTTCCCTCTCTTGTCCCTCTCAGTGTTTCTCTTCTCCTTGCATTGTAGATATGAGCACTTGAGCCAGTTGGGAATATTGATTAAATGTGGGTATTTTTTCTCTTTTGGAAAGTGTTAGCTTAAACACTAGTAAGTGTCTGTCTAAGACGCAGCATTTCATACAAGTTTCACAGGGAAAGGAATGTGGTGTTGTCCGGCTGCCCAGAATATCCCCTAGCCTGCCAGCACAAAGGCCGTCCTCCGAGCTAAAGCAAAGCCTTTGCTCCTGACAGGATAGGGTGGTGGGCAGAGAGGTTTTTTGGTGGCTGTCTTTTATGAAATGGATCCTGCTTCCCAGTCACACCTGGAGACAGCAAGTGGGGAAACGGCTTTAGAAACCGGCTTTGTCACCAGCAGCCAGGATCTTGCTGTGCCTTCCTGCCATTCTGTGAGGAGTGGAAGGAGAAGCTTGTTTTGGTTTGTGTTTTGTTTCCTTAAGGCTTTGAAAAGGTGTGTCACCTGCTGCAGTGCAATTAAGGCATTCTTACGTCTGTTGGACTTAGGAAGCTGTTTTACTGTAAGTTGCTCCTGGAAAATGCCTTCAAAAGATGTTGGAAGGTGAAAGGGCAGGATTGGGTGTCAAGTTATGAACCAGGTACTTGTTGATATGATTGCCTAAATAATTGTTTCTCAAGCTGCAGGTTTGTATTGAGTGGTCCCGGTGGTGCTGTGACTGCAGTATCATTTAGAACACGTGCAGTTCAGGGAAAGGGGAGAAGATAGGCCATCCCACTGGAGGGAAGGTGCTGGATGAGGACTTGACTTGCTGCTCTTCAGACCCAAGCCTGCTTCTGCTGATGACGTTGTTTAGCTTCTCTGCACCTCCAGAAGAGGATGTGCTGGAGGGCTTCCCTTTGGAAGCTCTGGCTGTGGGCGTCTGATGAGGAAATCAGGAATTAGGCTTGAACCCCTTCTGACTGAGTTGGGAGAAGGGAAGCAGATGGAAAAACCTGAATGAAAGCAGGCTTGCACTTACTCTGTGCTGTTCACCATTTGGAGTTGAAATCTATAGCTCAGAGATGGGGTGATATTGGCGTTTGGGTTGCAGGTGTCAGGTTGTTCGTAAGGGCACGACTTTGTGATAGGCTGAAGTAGAGATCAGCACAGTTATCAAATGGAATGGACCAGTTGTCTCCCACATTCCCTGTTACTCCTGCAAGTATGCTGTGGTAAACTAGCCAAGTGAAGACAACGTTTTTCAGCCAGATCTAGTCAGGGAAATGTGCTGAGGGAGGAGGCAGGAGGGGCTTCTTTGCCCCCCTCAGCAGAAGTAAGGACTTGGATTGTCTTGACGTGTTACCCGACGATTTGTTTTCAGTTCATTTAGCTAACTCGTCTGCTTCCTCCCGTTGCCCTCTCCTGTTATCCCCTTTTAATAGTATTTCCCAGCTTTATGAGGGTGTGATGAGGCTATCGCAGGCTGAGAAGTGATCTGATGAAACGCGTGTGTGTGTGTATACATGTGCGAGAGGGAGAGAGACCTAAGAATAATTTCTGCTGTCAAAATCTCTGCGGGGCAAGAAATGGCATTGGCAAGGGCTGCTGACAGGAGGGAACGGGATGCCTTGGCGCGGCCAGGTCCGTGCAGAGCCTTCCAACCCTGCCGGCCCGTTGTGTTGTGCTGACTGTGCGTGACTCAGCCGAGGACTCGCCTCGGTGGCATTTCGCAGTTTGTCTGTAACACAATAGCACTGGAGCGCTGCCGCCCATCAATTCTGAAACTAAAGGGGGTGGCAGCAATGGGCAGAAACCTATTGATTGCGCTGTAAATCAGAAGGCTAAAGGAAAAAGCCCGATTCCCAGGAAAATTGCAGGTCTCTCACCTGCTGCAGGCAGAAGAGTCTCTGCCACCTCTTCTGTGCATGTGCAGTATTAGTACTTAACTCTCTTGTGTACAGGGACCATTGGTAGTCTGGAGTCTAAGATCAGTGCTAGTTCTTTTCATGTTTTGTGCAAGCAAATGATGGGATTCCAGCAGGGCTGGATTAGGTCAGATAACGGTGCTAGAAGGTTCAGCCTTGCTTGTAAAGGAATCCCAAAGAGAAACGGGACAAGTGGACTATTGGAGCTCGTGTGAGCTGGTGTGGAAGAGGCAGAACTTCATGCCTCTGCTGTTTGGATTGCTGCCTGTTTTTGCAGCAGAAAACAAAGATCTGTGACATAGGATTGCCCCTCACTGTTGCAAGCAGTGGGTTCTGCCCCAGAGACACCTGGCTTTGGGAATGGTAAACTGGAGAACTTAACTGGTGTCAGTCTGTGAAAGGAAACAACTCCAGGAAAAATGGAAGTGTTGCTCAGAGGTGGGATGTTACTGGGTTGTGGGACAGAGATAAATGTCAATGCCAGAGCTGAAGAATGCAGTGGAGTTAGAGATTTGGGGGAGATGATGAATTGCTGGGCAGAAGATGGACACATGGAAAGAGATTTTGGAAGAGGTCCCAAAATTGCCCTATTTAGTACATTTGGGAGAGTCATCGTTCTACTCTTCAGGCATATGTTCTGGGAATGGGCCAGGGGAGTTTTCAACAGAATCAGAATCACAATCTCAGCTTTCTTTTTTTGACACCCCCCCCCCCCAAAAAAAAAAAAACACCAAAAAACCAAACAAAACCAAAAAACCAAACCAAACAAACAAAAAAAAGCCAACCAAAAACCTGGGAAAGAAAAGAAAACAAAAAACCTCAACCAAAAAAAAGTCCCCAAACCAGGCTCATTATTTTGGGGTCATTTTTATATGCATTGAGAAGCTTTTTAGAAAGAAATGAAAATCTGTTAACTGTTAATATCTCTTAGTTTTCCTAATCAAGTATAAGCAGGAGTTTCACATAGATTCAGGACAGATGTAGAGGCAACTTGGGAAAAGTGGAATGACGGGAAATTATGTTGGTCACAACTGAAATGTTCAGCACAACCAAAGCACTTGAGCTAGTGAACCTTTTTTACAGCACATGTTGCCCCTGTGCCACAGACTGTTAATTTTCTCTTACCCGGAGCAGATGGAGAAAACCCTTGGGGATGGGATTTTTCTCTTGTGACTGGAGAAAAGCCTGTGTGCACTCCGGGGAGAGAAGAGTCACACCTCTTGCTTTCCTATGTCTGGGTTAGCAGGAAAGCTCCATGAGGATCACGGCTATACTGGATCCATGTTTGCTTAAGGTGCTTAGGGATGCTGAGGTCAGACAAGCTTCCCCTGCTGCAGTGGGGACCTGCTATAATAACTGCTCTTTCTGCTGTTATAGGCCACACAAGGATGAGATATTTATTAGGCTAATGAGCAAATTATAATTCAACGCTTTAGGATGAACAAAAAAAGAAATGTATGTTAGCTCCCAACTGGTAATGGTTGTAGGATCAGAGTTGCAGAATTCTTGAATTTCTAAGTTTTCCCAAGTGACCAGTGTTTGGATGAGATGCAGTTGTATATGAGTATGTGGTTATATTCTTAAACAGAGAAATGTATGTATGCATCGTGGTCATAATACAGAAAATGAGGAAAAAAGCAACCTTACCTCATTTCCTGCCTTTTTCTATGTCAATTCTCATTCATAAAGCACAGAGAAGGGGGTTGGGTTGTTTGGGGTTTTTTGGGGTTTTTTTGTTGGTTTGGTTTGGGTTTTTTGGGTTTTTTTGTTTTGTTTTGTTTTGTTTCCTAGGGAAATATTTTTCTTCCCTCCACTAAAAGAAAATGAAGAAAGCTTTGGTCATGCATTTAAATGCAGCTGGGTTTGGTTTGTAGTGCAGAGGTCTAAGTGTGCATTAGGACATGACCTGCCTAGTGTACCTGTTTTGTATCACCTCTTTACACAGAGAGGGGGTTTTGTGTAAATTGTATTGACCTGCTATCCAGAGGCAGTTGTGGATTACAGTTTATCTCGGCTGGATTCAAATCCTCAAGGAGAAATACTCTTTAATCATTCAAGCTGGATGCTGCCTGAGTTTTGGAATCTTGCAAATATGTTGGCATTTATGTAATAAACACAAACTTTAGTAGTGTTTCTTTTCCTTGAGGAACTCTTGACTTCATAAGCTTTTATTGTGAGCTGGTTGTTAGGGCTGAGAATTTGCCACTGACTCCCTCTCCCCACCCCAAAACAAACAAATAAATAGAACCATATGTAGTTGACTTCATCCTCCAAACAGGCTCTTTGGCTACTTCCCTATGAAATCAGCAGCTTTTTTTTTTTTTCCTTCAAGTTTTGAGACATGCCAGACCACTGAGGCTGTGGGGAGAAGGAAGATGTTAGCCCTAGTGATGACTCTTAAGTCAGCTGTCAGCTCAATCTGAAGTATCAGTCATTTTCCCATAGCTAAAGTCACTGCAACATGTTTTTCTTGCCTTGTCCCCTGTGTGAAATGAGTTGCTGTAGCAAAAGGGTTTTAAAGACATTCTTTGTCGTTTGGGCTGAGGTGTTGGGTTTTTTGTTGTTGTTGTTTGGGTTTTTTTGTCCAAAATAGAAACATTTAATCATCTTTTTAATCATAGTTTCGATGTACAGCCAAACAGCTTTTTTTTTCAGTGGCTGCTTCTGGTTTAGACTTGACATAAATCTGTTGCAAACTGGTCAGTGCTGTGATCCAATTCAGACTATGAAGTGGCCCAGGTACAGATCAGCCGGATTCTGCATTTTATTCCATACAATACTACTGACTTGCCATGTGGCCTTTGCTCTGTCACTTGTAAATTTATCTTTTATTTCCATTTTTTTTGAAATCAGGGTAGCTCCTGGTTGTTTAATATAGGTGATATTGGTAGAAGAATCTTAATATTAGAGAAGAGGGGACATACTTGGTGACCTAGCAGAATTAGGATGAAGAGCATGAAGGGGCAGAAAGGGACCAGTGACAGAAAAAAAGGGAAGTTTAGACTGAGAGGTACTGGCAGGAGGCTGGTGTTGAGCTGCAGGAATGGGAAGAATTATTCAGAAAGTGAGAGGAAAGGAGATGCTGCAGATCAAAGAAGGAAAGAAAGTGGAGTGCAAATAAAAGCAGTGATATGGAGAAAGGTGGGTTAAGTCAAGGAGTTGGAAGAAAGCAAAGGGATGGAATGAGGAAAAGGGTTTGTTCAGTTCACTTAGCTTTGTAGATTATCTGATTTGTACTTTTGAGACATTACCCGTATGTTTCTAAACCTGGGGAAAAATGAGGCTTGCTTTTTTTTTAAGCATCTGAACACTCTAGATTATTACACTAAATAATTTGGAGTAGGAAGACCTCTAAAGTTTGCTCTTTGGGGTCATAATGGTGTCTGATAGCACCCTCCTTTCCCTAGAAAATAGTCCCTCAAACTGTTCTGTTAATGGCTTGACACAGTCCCCTGCCAATTTGTCCTGGTGGCTTTCAAATTATTGTCCTGTGTTGTAGAGGACAGCTTCTAACATGCAAAGCATTTAGAACAATAGCAAAAAGTAGCTACAGAAAGTTTGTTTGTGGATTTTTTGTCTTCCTTTACTGTTTAGAGAGTAATGTGCCTGATTTAAAACTGCCCAATAATGCCTTTGGTTTTGCTTGGTTGGTTCTCGGGGGTGGTTGTCCCCTTTTCCCTGCTGCCAAGTCTGTGTGTGAGGAAGGACTGGTGAGGAGAAGGGATGCAGCAGGGGTGGTTTGTGATGGCTTGTTTTGGGAAATGAGAGAGGGATGGCCCATGCAGGGTTGAAATGGGGGGGCTGGGGAGTGCTGTTGTTCCTATTGTTCTGCCAGACTGTGTGATTCAGTCACAAAGCAGCTGGTTCTCAAAATTAATGTTTAAAACTTCCCGTTCTGAAAAATACTGGTTTAAAATATAATGAAGCACAATAAGAAACATTAAGACTGATACTTTGAAACTACCCGAAGGCAGATGAATCACTTGAAAATTCTCCCAGTAAAAATATTTCTATTTTCTCTCAACGAAACAGTATGCTAAAGCGTAACCTTGGGTCTTGAATAAGCTTCTGCAGTGACTAATTAGGCAGTGGAAAAGCAGAGAAATCACCTCACCTCTGACCGCAGCACTAGTTAAGAAAGTTGTGGAAAATACAGGCAACCACTGCAATCCTGACTTGTAAGAAGGGGTGGAGATGGAGCAGCTGCCTTCCCCAGGGCTCTGGTTGGTTTTGCATTGACCAGCAGCACCCGTAGCCACTCCTGCTAAGATTTATAAGGAGGAGAGACTTGTTCCTTAATGCACAATGGTCACCCGTGGGAGCCAGGGGAGACTCGCTGGGTATCCTGGTGCTGCCCATCACCACTGGCACACGACAGGGAAGGTGCCCTGCCTTGTCAGTGGTGTTCGAGGACACAGGGGAATGTGGTGTCCTGGGCAGGATGGACCAAAGGCGCTGCCAGATGTGGCAGCTCCTGTGTTAAGCTTTTATCTCCTACTTCATTGTTGGCTCATCTCCTTCAGATGGTGACAGCACTGTGAAATCTTCCAGTAGCCTCAACATTTCCCTTGAAAGTTGGGACGGCAGGGGAAGAAGCGGGCAAAAAGCTTGTGGTTTTTTTCAAATCTTGTTTAGGCTTTTGTTTGCCTGGGCTTTTTCCCCTTGGAGAGTGCACAGCCCACTATTTCAGGCTGGTTTTTGCCTTTCAGAAATTCCTATGAAGCAATCAGACGATTTGAGGGTGTGTGAGATGCTTCTGTATTTTGAGTCCTAATCACTTAGGTGAAAAAGAATAAGTAAATTACATATTGAACTGCTAACTGGTGCTGAGGCCTGGTGGTTTCCATGGCAACAGGGCTGGAAATAGCTGCCTGTGACGTCACCAGCACGGCACAGGTAGATCCGAATCCTGTGTCGCTGTTTCCCCTGAAGAAGTGAGTGCGGCAGGCACAAACACCTTGACATTGCAATTAACATATGCAAATATCCCAGCCACCCCGGGGCTACCTGTCCATCACCAGGGTACATCGAGTTCACTGCGGGCACAGCAGAAGGGTCTGGGCCCTCTTGCAGGTACTGAGGGGGCCAGATCCCCCCACCCCACACCTCTGTGCCTTGGCCACATTAGGGTGCAGAGCCGCAGCATGAGACCTTTCAGTCTCACGTTCAGGTTGGGGAGCTCAGGTCTTCTCCTCCAGTGGCTGGTGATGCCCCAGTTGCCCAAGCTGCTCCTCTAGTCCATCTTACAGCTGCAGTATTGCATGTGAGAGGGGAGAGATTTCTAAACAGCTCGGACACAGTTTCTTCTCTCTGGAGATGGATAGAAGACCCGGTAGGTTTAGGTTTGGGTTTGGTTTGGGGTTTTTTGGTAATTTGATTGATGTAGGTTTTGGTTTTGCTGTTTTCTGGAGGATTTGGTTTTATTTTCCCTTTCTCTTTTATATTTGAGACGTCAGGAATGTAAACTCTGATCTTTTCTGGCATTGCTGAAGGACAAGTGGGAGGTGTAAATGAATCTATGAAAGTGAATGTTTAAAATGTTAATTGAAGGGGTGAATGTGGTGAATCTTTAACAAAGGCCTTTTCTACTTAAAATATTAATTACTTGCTGAAGTAAATACTCCTTAAGCAAAACAAACAACCAGTCTGATTCAGCAGGGTTATTTGATTATTCTGGCAGGGTCGAGAATGGAGGTTCTGCCTGAAGCCTCTTGCACTGCACTGTAGATACAGGAGTGTCACAGTCCTGTGTGACAGGGACTCACCCACACTGGAGCCTGGTTAGACCCAGGCAAAGTGGATGTGAAGTCACAGTTTAGCTGTGGAATTGAATATCCTTTGGCCCGCCACAACCCCCCCCCCCCCCCCAATTGATCTGATTACCTAGCTCCACACATGATCAAAGTCCAGTAGATGTGATACTTCCTTCCATGTGTTTTCTGGTGTTTGCATTCAATTTAGTTTTATCTGTCACGAGCGATTGCATTTTCAGTGTTCTCCTGAGAAGACAAGACCTGTTAAGGTGATCTGTCCTCTTTTCCCCATGCAGAAATGGTCAGGTTGTGTTGAATAGTCAGGTAGCACTCAATGATCCCCTTTTTAGTTTGTGCTTCTCAGGAGTTTGTAGACAGTTCAGTTCCCGGCTCATTGGCCATTGCTTAGCGAGATCTCCTATTTAGTCTTTGTGTTTGTAAATTATTTCTGGTTCTTGATAATGCACTTGTTGCTCTTCTGCAACTTCTCTTTTGTCATGAGGATTTTTTGAGCAGGTTTAGCCCAGAATTAAATACTAGCTTTCTGGTATGGTTGCAACCAAAATAATTTGAGGCTTGTCAGCTCTAGAGACTGCTTAATAGTACCGTAAGCACATGCAGCAAGTGCAGCTATTTGCCTCCAGCAGTGCCCACCTGTACACAGAAGCAGCTCTGTTACAACAGTCTTCTCCAGGAGACTGCATCCTGCATCTCCTGAGCCTGTGTCATTGCAATGGCTCTGAGTACCAAACTGATGGTTCAGGTGTGAGGGTCTCATACTGTCTCTTCCCCTTGGTCAAAACAGATGCACTCTGGATGATGGTTTACATGTAGATATAAATGCTTATCTGTCATGCAAGCATAAAAACGTTCAGTGTTTATAAGGAGAAAAATGACACGGGCAATGGACAGGCAGTTTAACTGGGTGCTGTGGCTTGCAGGGTGTTGTTTGCAGATAGGGCACTACACCGACCGCCTGTTATGCTTCACAGGCCAGCAGTGACCTATGGACCACAGTTTAGGTGATGCTGCTCTAGGGCCTTATCTATACTAGAAAAAGGAAGACAAATGATGCATAGTTTATCGTTTCGTTGTGAAGCTAAGTGACATCGTGGAAGGGTTTGGGGTGTTTTTTAATCTCGGGAGCTGATTCTTGCGTGTGCTGCAGCTGTGTTTCTGCTGCCAGAGGTGAAATAACTGTCCTGATTTCATCAGTGTAGATGCAGGTAAATGTACTTGGAACTACAGGAGACTCCTACCTTTATAATGTAATTATTTTTGGAAGCATCTCCAAGTATTAGTAGCTCCTTTTTCCTGCTTTGAGTGGACTACTTTAAGCCATTCATATTATTCTGGCTTCCAAGGGGTTTTTTCTTCCAACTTGGTTTGTAGACGGTGCCCCAAGAAGTGAATAGATATGAATATGAAAAATATTAAGATCTCCAAAACCTTACTGACAAAAGGGAGACCTTGCAAGGCATTTCACTGCTGCCATCTTGAGTTAGCTGTGCTACCACTAGTGATGAGGCAGAGGAGTTTTGAGATCATCTGTGGCTTGTTAGAGACAACATCAGAATTTAGAACTGAACACCTACTGCCCAAGGCTTTTGAGCAGTCATGAAAACCAGGTCTTTGTTTAGACACCTTAGACTTAGCTGAGTGTTTAGAAGATGCTTTTCCTACTTAGACACGCGGTGTTTATGTATGGTATGCTTGAAGGACTACAATTAGCATTTCTGTCTTAAGGTACCTACTGCTATTAACACTTGTAGTGCTCCTTACGGTTTCTAACACCCTCTGTCTTTTATGCATCTGTCTTCCAGAAGGTGAAACTTTGGGCCAGAAATAGGCACAGTTTTGTCATATAGCCATATTGATAGGACAAGAAAGAATGGCACTGCTCAGTGTTCCCATCAGAGTAGCTGGCAAATGCATCTGTCAGGAAGGATTTAGTGATGGGTGTTAATATAATGAGCCACAGGGAGGTGGACTATGACTTTTCACTCCTTGCCATCTCTACTTTTCTCCCAGTTCACAAGGTCTTCAGAAAAAGGAAAAGCTGTTACTATTGCTGATTGCTCAACTCTTGCAGAGTTCTTGATCTCTGCAGATGCTGTTTATAGTACCCATGCAGTGGTATGGCTTAGGAAGAGTGAAAACCAAGAAGATGGGGGTTTATTGTCTTTAAAGCTCAGGCATGCTCAGGTTTTGGTGGCTGCAGTCTCCAAAATTAGATGGTTTGTGTTTGGATTCAGGATATCATCAGTCGGGCCTACTGGGGAGCAACCACTGTTTATACACCCTAAAGTAACCACTTTGTCTTTCCTCTGCCACAGAGTGGATGGGAGGGGAAACAGGACCTCATGCAGGGCTCAGGGAGTGAGAAGTGGGTGGGGGATAATCTTCAGGGAATCAGTCTGGTGCCTGGAAGGAGTTGGGCCCCATTTAAAATGGCTGCTGCCGCATTCAAGGGGCCATTTTAAGTGCCTGTTATCCTACTCTCGCTTAGGGCTGTAATTTGAATGAATGTGAAGCCAACAAAAATGCTAGATTCCAGTACAAATCTGTTCTGATTTGGGGATTCATCTGAGTCCCAACAATGCGTAAAGTACTGCGGAATGAGAGGTGATACATTGTTGAAATGTAAGATATGAATTTTGTATTTATTACTGACTTGGCAGGGTGCTTTTCACATCACCATTCTGGTACAATTTTGATTAGATTTTTATGCTGAGCATCGGAGAAACACTGCTCGTGTGTACGTAATTCTCTTTCCCTATTGTGCATCCTTTCTCTGATAAGGAGAACTCTGTGCTGATGAGCCAGGGTTGACAGTCATTGCACTATAACGATACAGTTCAGACAATGCCAGTAAAAACTTCTGCCAGTGTGGAGGATGTGTGTTGACACAGAGCAGAGTGCCACTAGCAGTGGGAGAACAGGTAAGTTTTTGTCTCGCCCAGTTGACCTCTGCAAGAGTTTGTAAAGGTCATGGTAGTTTCTGTTATGTTCCTGTGTATGGGGGAACCTGTTCAATAGTCCTCAGTCCATGTGTTGATCTCCTTTGTCATAAATTGTTATCTTGTAATGGATTTTGTTTACTCCCAGCATGTTCTGGCTCTAAACTAGCATTGAAAGCAGGTAAAATTCATCTGCAGATGGAGTGCTGTCTGTTCTCTCACAGGTATCCATTTTCTTTAGATGGGAAAGCGTCAGGGAAATACCCTCCTCTGTAGACTACCTTACAGAGTCAGAGTTCTGGGCCAGAGGTAAATCTGATGTGTATATTTATATTTAGTTATTTATGCAATCCTTGTCTTTTGTATAGACCTTTTTACAAGCACTGGTGCATGTATTTTACCTTGCTTTGTGTCAAAAGTACTACCGTCTCCATTTTATAGCTTCATAAAGAACTGTGTTGTGTGGTTTGAGATGGTGCAGAAAGTCTTCATTAAAACTGGGAACTAAACGCAGACTTCTCAGATTCTTAGTTCGGTGTCCAGTAATCAGGAAGAATGAGGGAAAAGGCAGGATGATTTTTGTTCTTATTTAAAGATATATTTACATATTTTTGTGTTGAATTAGCCTGTGGAGATGAACAGCTTCAATGTAGCATTTTTCATTAGCATAATTGTCTTGAGAAGGGGTTTAAAAGGATAAAAATGTAGGGGTTTTTTGCATCTTCACCACAAGCAGCATTGCAATTGTACTGCAAGAATGCACTTGGCTTGTGGCATTTGGTGGAATCAAAAGATTTGACTCTCTGTGATACTGGCAGAGCAAAATGTATGAACAGACAATCGCCAGCAAGTTGATTTACCACAATAAGATTATAAATTGTCATCTGGGCTATAGTAGTTTGACTCTGTGATCTTTCTTCATTGCAGTAAGTAGTAAAATGTTTGCCTACACTGTCAGGAGGTTACTTGATTCAGTGTTGCTGTGACTTGGCTGGCAAATGGTAGCTTGTTAGTTGTGGTAACTCAATTGCTTATTTCCGTATTTGCAGCTCTTGAACTGATTTTGGTGGGTAACCATTGTCAATGGATGGCAAGTGAAAGGGAAAGCCTGAGATTTACCTGGATGTAATCACTATCCTCTGGATAGTCTGGATACAAGCAGATCTGCTTGTAGAACTGATGTCAAAAAGAAATGGAAAAAAGTTTTGTCTGTGTCTAAGTTGCTGGCCTACTGAAATAAATCTGTCACCCTCATCTGAGCTGTGAATTTTTATATTCAGAATTTTGGCTGCAAATGGACGAAGCTGAAGGTGGTATTATATGGGTTAGTATTTTATTCCCTACCCATCCACAGCTGGAAGACCTGACTCTTTGTGGAAAAGGTGGAGAGCCTTCCCCTTGTTGAGACCCAGGCTGGGCTTTTGGGCAGCCACACATTAGTCCATAGCTTCACATTATCCAACAGTGACGTGTGAAGTCGGGTGGCTCCAGACTATGCAAAATGAACTTGTGGTCTGTGCCCAGCCCCTGGGCTGCAGATCTTCTATCCAAGGTCTAAAACCTTAAAATAGCCCCCATTCAGGGCCTACCTCTCCAGTAGGAAACCTTGCTTTCAGTGTAAAACCACTGGGCACTTATGCTTGCTGATGGAAGGAAGTTGGCATGCAGTAAGCTGAGGTGTGAGTTTATGGCTTCCCAGCTGTTCTTGACTCTTCTGTGCGGGCATTTTTCATCTGCAGTTAAGAGCTGAGCTGCTTGCTCCGGCAGTGTTGAGTACGAGTGGCTACAGCATAAGTTGGTGTGCAGTGCCCAGTTTGCCGTCCGCTCAGAGCCCAGCTTATCGCTCCCTTCCGAGGGTGAGCAGGCCCTTGGATAACGTTTGGATTTTACATGAAGCCGTGCAGGATCAGAGCAGCAGCAAGGTGATGGGGTGGGACTGTGGAGCTGTGAGACCAGCAGGGATGTGCACAGCACACCAGATACAGCTGGGACGTGTCGGGCTTAAGTGTGCCCTGGTCGAGGCAGGAACATCGGTGATGCAAGTGAAGAGTGCCTCTGTGGGGATGGGGGCATCGTTCTGCAGAGCCAGAAGCAAGGGCAGCCCCCGGATCATGCTGGGGGCAGGTTGTACCGGTGGGACCTTGCCTCTCCCCTGCCTTTGCCCCATGCTGGCCCGTGGGGAGGCCGACGGTGCTCGGCAGAGAAGAAAGGGAGCAAATGCTTCCCGCGGTGGAGCACGAGCTGGCATCTGAGCAGCCTCACCTCTGCCCCACTGGCTCTCACCGGCCTTTCCTGGCTGCCTGCCGCCTCTCTCCAGCTGCCGGCCCCGGGGGGGCCGCTGGCAGGCACCGCATCCCCTGCCCGGGCCGGGAGCAGAGCGGTGGGCTGCTGAGAGGACCAGCTCCCTCGGGCCCCTGATCCACCCCAGCACAGCAGCGGGCTGCTCCCCGGCTCCCCGTGTCAAGCGCGTGTTTAAGCTTGTGCTAGTCTCCTGGACACCTTCCCGGTGAGTTTTCCAGAGAATGACTACAGATGAAATGCAATTAGACACAGATGGAGGGGGGGTGGGGGAGGGGTGGGAGATGAGCCGAGTTTGAAAATGGGGGGAGGGGAACGATTAATTGCGAGGCCGTGAGGCAGGACCGGCATGTGCGGGAGAGATGAGTGCGAGGATCAGAGGTCCCCGCTGGGAAACGCTCGCTGGGCTGGGGCCGGGAACCTGAGGAGGTCTCTGTGCTCTCAACTGCTGCTGCCGCCGCTGTTGTGGTTGTTGGAGAGCCAGAGGGAAGCAGCAGGCGTGTCTCAGGGATGATTAATCATGTATGGCAGCAGCGAGGAAGGAGGACGCGGTGCGCACACGGAGACCAGCACCTCCCCTACCCCTGCGCGCCTTTGGCTCGCTGACAGCGATCTCTTCTGCTCGGAAAACCAGCCCCAGAGGAGGGCAGCCAGAGGGGGGACTGTGTTTCGCCCGAGCCAAGAGACCGCTCCTTACCCACCCCATCCTCCGGGAACTTTGAGACTTGAGAAACTTAAATCTCCTGGGTCTGGAGAAGAATGAAAAAAATGTGAAAGGAGGGAGTTGAACTAGTCCAGGTGGGAGGAGAGGGAGACCTGACTGAAGGTTTAATTAGTGAGGAGCATGGAAAAAATAAAAGTAGGTTTGGCAACAGCAGCCTGCAAGTGCTTCTCAGTTGGAGAGGTGGGGACAGGGCACAGACCAGTCCAGATTGTTGCAGGTCTCTCTTTGCCTCAGGACTTGTCAGCCTCCTCTCCCTCCATGCCCCGGCAATACCTGAAGGGAAGAAAAAACCAAACCAAAACCATAATTTTTCTTTTGAGGAAAACGTTTGGGGAAAAGTTTGGTTTTAAATCTCCAGGATTTGACTTTTATTGCTGTAAAGAAAAGCTTAAGAAATAGAAACCTGGCTTTTTTTCTGTGTGTGTGTATGTGATTTTTTGCAAGGTCAGAGCCCCACACAAGGTGAGAACCAGAAGGTGAGAATATCAAAAACTTCCAAAGAAGGAGACATGGCTAAAGCAGGACCACTGGCAGGCCTGCAATTTTTTACCAGGCTCCCCAGTCTAATGGCCATTACCTGCAGTGGTCTGCACACGCATCTTCCCCTTTTAATTTCTCCTCCAAGTAGCGGAAAGTGTCCGCTTTTCTCTGCATCCCTCATCGAAGATAAGGCAGTATTCTTCCCACTATAATTTACAGTCCCTTTAACCTGAAAGACTCCCCTTTCACTGTCTGTAACAGTTCTTTTTGAGAGCTTTGCACTGAAGGAAGGTGTTTGATTGTATTTTCCTACCCCTATTTCCCTCTGCTCAAGATTTGCTCAGACACCTTTAACTACAGTGCTGTCCTCTGTCACTGAGGTGGGATCACTGTGCTAATTTCTGTAAGGCTGCTTGGACTCACTACCTTTATGTTTGCCGCTGCAAGATTGCTAGGGAGTGTTATTTAATGCTTATAAACAGCTCCACATTTTCCATGTGCCACTTCCTCATGCAGTGCAGAGCTGTGGCCGGAATCTGGAATGTACTCATTTCTTTATTTTCCTCCTTTTTAATTCTTGGTTGTTCTAAATGTAGCTAGGTAGTATTTCACAAAGCTAAATATCATCACAAAATAAGAGAGGAGAGTAGGGCATAGATTGTTCAGAGGTGGGACTGAAATGGGTCTCTCCAGAGAGAGTTAAGTTTGTTATGAAATGTGTGCTGCAGAGCTATGGAAAGCTAGGCTACTCCTGGGGAGATTGGAGGTACCTTTGTACGGTTGTTTTGGGATCCCTGGATTAAAAATTAAAAAAGCAATGTAGTTTTTCAAGCAGAATCGAAACACATTGGTGGCATCAGAAGCTGACAAAACCGAGAGCTAGAATAAATACTTAATGCTCGTCCCTGTGAGACCTCTGCTCACAGCCAGTAGTCATGGAAAACAGGACAAAACAGATGTGGATGCCCAAGCAAGTGAATAGTGCTGCCTTATTCGCTGCTGTTGCGAAGTGAGATGTTTTCCTCTCCTCACCAATTTGCTGAGCTTCCTTTGTGGTTTCGGTGGCCTGGGACAGTGGTGGGAAGAAGGTGCTGGAAGCAGCTGGCATGTTGCACCCACACCAGCCCAGCAGGTCTGATTTTGGGATCTGGGCAGAGCTCCTTTGCTGAGGACGTGTGGAGGGATGTCTCTGCCTTGCCTGAAGGGCCCATCTACTTGTTTTGAACGGATGGATTGAGAACAGGTAGAAGAGGAGGAGGGTGTGCACGTGCTTGAGGCTGGTACAACACAGCTCCGTTCGGAGCTCTTCCTGAAATGGCTTTCTCTAAGGGCGAGCAGCAAAGGGTGAGGCAGCTGGTGGTCTGTGGCGCCTTCTCCACAGACCAAGGGGCTGAAGGGAGTAGGGTTCACACTAAAGTTTACCCCACAGTATATGTAGTTTAAGAGAGAGGAGGAAAACCAGGGACAAGAGGAAATAATTTGCTCACTCAGCTGGCGGATGGGCAGCAAGAGGAATGTGTTGCTAATTAATGTGAACTATTGATCGCATTTGGACAGAGGTGATGCTGTGGAGGGGAATAGTGTCCAGCTTTGTGCTATTGGGCCATCCAGGGGGTTATTTAGTCCTTTTCCAGTTCGGGGATCATTTTGGTGAGCCCTCCAGTTTTGTGTTGCCTTCCAGCAGCAGTGCTGGTAGCAGTGGTGGAGTCCTCGGCCCCCTGGGAACTGCAGCTTGCGAGAGTGGGGGTGGGCAGGACTCCTCCATCTCAGTTGGCACCTTGGGGGCCACCTGGTCCCCTCCCCTGCCAAGGGATGCTTTCTGACTGTGTAAGGGGAGCTTTCGGAGGAGCCAGGGGCTGGCTGCCAGGCTTCCTTTAATTCCCCCAGCTGGCAAACAGGAGGCCTGTGTCGGTTGCCGGGGCAATGGCGGGAAGCTGTGTTAGTTTAATGAAGCATTGGGAAGGCTGCTGTTTATTTCAGGGGAGCGGGGGCTCTCTCATCTGCCAGGATGCTCTGCCGGGATGGAGGGGCGGCTGCCAAAGGACTCCTAGGCCATGACTGCCACGCTCGTGCCCTCGACTGCTGCCCTCAGCCATTCCCAGGGTGCAGAGGCCAACGTTGGGGCCATCCCTCGGCACAGCATGTTCGTCTCTTCCCTTTCCACCAGAGCCCAGCATTTTCAGTGCTGTGCTGTCAAACTTGTCCTCTTCCAAAAGCGCCTGCTGTTTGCCAGGGAAGACCCCCCAGCCCCACTTGTGTGTTGAGGAGCCAGCCGTCACCTTAGGCAGAGTGCCTCCCTCCCTGGATGTCCCTTCCCTTTCATTGCCCACCTGGGGTACAGTGGTTACCTGATCGGGGTGCTGAACTTACTCCTTTAATTAAGCAAATGAAGACTTGAAGCATCAATGTCTTCATAGTAAAGGTGACCTACAAAGGAGGGAGGAGAAGAATGAAGAGGGGGGAAGGGGGAAAGCGCCTTGCGTTATGCCCCTTTTCCAGTGTCTCTTTTTGATTTAAAAGGGACCTAATGGGGGGCTTGGGCTTTTTTATCCTTCTTTGCTTCTTTTCTTCCCAGCGTGTTATTTTGAATACAAAAGGATTTCTGGTCTTGTTTAACCTCTAGGGGGGAGGGGGGATTCAATGCACAACTTGAGCACTAATAGGCTTATGACTATTCAGATAAAACTTCATTAACCGAGTATTTAAAAAAATAAGCCTTATTCAGACCTGTTAAAAATCAAGAGAGTGTAAATGGGTGTGAACAAACAAATACTAGGTGGAGAGGTTGTCTGAAAGTTCAGTAAGCCGTGTCCATTTAATAAAAGGCTAAGAAAAAGCCTCGGGCCACAGACCGATGAATTTTCACACAAAAAAAAGGCAAAATAAGGTTATTGTCCTGCAAAACAAAAAAAAAAGGGATTTTTCCAATGTGAAAAGAGAGATGTATTTGGTAAAGATATATGAACAGAAATGCACCTGATTTTTTTTTCCCACCTTTCTCCCCTCCCCCCTTTTTTTCTGGTTCTCATTTAAAATACCATATAAACAAATGCTGTCCTGGATGATGCTTCCTCAGCTGGTGTAGCAGAGCATCCCCTTGTCCTGCTGGAGCAGCTTTCCACACCAGCCCTTGCAGGACCAAGTCCCCCTCTCCACAAGCACAGTGGCACATTACGTGTGCCTGTGCCCGTGCCCAGGGTGGCAGTGTCCCGTGGGGGTGTGCAGGTTGCCTGTGCCAGCCCTGCCACGCGGATGGAGCACAAGGAGCCGTCTCTCGACTGAAACCCACATCAGCCCAAACTCTCCGACGCCCTGTTGCTGGCCCGCCTCTCTGGCCCGTTTCTCCCTGTACGTTCGAGTCTCGTGCCCTGTGGATGGCTGGTAATTAAAAAACCGTGGAGGGGGATATTACTGAGTTAACAGTAGTTATTTGTCAGGCTGCTGGAGGGGGGGGAGAGAGATCTATCCCCAGGGAAAGCTGCACTGACGAGGGGTGGGGGGGAGCAGGAGGGAGGAGGAAGTGGGGGCGAGATTGGCAGGTGACTGCCAGCTCCGAGGAGATGACAGCGGCAGCAGCTCCGCCAGTCCCACTTGAACACTGCACTGCAGGTACTGGGTTAATGGGTGGGAAGTGGTGAAGAAGAATATCAGGGTGGGTGGCTGGAGGGGAGGGTGTTGGCGTGGGGGAGTTGATTTCTGTTAAACGCCAAGATAGAGATGACACTCTATATACATGTAATCATTAGACTTCATTCCCAAGAATATTTTCCTTCATATAATTTTTTTAAATGCAGAGAAAGCTTTCCCCAAACCTGACAGTATTCTACCTACAATCACTTTCCCCTTGCCAAATACTACCATGCTCTACAAAAACGGTCTGAAATGCTGTACTATTTTTGACCATTTCATTTGGATTATTTGTAGTGAAATTTTAATTTTTAAAGTGCTAGGAATAGGCTCCTCAGTCCCACATCATCTCCATGTAGCAAGGCCTTTTTACTGAATGTGAGACTGCATTACAACCTAAACCTCACAATTTTCTTGTTTGATGACACTGACTATCCAACTAGAAAATTCATGTATCCTCCTTTTGCAGGACTGGCAGGTTAGACCTAGACTGAAGTCCTGATTGACATCTGCAGACAGCATTCTTGCTCATGCTCACTCGCTCTCTCTCGCTCTCGCTCGCTCTCTCTCTCCTTCCCCTGTTCTCATGCTCTCTTTCCCCCCCTCTATTCCCTTTCAGAGGGCAAAACATCTGTTTGCAAAGGGCTGAGGACACATGCTGCACAGGGAGATAAAAGCAAAGCACCCTCATCCCATGTAAGAGTTCACAGATCTGTAACTCAGGGGGCTGGCGACAGGGTTTGACAAGGGTTGAAATCCTTCTGTCTTTCTCCCTTCTCATATATTTGAGTTTGAAAAACAAAACCAACTGGGGTTATCTCAGATGTGCAATAGTGAGGATTTAGATGTCAGCTTTGCTATCAGCCTCATGCTTTGTGCACAAAGAGAGAAAGAGGATCACAGATTTGCACCTAAGCTACACAGAGTGATGCCAGTGCCTTGGTTTATCACAGTGGAGAAAGCTCATGCCTCTGCCTGCCCACTACAGCAGAGTTAAGCCCCAAGGGCCTTACACAGACAGTGCCTCAGTTGGAGTCCTGTCCTTTTCCTCCCTGCAGGAGAAACCAAGTTTAAGGAATTGGCTGACAGTTCAAGGCGCACGTATGATTGTAGACCTGCATGGTACAGATAGCAAGAAGAAGCTTCAAAAATGTTCCTATCCTTTTCTCTCCCAGCAACAATAGCCCCCCTGTAAAATATTCAGCCATAAAAACATGCCTTTTCTTTTTGACCTGCCATGATTGTGGAAGGGCCACCACCTATGCCTGTGCACCTGTGGTGTTACAGATTTTAGTCCAGAGACTAGGTAGGGTGCTCTAAACTATGAAAACAGCTGATGGGCCGGTCTAAACATCCAGTTTAACCAATGACTCAGGTATTGTACTGGTTCGCTTATCAGAAACACCTGCAGCAAAAGGGGCAAACCCCTTTTGATTTTCCAGCATTGACATAAGTACGCTGATTTGCATTACATGGAGATACATATTTTGACTGCTTGACAAAGAGAATCATGCCCATGACAGCTTCTTGTCAAGCAAGTAATCCTACTAAATGGAAGCATGACCAGCACCATCCGTTTTTGACGTCTCTTCTGTGTGGTGATTTCCAGAGTCTTGCTATGGCCAGTTTTAGGGAACTGTGTTGTAATCTGGCAACTACCTGCAGCCTTTGCTGAACAGCACTGGAAGCGTTGGGCATTTAAAAGCTTTGAAATTACATCATAGGCTTCTTAAATGTACTTCTCAAGCATGCATTAGTTTTAAAGCTTAGCAGCTGGCCTTTTAGCCATATGTATAGGTCACACACACACTGACTTGCTTACCAGGAATGGCAGTTAGTTGAATGCAAAGAAAAATTATATTTCTCTCCTGCCTTCATCTTCCCCTTTTCTGTTTTCTGTGTGGAAGGAGGATCTTACGGATGCCTTGACCTGGACCACGAACCCTCTGGCCTGTCAGTTTTGCTAGGAGTAGAAGGGGCTTGCTGTGTAAAGTGCTACCTGCTCTTTGGATGCTTGCACTACAACCTGCTATATTTTCACTGTTACTAGTGTGTGTCGGCAAGAGTTTCAGATGCATGAAGCCTTGCTTGGGGGTAAGGGGGGCTGGGGGAAGACACCAGCAGAAGACACAAACGAAACCGCTAGTTCAGAGCTCACAATTAACAGGACTGAGATTTTGAACAAGTCTCAGGGTAGTGGGAACAGGTAACACAAAGCCAGCACTGGGAGCTCATTTTAATTTCAACCATCTTGTGCGTGTGTAGTTGGCTGTCTTTGTTTAAAGAACTTGGCCTTCAGGTAGATTTTATTTGGACGGCTTGCTTATCCAAAGAACATTAATGACTTTCCTTGAGGAGTTCCAGCCAGTACCTTTGCACCCTGGTTCTCCTCTAGCCCTGTTTTCTCTTTTCCATAATCTCCCGGTGCCCGGCAGCAAGCCTTTAGGGTACATGCGCAAGCGAAAGGAGCTCGAGTTGGGGAATTAATATTCCTGGAACATAACACCAGCAGCATGCACACGCTGAGGAGAATATTAGAGCTATTAGCGGTGGGAGTTTGGAGTGCATGCAATATCTAGATGGAGAATTCAGTGTGATTAATCTGCCTCTAAGCAGCAGCCTCCGGGCTCTGGGAATTCTGTGGCACGTTTGAAATCAGAACTTTTTTTAATTACCTTTCCGCATCAACAAAACAATTGCAGTTGTGTGAAAATAAGCCCATTCAGTCCCTGCCCTGTCTCTGTTCTTTTTTTTTCCTTTTTGGATGAGGCATGCTACCGGAGCCCTGAGTATTCACAGTCCCGGCAGCTCTGACAGCATTTTGCACAAGTGCAGAGGGACTTAACCTGGGAGGCTTGGCCAGCCTCCAAGTAAGGTAATTGCGTTGTGGGCCAAGCTGGAGCAAGCCCATACTAGTCGGTGTGCATGTGTTGGATTCCTTGCTCTTTCCCCTTCTTTATTCCTCTTCCCAACAAATGCCTGTGCCTCCCTTTCTCCCCCATTCACCTCCTCACCTTGCATCCTGGCGTGTTGGCAGCCATGTTGCCTCCCCGCCACGGGCAGGTTGGGAGAGATTCCCCGAGAGAGGAGGAGTGGGATAAACATGGAGGTTTTCTCTCATGCAGTCAGCAGGGTGGAAAAAAAAGATAAAAAATTGAAAGGAGTCAATATAAAAATGGTAGTAGACTTGTGGCCAAACAAGGAGCAAGACTTGCTGAAGGATATGAGATTGGATGGGGACCTCCCTGCTTGCAATTCATACCTTTTACCTCCCTCTCACAATCAGAGGCAGGAGAGTTTATTCCATCCATTGCAGCCTGGTTTATTGCTGTACTGGCACGGAGACACCGTAAAACAACAGGGGAAATCTTCCCTAATGCTCTGGCTCTGCCAGGGCTGGGATGATGCTCCAAGGCACTGAGATTCAGAGTCGGTGTGGGAACAGAGCCTTTGGCCATGGAAGAACTCCCACCTGGAAGACCATCTTCTGGATGCCTGGATTTTATGCTGGAAGCACATAGAGCTGCTGGGGTGCAAAAGTTTCCGACAACTGTCTTGAGTTTCCAGTGCTTGGTGCCAGCCCTCTGGGGGACCCCAGGCACTCATGGGGTGCTCCTACTGTCCAGCAGCAGCAAGTTGGGAATGTACTTGCCAGCTGGTTCATGGCAGGGATCTGGATTGCTTCCTCCTTACTTCTCACTCGCTCCACACACAGATTTCCCTCCTGCTGCACTGGCAGGTTGTGGAAAGGGCAGGCTACGATGGTAGTGCTGTTTTCTCCTCCCTTCCAGGTCAACACAGCGATGGAAATTGCTTTGTAGGTCTTGATGAGGGCAGGGATGGAGGTTGGAGAGAGGAGTGGACACACTGTGAGGATCACAAGCTGTCTTCCTTTTGGCTCTGCAGTTCCAATAACTTCATAAATATAATGTCTGCAATTAGCGCAGTTTAATTTTTTTTAATTTTCTTTTTTAAATTTCACTTGGCTGTGGCTGTGCCCTTGACTTATTCCTCTGAATTCCTGGCCTTCAGGCATGATTAGTGCAGTGTAAGTGTTTGAGCTACCTTGCTTCAAAAGGTAAAAAAAAAAAAAAAAATCCATTTTAAACACAAATAACAGATTTTTATTTTTTGAGCTTATTTACTGACATATTTGAGGTTGTGTTAAATTTTGAGAAATTGATGTTAAAAAAATGCACCAGCTGAATAAACAAAAAAAGCCCCAAATCTTACAACTTTCCAGGTCACATTAAGCCAATAGCTACTTAATAAGCCTTTTTTTTCTTCTAGGCTTCATTTCAGAAATGACTACAGAAGTCTTGTATCATCAGCTTTTGCTCCCAGAGCAACATCCGAGCATTGCCTTGTATTGGGAGTACATCAAAGTCTCCTGGCCTTTCTTTCATCTACCCCAGTCTGTCTTCCCCTCCCCAGGGCACCTAAAACCTAAAAATACACTAGGGAATCAAAACCTTCACTCTTTTCCCTATTGCCTTGCTTGGGCCTTACATACAACTCTGTTACCTTTACTCTGACCACTTTTACTCGAATTGCATTATAGTAGTGGTTTTGGATCCTCAGGTGGGGGGAAAAACCCCAAGTGCCCACTGATTAGCCTTACCTTTGCCCGGCCCAGAGCTCCCAGACCTCTGCCATGGAGTTTTGTTCACTCTGCGTGGCCCTGCTTGCCTGGTGGCTCTCAGCACTGCCTTCCCTCTGTCTCAGGCACAACCCACAGCATCTGCCTGTTTCCATCCTTACCCTGCAATCCCCCTCCTGCCGTGCCCCCCAGAACCTATCCTGTGACCACTGCCACCCCTTGATTTTCACCCCAGCACCTCATCCTGCTCCAGTCCCGGCAGGGCCACCGGGGCCACGGCAGGTGGTTCTGTCCCAGAAGGGCTGCTGGTGCCTGTGCTGCGCTGGAGGATGGCGCCTGGACTGGCGCTTGCTGTCTGTCCTGCCCAGGCCACTTTTAAAAGGTATTTCCACCATGGTCACAAAGTTTATTTGTGAAGAAAAACCACCAAAAAAAAACCCCCAAAAACCTACAACAAAAAAGGGAGTATGATTTATATATATATAAAAAAGCCATTTTCTTGGCCAGCCATTTCCTGAGTTCCCTTTGTTACTACTGCAGATATGTGTTTGAATAAGAGCCTTTTCCCCTCCCCTCTCCTATTCCTCCCTGTTCTACCCTGCAGTGAAGTCACAATCCGGCGTTTGTGGGCTCTGTGTGATGTCAGAGACTCGGTCTTGTGACTTCACCGGCGGGCTCAAGCAGAAGGTGCAGACGGGGCTGAGAGAAGAGAAAAAAAGCCCCCTCCTCTTCCCTCCCCC